>JAABOM020000096.1:18433950-18445244 GCA_011800125.2 Solanum clarkiae | reverse complement strand
AATATAATAGAAACATGAAAATTCATTAGATTTTAATGTGTACAAAATATTTATTTTTGTTATGTCAAAAGAGGAATGATAGAAAAAAACATGTGGAAAAATATCAATTTTATATCTATAGACTCGCCTAATTAAAATCCTAAAAAATATTTAAAAGATATATAATTCAAATTCCTATGTAGATGATATTAATAACTAAAACTAAACTTCAATATATCATATTAATAAAATATATATAAGTAGTTTAAATTTATATTTTTTTAAATTTAGACAAAAAAAACTAAATTAAAAAATAAGCAAAATAAGGGGACAACAGGGAAGGCGTGAGGGTGTTTATGATTTTCAATTATTGAAAAATTAACAAATGAAATAATTAAATAATGTTAAAAGTTATTCCTAACAAATTTAGAAAGTGAATTGATCAACTTATATATAGATTTATTTTTTATAAACATTGATTGTTATAAATGATTGAGGGGTTCAATATGCAAGTATTCTATTAGCACCGTTCAAAATGGAATCGTGTCGGCTAAGTCCATCACTAAATTGACTTATTCATATTGGATTATTAAATTAATGGTCTGTGAACGGATTAAAATTTTAAATATTAATGATTTATCGGTATGGGGTGGATTACTCAATTTACTCATTGGATAAAACGTTACCTATTAAGAATTATCATAGCCACATTTTTATAGTAAATATATTTGTTAAATAAATGCTTATATACATGAACCCTCACAATTTAGACTTTCATATGTTTCTCGCTATGATTTACAATAATGGAATTACTAGCTTAACTAGATCTACAAAAATTATTTGGTTTGATTGGAGATCATTATATTGGTGAATAAAAGTGAAGAAAGGGAGCATGACCATTAATTACTAAATTCAATACTGAATCAATCGATAGCTTATTGATCGGCTAATGGATTAGAATATTTATACATAATTATCCGTCCAATCCATTCAATAAGCAGCCCTACATCCTATCATGTAAATCTTATAATACCATTTTTTTTCAAAAATTTGAAATTATTTAACAAATCTATATATTTATAATTAGATTTATCAATTGATCGCGCATCGCGCGGGTACTTATACTAGTTTATTTATAAAAGGAACATGGAGATATTTGATCTATTAGAGTGATAACATTAGGATATCTTGTTTATAAATTATAATTTACTCATTTAATAAGATTGTATAAAAATTGAAAAAGTTTCAGAGTAACAGTTTCCACAAATTACTGTACAATAGAGTATTGTTATTTATTTGACTAAGCTCTTACATCGTCGAAAACTCATTTATTACAAAATTCAACTTTATTTTTCTATTTCTCTTCCCGTCAAAAAGTCTCATTTTAGGGATAACCTACCAAAGACGATCTCACATCCAAATTTTGAATTTGAAAATTCTATTTAAGGATGAAGGAGTAGTTATGACTTTACCATAGCTTTTGGGGTGAGAAGTTGGCTTTATTTTTCTTATTTCTCTTCATGTCAGAAAATCTCACTTTAGGAATAAATCTTTACCTATCAAAAATGATTCCACATTTAAAATTTGAGTTTGAGATGTTTAATTAAAAGATGAAGAAATAGTTACAACTTCACCACAGCCTCGAGGGGTCCCAACTTTATGCTGCCAACCAAAATTGAAATATATTTCGAGAATTTACATACCTATGAAATTTCTTAAGGCTGTTATATGCAAACGTAGGACTAATTACTTCCACATGTTCATGTATTCTACTTCAATTTATTGACTAAGGTAGGAAAAGAGAAAGAGACAGTCTTGAGTCTTGACTGGACCATTCTTTACGGAAATTTTTGGAATATGAAATATTATCTTCTTTTGTAATTTCACAATTTTTTACAAAAAAAAATACTGACCAAACAGAAATTATTTCTCTTACATTGGAAAAAGTTCTTAACACAATTCCCCTTAAAAGTATTTTTAGAAAAACTTCACTTGACAAGATGTCATTTCAAATATAGGAATTTTGGTCAAATGAGCATGTGTAACACATGATGTGTTCATAGAATTATCATTTAAGTCATGCTACCTGTTTCTTTGAGCATTTGACGCAGCTTCTCTATTTCACAAAAGTCAACAATAAAATTTGCGTACACTCCACACTGCTTATGTTATTGTTGTTATTGGCATCAGAGTGAAATTTTTTTTTCATATAACGAATTCAAGTTCCATGAATGATATTTCTGAAATATTCTTATACGAGATTCTGGATCCATTCCAAACCTCTAATGTTTCCAATTCCATAGGAACTTCCATATTTTTAAGCATACATTAGATTGTTCAAAATACAAGAAAGTTTAATGGGAGTACTAGTAATTGTTACATCTCTTATTAAATAATTTGTGATCATTTTCTAATTAGTATTTTGAAAGATAAATGTTCCAAAAAAAAAGAAGTTTTTTTCTTAAATTTCATAAAATTGAACTCTCTCTGTAGCTGTAATTTCTCTTTTATCGTGATATTTTAATGCACTGAAAATTAGTCACAAATATGCATATGATATTATTTCAAATATAAACATCAACACACTTGCAAAATGAACAGTACTCAAAAATGTGTACAATTCATAATATAAGACATGCAAGTGTTATCATAGAAAAGACATGAATAATAATGTTGATATTCTCATATTATGAATTAGCAGAACACCATATTTGTTAATAATTTACAACCAGATACATCAGCGGATGTCTTCCTTCATGACAAGCACGTATAAAACACAAAGGAGAAGAAAAAACTGTTCTTGCATTCAACCATACTGTTACTCAGAATTTTCACAAATAAGAGAGAGAGATTCTAGCAGGAAATCTGCTCTACTGTTCCGAAGAAATTGTACAGAGACATTATCTCCACTCTTATGTGGTCGATAACAGAAACCAAAAACCAAGTTTAAGAATGAATCTGCAAAACGAAAATGAGGAGGGAGAGGTAGAAAGATACATTTTGAAAGCTCTAACACTCAAGCTGCAAATACACAATTAAAGCTACCAAAAGGAGAGGTGGACTTGGACCTCTGCTTTTTAAGTAAATTTTAGAAAAGAAAAATTACAAAAGATGTATGTGAAAAAGGGGACAAGAAGCTCAGTTGAATAAATACTTGCGACTTGACATTAGAGCATCCTATTGATGTTGCAGTTGAGGTTCCGCTAAAATTCTATTGATGAACGGTGACATGGCTGCTAGCAATGCTTTCGGACATTCCTCATGTGGAAGATGTCCACAGCCGGATATGGCAACCAGTCTCTGTAAGTGGAGAGATCATTGTTAGATTTGCAACAGTAAGCTTGAAGTTGGGATTTAATGCACAGTAACAGCATACAATATGTATGTTCTCCAGAACTTGCACTTTTAGTTAAACTTTCTTGTGACTCCATATAGATGGGGTCAAAAGGTAGAACGGAATAAATTTAGATTCTACTCTGAAGGTTGGTACATATTAATACTTCTTTGTGGCATGTAGTTACACAAGCAGACATGTCATGGAGCTGCAACAATATACATATGCTTTTGAGACATTATGTGAACATTATGAGCAGTAAAGCTGGAATATATAAATGATTCTTTTTCACTTATTGAACAATATGCCATCTGTTTTTGGAAAATCCAAAAAGTGGCTTCTTTTTTCCTGTAATTTACTAGAAATGGTTAGCAGGGTTTCCATGCGTAAACCTAGAAAATACATACATTCTTTGTATGACGGATGTTTCAAATACACTCCTTTTAAAATCACAAACTTGAATTGTATGAATGTCTTCTTGTGCTATGGAAGCTCACCGATCCAGAACCTTTTTTCTTTTCAAAACATTTTCCCATAGTATGTCGTCTCCCTTTTTTTTTAACGATACGGAAAACCCGCAGCCGCTACCCTTTGGGTGCACACAGGGTAAAGCTCCCACTCCTATGCAATAGCTTACAAACCATATAAGAGAGGTAAACCCGCACTCGACAAGCCCGTGCGACAAACTCCACCTAGAAGGCAAACCCCTTGCTTTCGCTTGCAAGGGGTTTCGAACTTGAGACCTCCAACATGAAAGTCCCAAGCCCAAATTTCCAATATGTCGGCCCATATTGTGTCTTTCAATCTTTTCTTTTAACATTAGAACCACAATGTTCTTTTACTTAACAAAATGGAATCTCAGAAACCATCTTTAAGGGTAAGCATTCACGAAATTCCTGAATTCTTTTTTTTTTTTTTTTTGCTTTGTACATCAGAATTTATAGGGTGGCTCAACAGTATCTCTTGCTTTTGTGGTTTACTATGTTTAGTCTAAAAAAGTCTGTATTCTTTATTTCCTCGTACAGTGTTATAATATTGTTTTCCCAGAGAGTTTTCTTTTTAGACGTTAACGGAACTTTTCATATTTAAGAATATACTCCAAAACCCCATCATAAGGTCAAGAAGCAAGATTCTCATAAATGAAAGCTTTTATTGTTTAACTCTTTAGGATTATTGAGATACGATTACTAACTAGGATGGAGATGATCACTCACCGATCTATCTAAAAGAATTGGGCTTTTATTGAGAAAACAAGCCAAAATAGCACAAGGACAAGAAAATCACTTTTAAATTACCACATAGAACAAAACAGGCATTTCATCACCAAGAAAGATCAACTCAAAATCTCAAATAACTGTTGATCCCACATGATACAGCACACATCATCAAATTAATTAATTTAAAATAAACCAAAAGACCCTAGAGGAAAAGAATTTCAGCCTTTGAAAATAACTCAACAGGTTTTCCCATCAGAAACACGTTCCAGAAAACACTTTACAAGGGTCATACGAGGATAAGGAAAACACTTGCAAAATCGTAAATCACAGAAACAGAAAATGTAGAAGAAAAATCCTTCCATATTCTCTATGATATAAAATAAACTACTGCTTCAAAGATCAAATTTGATGAGAAAGAGGGAGAACTTACAGAATTTACAAGTTTCGATGCTGTGACTTGAACAGATTTTATAGAGACAAGTGCATCTTCAGCTCCTCCGATCACCAGAACTGGCAAACTTTCAACTGCTTTTAGCAGTTGTGCCGCATCTTCTGGTGAGAGGACTGTCTCAGATGAATGTTTTCCTATCTCATGGAGTGCTTCATCCCATCCTTCTACACATAATGGGGCCTGATTACACAGAGAAGCAGAAAGGATGATATCATGATCATATCATAATCTATGAAAATGAGACTAAAAGACTTGATATCGAGAAAAACGTAAAAGAACAGGGGAAAATATATTTGTCCTGCATATCGACCACAGTAAAGGTGTCCTAAACACCATCAATCTTCCATTTATAGTATTTCGACTCTAGGTACATTATTATATGATCCACTGAAGTATAGATGCATCCTTTATGGCTTCTACCAAGTTGCGAGTCTCTAACTTTCATCACTGTCTTCTTTGTTTTCTTATAAATTTTGCAACAAAAAATTTGTTCTGTAAAAAATCAGTAGCATAGAAAAGAAGTCGGTACCCTTGTGCACATCATATAATGCTGTCCCAACATTTGCAAATGCAGAAACAAAATTCTTTAAATATGACAGGTGAAACTTTGTATTGTGCACTCCATTCTTCTTTTCCTTAGCACCACCACATCCCACCAAAGTCTCTTGTTTTATCATAATGAGAGAATATAAATAGATCAAATCTTTGGCTTTCTCCTTAAAATCAGAAAATCTAAGTATTTACTTTAAGTTTTTTAATTTCTAGCATTTGTTCTGTTTAGTTAATCCTGAGTAAAGCATATGCTAAGACAAACAAAATCAGGTTTAGTTCACAGGTGTAAAATTCAAAATGTCCGGCTAGAGAGAATCTAAGGAGCACATATTAAATTTATTCCAGACATTATCAGTTTCAAGAACACATTCTATACCTTGTATAGGCTCAAAATATCAGTTGTCAACTTGGTGGCATCATACCATGCACGTCTATTAACAACTTGGGTAATTTCTGTTCGCAACAGGGGACGCACCAAGTGCTTTTTTCCGAGAGAAGTACGCAATAATATCCTTGCAAAGGCTGGAACCAGTTCTCTTGATAGGCTAACATTCAATAATACAATCCCCTTAATATGGACCTAGAAGGCAAAAAATAATCAAGAATATTAATATTACTTAGGAATAAAAGCAAAGGAGGTGCACATCATTTTCTGGCAACTTGAATTTAAAACTGATCCTAAAGTGCTTCACAGCAATTTTCTTCAAATAAAATAGTGCAATATGTAGGTGAGAAACTCACTATGGAAATGGAAATCGCTTGAGTGAAATTTGGGAGTAATGGCATTTTCTTATTTGTTTTTTAAAATGATGGTGGTGTCCTGGCACCTTCTATTCCGTCGAGTACTTGCTTCCTCCCACCAGAACAGGTACCGGGTAAGGTGTAGGTATATGCAAAAAAATCACCCAACTGGGAACTTAATTCTTAATTATTAAATCATGGCTTCATCAGGTTTTCAGTTCATGCAGTTCTGATAACAGTTTAGCATACAAAGGTACTTGTCAAGAAGAAAGCAGAGTCACAAGTCATTCACATTAATCGACTTAGCAAAAGAAAAAAACTTAACTCACATTAATCAAATTTGTGTACTTATTCTTAAAAAATGGTCAACTCACATTAATTGAATTTGTGGATGACTGAACTCTTTGTGCAGCCTTCAGTGCAAGTAATCCACCATCATCATGACCAACAAGTACAACTGAAGTAAAACCCATATCCGAACAAAACGAGAGAAGCAGATCAACCTGAAAGTGAAAAATAGGACAATTTAACAAAAGGCCTAAAATATTGAAAATATAACGATCCCCAAAATATATATTAAAATAAAGTTCCTCAATTTCTAGTGCTTGCTACTGGGAACTCTCACTTCCTTTCCATTTAATTAATTTCTGCCATCTTTATTGCTTGAGCTCATGCTAAATTCTACAACAAACTTCATTAGAACATACAATCAAAAGCATGAGAGTACCTGACTATCAATCTTGTAGGGATTAGGCAACTGATTCTCCTCCCAGTCTCTCTGACGTGGCCTAGATGTCAATCCCCATCCTGGCCTGTCAAAGGCTGTGACTGCACAACCTACCTGTTGGGCTAGCTCATCCATCACATTTCTCCAAGAGAAAACCCCGCCTCCAAAACCATGCACTAGAACAATTCCAAACTGGTTATTCCCTTCAACATCTCGTACTGGAAATGAACATCCCACCTTACCAGCATCATCTTCATCACCAATTTCATCCAGGCAGAAACTAGGGATTTCTTCAGACAGGACTGGGGAAGTTGGAGACGCATCTAAAAGAGGCATAGAGAGAGTGTGGGTATGAAATTGACTACTGTGGCTCCTCCGAATACGATAATCACTTTTTGACAACACATGAAGTGGGTTGGCAGAAGGTGTGGAAGATAAAGAACGGTAAGATGAGCCAGGCAAGCTAAGTTTGTAATGAAGAGAGAGACCAAGGCAAGAAATGAATAAACTGTCAACATCAGCAAGCAATATAGCAGGGATTTCCCCCTCCTCATGAACCGATCCTGCAAGTTTTCTCCTCATATCACTCTCAGTTTTTGTTTTACCTGTCGGAATTGGAGATCGGGGTACCTTATTGTATGCAGAGAAAACAACTTTGCCAGGAAGGACCTGTAATTGTAGAGGAAACCAATTGTCAAAAACTTATAGGCTTCAGATTACTGTACCCTTTTTTTTGACAGGCCAATGATAAATCAAGAAACCAGACTGCATAAATAATCTCTATGATCTAAATTTCGTAGGATAAAATGCACATTAAAAACATAGTTAGGAAAAGTGCATGCTCATTTTGTGAAAATTACAGAACAGATTCCTGCTGAAGGAAGCACATCCAAGAAGAGTAGAGGTTACTAAGCAGAGGGCATATAATAGCTTACAGCTTCTGGGTCAACTCGGTGAAACAAGAGTTTCCTCCTTGCACGACAGCTTGTTCTGTAAGCAATTACAGTATGTCCAAGAGCAAAGACTACCGAAGAAAGAAACAAAACAGGCATCCCCCATGACTTTTTCAGATGAAGCCTTTGCCTTGAGACAGAAGATGAAGCTTCAATCTCCAGATATGAATTGACAGAGAAAACACAAGCTTTAATAGAAAGAACAATAATGGAAATGATGGAACAGAATGTGACCGTTCCAAGGTATGGTCCATGTGAAAGAGCAGGGCCATCACACAAACAATAAACACCTATCATCAGAAACTAAAACAAATTAGTCTCGTAGAAAACACTAACCGGATAATAGACTAGAAAAAGGTTATTAAATGCTTAAAAAGTTAAATTCAGATCATTCCATCTAGCCATTTTAGTTAAAAGAGTAAACCTTGATAAATTATTTAACCTTGGAAAAGAAGCTCAAGCCAAGGGGATAAATGAAACTCAGACATCTCAAACATGACAATGGAGCCATAGCCTAGGACCCTCAACCAGGAGTCACTGATGGTGCAACGCACAAAACGCAACTGTTCATCTCCTAGGTAGGAAAGTTGGTCTGAGGGAGGGTATTACTAAGGTTTACCATATAAAATGAAAAAGGAAAACAACTAAGGGACATCATGAAAAGGGGTTAGAAATCAAAACCAAATTTAAGATGTAAAATTATGGAACTGTACGAGCAAAGCCAATATACAACATCAAGCTCCAGGTACATTAACAACTACAACATGCTCAGTGAAATCCCACGAGTAGGCTGTTTCCGAAAGACCGTCAGCTCCAGTGCACCAAATCAAGTAGTTATGAAAAGGAAAAACAGCAGTGAAGAAACATAACAACTGCTAATGAGGAAAGCGGTGTAGATCATTCAGAAAAGAAACAGTTGAACTCATAGCAGAAAACTGAGCCAGATAGGAAAGACAAAAGCAAAAACAAGTTGATCACAATACCAGAAGCATATTGAAAACAAGCTTTAATCTAAAACCAACAGGTAGAATTATATAGATTATGCATTAATTAATCATGAGAACACAACACCAGAAATCTAAACTAGTTAATAGTCCACTATACAATCCTTGCTATCATTAACGAGAAACAACAAACACAATACATTGTTTGAAAAATGTAGAAGAAACCGAAGAACAATCACATACAGGTGATGATTAGAGATCTCAAGACAGAGACGAGAGGAATGTCCGTCAAGGAGCTTTTGAAGGCATATCTATTCAAATGCTCTTTGAAACTGTAACATTTAACGCACGCAAAGCTCGAAATCAACACACTCGGTACCAAAACATCCCCAATTGCCACAATCAGTGGCGCCGATAGTACCAGCAACGATGCCAACATCGCCACCATGAAATATATAATCTTCAAAAACCTCTTCATCTTCTCCAACATTCCCTTCCCCCCGGAACCCATTATCATAATTCCAAGGCCCAGGCCGAGAAATATCTCTCTTTAGGTAGGGCTTCGTGAAATAATAGATCGAAGACGAAAAGAGATTCTAGGTAAATCCACGCGACAAAGCCTCGCGACGGCCATATCTCGCCGGCGGGGGGAAAACGCCGATCACCGACGATGTTGAGTCTAGGTGTTCCCGGTCGGGTGAGATATCCGTTGTGAAAATACGTGAATTCAAGTTGGAGAATAGTAAACAATTTTTTCCGGTTGCAAAAAGAAAAAATTCCTCTCTGTAGCTGGTCGTTGAAAAATATAGAGAGGAGACTTTTGGTTTATCGCCGGGAGTTTTTTGAACTGTTTTTATCTCTCCCCTTACGCCCCTTCTTTCTTCCTCTATTCTTCCTTATTTGCGTCGACTTGTATTTTGCTATAGTAGTAAAAAAAAATATTTTCTCCCCTTTTTTAACGAGGAGAAATTTTTTAAAAAAAAACAATTTTTTTTAATATGGGAAGAAATCACAATTGACATGTGAAATAACTTACAAATCATATATAAGAGATAAATTATCTATGTATCTATTTATTTATATTTATCTATCTATACTATGTCAAAAGCATGAAGGTTGTTAAAAATGTTATTTAAATTTTTTGTCCTTTGTTAAAAGATTTTTCTTTGACAAAATCATTTTTTCGTCATTTTTCTTCAAATCCTTATTTAATTATATTTATAATATTAACTTTTAAAATATATGAAAATAAATGATAAAATAAGTATTTCGAGCCACAGAAATACTCATAAATCTTCCTTATTTAATAGATCTCTGCCTGTTCCTTATTTGAATCAAGAAAATATTCCAACGACGCTAAGAAAAATTCTAAACTTTATAAATAAATAGTTTATCAAAATTACATTTGCAGTGAATATTTGTCTTTCCATAAGTTCGTAATTAAATTTAATTTTTCTCTGTAATATTTGTTACTAGATGAGATACGCACCTTGATGATGCACAAAACGCATACAACAAGATTAGTATTAGACAAATTTCATACGATTAATTCGATCCACTAGGTCAACCTTTGATGTACAGACAAAGAATTTCAAATTTGAAACCAATCTTCAATTTTACCTCTTCGTTACATTTTCAATCTAAGATTTCTTGATTATTATATCAAACAAAGAGAAATTTTTTTCTTAATTCTCTATTAGAGCGTCAATGTGAGAGTAATTTAAATTATAGTTAAATAATTAAGGAGTAAATTTAAATATGTTTGCTCGAAGAATTTAGCATAATGTGAGTCCATGACTCCATTCATTTTGTGATGAAGCTTCTTAAATGGCATACAAATTACAAAATTAAGAGATTTCAATTAACATCTTGATAAATTTTAATATTTTTCCCTCATTGATTTTAATTGGAAAATTCTGATATAAATTTTAAAATGAAAATAGTACTAGTAACTAATCTGCAATAATAAACTAAAATACATTGATACTGAGAATATTTTACAAATTAATGTATACAATTTAAATTTTTATTTGTTAATACAATTAAACAAAATAAAAAGAGTAATTAATTTAATTAAATTATTTTTTTATTTAATTCTTATTTCGTGTCGAGACTTAACTTCACTCTAAGGGATCGTTTGGTCTAAGGGATAAGCAAAGTTAATCCCGGCATAACTTTTTAGTGGTCTTCAATCTCTTGTTTGGTTGCAAAGATTAGGATAACTTATCCCGTGATTAACAATTAATACTGGGATAAGTTATCCCCTTGAGGATGGAATAATAATCCCAAGGATAAAGTGGGTAAAAATTCAAAAATATTCCCTTTAAACTCTTTTTTATACACTATTTTTATATTCATGTATATTAACATAATTTTTAATAATATTTATAATAATA
>JAABOM020000096.1:18417160-18430247 GCA_011800125.2 Solanum clarkiae | reverse complement strand
AATAAAAAATTTAAATTTACAAAATTTAAATTTTTCATAAAATAAATTTATTTTGGCCAATCACAAATATTTCTTTTACCCTTTTTTTAACTGTAAATATAAATAGGTGAAATAAGTTTATGACATAGCATAGTGAGATTGGACATAAAATTCATATCGTAGAGAGTGTATCTCACGCACATGAGTTGTTGGACAGTTGTGCCTACTTGATAAAGAACGAACAAATTAGAATGCCGCATTTTTAAAGTTTAAAATTCCAACTTAAAATTTTATTACAAATTAAAGGATCAATTTATATATTGTGCCTAATTTAAACCTTGATTTTCAAGATTTGTAAAGGGTAGATCCACGCTGCCCGGTTCATTTTAGCTTTGCCAAATTAGATGACTTCATAGCCTGGGGTCACTGCAATGCTTGCCATACCCAAAAGAAAAGTCCTGTCTCCTTGAAAATCGTAAGGAAAAGAATATGCTTTATTTCTAAAATTAAAATCAAAAATAAAAAGTCTTCTTGAATTCTATATCTGTTTTGAGTTGATTAAGCTAGATCAACGTACAATGTAAAATATTTTATTTTTTCTAATTTATCATTATAAAACCCTCTCAATTGAATCCAGGCATCTCGATTCTAAAATAGTTATTTTTATGAGTCGATAATCTTATATCTATTTTGTTCTTTTTGAAAATTCATTATTATAAATGTAACGGGTAAGTCCGATGTACTAAAACTTTCTCAATGCACAAGGTTCGGAGAAGGGTCCGATCATAAGGGTTTATTGTACGCAATCTTACCTTGTATTTCAGTCAGAAATTATTTTCAAAACTTAAATCTATGGCCTCCTGATCAGATAACAACAACTTTATTGGTTACCGTACATTTGATTCCTCTTAACAAAGAAGAGTTCCCTACAGTATACCTAATTTCATGTGGACGTTTATGGCCACCCACTATGTGATAAAGAAACTCCATAACTCATACTCTTTTTGGCCATTTGGAAAATTTTGGGTTGACTAATCAATAATTTCAATATTATGAACAAGTCTTTGTACTGTCTACCTGCTATTGTCATATCCACTTCCTTTAGCTAACAGCATGCTCAATGTACATGCTCCTCTAAATGGGATATGAGAAGGATAATGTACGTATTAGTAGGTCTTACTTTGATTTTTAAAGACAAAAAAGATTGTTTTTGATATATTTATTGCTTTTCATTGTTTTTGATATATTTATTGCTTTTCTTTGTATTGGAAGAAAATAAGTACTCATTTAGGGTCGTGTGTTTGGTATGAAGAAAAATATTTTTTAATTTCTTATTTGATCTTTATTGTTTGATAAGTAAATTAAAATAAAAATTTTTATGTAATCAAGCAAAATAGCATGGCTTAAGGGATAGAGATTGACTAGGGGTTCGAGAGGGGGGTTGCAGAGGTTGGAGGTGTTAGATGGGTGAGGAGGAGCGATAATTAATTTGAAATGTTACTTATGCAATTTGTTTCTTATACTTCCTTTTCCTATTTTCATTACAAACGTCATTTTTCCCAAACGAACATAAAAAAATTAGAAAACTTTGTATCAAACTTATAATTGCAGTCCAACAGCTGCTAAGCATGCAGTATAATATATGGAGACCTAAACAATAAATATTTTGATGTAAATACCTAATTGGGGTAATTTTTAAGTTGCAACTAGAGGGTTTTATATTTCAAAATGATGATCATGAGATAATAAAGAAAATTAATGATGAAAAATGACTCCACCTACCACAAATTAATATTTGCGTAAACATGTACTAGTAGTTCATTTAGTAAGTGTTGTCTGGAAATAATAATATTATTTCTGATATAGGGCATGTTGTTTACGGCATATGTCGGACACAAAGTGGGACGTATGTTTTATTTGCATGCACTACTCACTTCTGTCAACAAAATAAAATAAAATAAAGCAAACATTTGAATGAAACTGTCTACATTATGAAAATTATAGTTGGGAATCAAAATTTGGTTACCATCTACCTCATTGCTCCTGGACTATGTATTAAGTAGACATTTGGCCATATTATTTGAGGCTTGAATTTGAATATCGATTTAAAATCAACTTGTGTTTATGACTAGTTTTTGATTTCCATGAGTTGCTGTCACCAAACTTTAATTTTTTTTCCAAGTAAAAATACATGTCGAAATACAATTTCAAAAACTCAATTTTCAAATTTAACTTCAAAATCTATGATCAAACGGGAGTTAGCTAATCGAAGGCACTACTTAGTTCTGCTCGTTAAAGTACCACTCTATCATATCAAATAGCACTTAGAAAGTAAAAAAATTAAGTTTTGAACCAAGTAGGTGAAGAAAAATTGTAGCTCTAGCTACTCATTGTATTAATGTATGCAGATTTGACTAGGGAATCTAAAAGTTTCTCTGATTAGACAAAATGTTCCCCATCTTCAAGGAGGATTTTGAAGTCGTCTGGTGTTCTCCATGACAAAAAATTTCTCAAATCATTCACAACATTAGAAAAAGTAGTACGTATTACACATTTCCACTCTTGTCATTTTGTCCTTGACGTTGCTGCATATAATTACTTCACTCTGTAACAAGATGGTACAATAATTCAAATAGTGGACAACACTGGCAAATGATCCAGAAAAACCAAAAATAATTGCTACCAATCAAACAAAGAGTCTCTGGAAAAAATTCCTGGCAGTGATATGTCAACAAACGATACGAAATGTTTTGGTAAAAGTTTTGCAAATTAGTATGGCAGTATATTTGACCATGTGCTATGAGAAAAGAATGCTTTTGCGAGTGCGACTATACTCAAATTTGAAACTCAGATCTAGACCCCCTAATATAATTCCATCCAAGGAAGGCTGAACTACTCATTATCCCTCCATACACCACAGCCTTCACTGAAAGCTTACCCAGATGGTTAAAAGAAGAAAGAATCGGCCTTATAGCTTGTTATGACAAATATAGCATCGAAGAATCGGCCTCTGTCCATGACAAGGATTTCTTTCTTTCATAAATATGAGATGATTCTATGACAAAGGAATGCCTACAACAGCTCTTGCTTTGCTACTGGTACTATAAATCTCTCATCATACCACTTATAACTCTCAGTGCTCGCTGATGAGAGGGGAGCACGGAGGAACAAGGAACTATCCTCATCTCGCATCAGCTTGGGCGTTTATAAATTAGCAGCAATTAAACAAATAAGATTTAGCCTTATTTGACCACATAAAAAAGGTAAGCTGGAGGATCAAAATATCTATTTTACCAAATGAATAGTGAAAAGCTATGGATGGGGCCATCCAATACAAATGGAAGTAACAAAAATTATTGAAATAGAGTAGATGAACTAGTACTCAATAGCTTTATTAAGAAAAATTACATCAATTAACAGACTAAACAATGTAGTTGACACACTAAGTGCACATCAAAATGCAACTGTGAAAGGCCAAAAAGAAGAAATGACAAAACGAAGACTTGAAAAGACGTATATAATACAGAATACAGTATAATGTAAGCATTGACAACAAGCACATAATGCAAAGACTTACACAGGACTTGGATGGCCAAGACTTCTCTGTTTGTTATATAATTGATAACAAGCACATAATGTAAAGACTTATGCACCCTTGGCTGGCCAAGATGCTTGAGCTGACATAATAATTCCCACAATAACACCAAAAAGCCCAAGTGCACTACCAAAAATTTCGATCACAAGGATCTTCACGAAAAGTGAGGAATTTTGTGCATCAGATAAAGCACAGCTGCTTCCAATTATTCCAACGCACAACCTTTTCAAAAGAAATAAAAGGAATACCCATAATTAAAGGGCAGAAAAACATTGCTTTACACTTGACACCACAAGTAGAAATCCATGTATGAGAAGAAAATTATTTCAAACTCACCCACAGACAAGGTTGGCAAAGCCCACAATGATCCCAGAAGCAAAAATTGCATAGCCAGCTCTAAGAGACTCTGGTGCATAAATCTGTGAGGCAGGTACACTCTCGAGCTTTGTTTGAAGAATGATGGCCACAATAACACCATATATAGCAACCGCTTCACAAAAAATTACACTGACAAACAAATCTTTTGAGACTTTGCACAAAATACAAAGTATTTGGAAAATGCGAAAGATAAGAATCATCAATAATGACATATATGCATCTGTAGTTGACTATGAGCCTTTGACTTGACACTTGCTCACAAATATAGTACACAAGCATATCAAGTCAAGGCTAGAAGAATTCCCAATACTGACTACCCCAGAACCATACATCTCTGTTCTCTCATCAAGGCATCCTGTTCAAACGTTTCATATATGTAACTTTAAAAGAAGTCTTATAAAGGGCTGGACAAGATTGCAGAAAAAAGTTCAGGAAGATGGCAGAGGTTATAATAAGATAGTTGACCATATGAAGCTCAGAAATAGAATTACCACTCCTAATGAGAGTATGCTTTCCACAGAATTATGCAATCATGGCAAATTTTTTATTAGGTTAAAAAAGAAACAATGCAATCACCACTTTTTTAGTTTGTCAAACTCATGTATCATTGGCTGACAAAGCACGAAGTGATTACTATTTGCAAAACAGACCGATATTAACGATAGAACACACTGACTAATTAAGCTCACAGTTCTGAACCAAACTACCATCACTCCGTTAGAACAAAAACATAACCTTTATAAATTTTCTGAAATGAAAATATAGAGCAAGGCAAGTAAAGGGTAAGGTAAAACAACACAATGTTAGAAAGTTCCACATCCATGGTCTGCCTAAGTTTGATTCAGCTTATCATCTCGCACAAGCAATACATCTATGAGAAACTACTCTGACTTGAAGCCAAATATCAATCTATGTTATAAACTTTAACATGCATGATAACATTGGCTTAAACTATTCTTCAAGGGTCTTTTTGGTTCACGAACTAGTTATACAGAATCGCTATGCCCTTGAAACATACATGAATTATTAGCATTGGATCATAATAAAGAGGATTATTATGCAAAGAGTGAGACCAAGGTCAATAATTAGCTAATAGCCTAATACACATATTTATATTCCATTCTATGGCAAACAAAAAACAAATGCATAAAATTAGCACTATATGTTTGTATCACTCTTCTAATTCACGCTGCAGTAATTGAAAATGGAAAAGGGGAAGCAAATTACCTAATCAAATTCTTGGAAGTAATCCGAGGAGCTTTGATGGCAGCACCAATCAAACTACTTCCAGTAATATATATTCCCCTAAAACATACCATAATTCCAACCAAAATCCAAAATCAAAGAGGTAATTCATTAGATAAATAAAGAGTTGATCGAAAACCCTAGCATAAATGAAAAGTTTACCAAGCAGCACCAAGCACTGAAACGCCGATGGCAATGGCAATTCCGATAGCGGAGAAGGTGTACGGAGAGATCTGCACCAACGCTCTCGACCATGAGCTCGATGGACCCGCCATTGTTGATTGTTTTCACAAAAAAATCCTGATCTCAATGACTGACTCCGATCAATCAAAGGAGAGAGAAAGGAAATTAGCATGTGTCGTGTTGGACCGGGTCGCTAGCTTCTTCTTTGGGCCAAATTGATAGGTTTGGGCCGGTAGAGAATGATTTGTTCTTCGTTAAAATACAAGTCCAACTCCATTAACCCAAAACCCAGAGAAGGGGAAGTTACACATGCGGTCAAACCAATAGAATGTATTATATTAATGATAACGTGTAGTAATGCAAAGAGATTTAATGCATGGTTAAACACCTAGACGGTATTCTTTAGTAAAAAGCGAAAGAATAGTTCGAGGCGTTTGAGCTCGTTATATACTAGTTCCAGCCTCTGGCTTCTTCACTAACTTTTTGATTTAATAATATAGCACGTTGTTAGCTCCTTAAGGACCAAAACGAATACCTTTTGTTATATATGAAGGATCATTGCAATTACATGAATATATTAAGGACCAAAATGAACACATTTACTATATATAAAGGACAATTTCAATCAAATGAAATATATTATGAACCAAAATAAAATATTACTTATACATTATGGACCATTTTGGTCATTTTCTATTTTTCTCAAAGGTTTTTCAACTGCAAATTAGTGAAAAAAAAATTGTGATAGAACATGATTTTTACATTATTTTTCATCGCGCAGTTCACTAAAAAAACATGTGGTGGGAAATAAATATTTAATAAAATAGTGATAAACTTTCTAATTTTTTCATAGAAAATATTTTTTATTTTTTCCTTTTCACGCGGACCCAATCAAAATATCAATAACTACAACCACTTAAAATTTTTAATAGGAAAATAGTGACTTTTTAATAGCGTATACTCAACTTAGGTAGTTGATATACTTATCCTTGAATAATGACGTATTTTTTTAGACTTATCCTTTGAATAAATTGTTATTTTGTTGTCAAATGGAGAATATGTAGGAGTGCCCTCACACAACTTTATAATTAGTTGAGTGGTTTATAACATAAACTTTCCCCTCTTCAACCAAATTACTATTCCAAATATCTTTATATTGGATCTAAAATCACAACCTTCGTCACCTAGGAACCCACTTAATAAATCTCCATAAAATATGCTCCTCTCAAATATATTTTTAAATTTCTTTGTTTTTTGGTCAAAAGTCTTATAAAAATGATGACCATATAATCTGCGTATATCTCATTCTTCCTAAATCGTATTTATGGATCATATAAAATATATTGTTGTAAATGAATATGTCCCACTTAATTATATAATAAGAATATTCCAAATCATTAGCCTCCAAGAAGAGCAATTAATGCTGTGACAAACCAATATTATTATCCTATATCATCAGAACTATTATATAAGAGACGTGGAAAATTAGTTGTTTCTGACCATAGTACTGTTGTTACACAAATCAGCTTCAAGAAATTTATTTAGAGACAAAAAGAGTTATTAAAAGTTCCATGGGTTCTCTAACAGTTTCCCACAAACTTCCTGTTATTGATTTCACCATGGAGAATTTGGAACCAGGCACAAATTCATGGTCCAAAGCACGTAAAGAAGCTGTTTGTGCTCTTGAAGAATACGGTTGTTTTGTAGCATTATATGATAAAGTATCATTAAAGATCCATGACGATGTTTTTGAAGCACTAAAAGAGTTGTTTGATCTTCCTACTCAGAAAAAAGTCCAAAATAAATCTAGCAAACCTTTGTATGGTTATGTTGGACAAATCCCATTTATTCCTCTTTATGAGAGTATGGGCATTGATAATGCTAATACACTTGAGGGTGTTCAAAAATTCACCAATTTCATGTGGCCTAATGGAAATGATGCTTTCAGGTAACATTGGTGATGGTATTAATTTGTTTCGTTGTATAGTATTAAGCGAATCTTATATTTGTAGTTAGTTTTTAGAGTTGAGTTAGGTTGAAGGTTCATTGTGAGTCAGACTCACTTAAAATATCCTCATGTCACTCGATATTTGAACCTTAATTTTTATATTATCTTATCTATGCTCTAGTTGTAATTAGGTCTAGGCATATGAGATGTTGGTAGTCTTACATTGATAGATGACAATTTGTCTTCTTATAAGATCGGCAATTCTTGAACTAGTTTTTAGGTCTAGGCATATGAGATGTTGATAATCTAACATCGATAGATTACAATTTGTCTTCTTATATGATCTGCAACTCTTGAACTAGTTTTTGGAGTTAAGTTAGACATACTCAAGATCGAAATTAAAACATATTATATAGTTGAATGATTCGATATTTATCATTCCAATGTCTTTGAGAAAGAAAATAAACCAAAACAATAATACTTAACCTCATTAGTCTGGGATGAATTAGCACAGTGGTTGAGTTAGCTTCAGCTTCCATTTTCTTGTCATATTATTGAAGTCAAACAAACTCATTTCTAATTATTTCACTCAATGTTGGGCTCCCATATTATCTTGTCTACACTCTAATTATCAGGTCGAGACATGCGGGATATAGGTAGCCCACATCCATGATCTTGGATGATCTGCACCTCTTAAATTAGCTTTTGAAGTTGAGTTACACCTAAAGATCAAAGTAGAACGTATATTGTTTAATAATCCATTTATCATTCAAATATCTTTGAGAAAGAAAATAATAATAACCTAACTAATCCATAATTCCTTTTTCATTTGTTAGCCAAGCATTGCTAGCATACTCAAAAGCAGCAGCAGAACTAGAAGAAATGGTGGTGAAAATGGTTTTTGAGAGCTATGGTGTAGAGAAATACTATGAATCACACGTCAAATCAGTGAATTATCTAGCTAGAGTGATGAAATATAGTGAATCCCAAGTAACAGAAGCAAAACTGGGATTTGTTGCTCATACGGACAAGAGCTTCATGTCAACAATTCATCAGACTAATCGAGTTAATGGTTTGGAGATCAAAGCAAAAGATGGCCAGTGGTTTGGAGTTGAGCTTTCCCCTTCCTCCGTCGTCGTCATGGCTGGCGACGCAATAATGGTATATATCTCGTTTTATTTTGTGTGTTTTCATTTGATTGGTAACAAATACGTACTGTAGACATTATAAATTTGTAGGATTGAAAGTAATGAAGATGAGATGTGAACATCTCCGTATCAAAAATGGCTTGACGTATCTTGTGGCTCAAACATTACTAGGGGCAAAACGAAAATGTTGAATTTTAAAAAGTACTTAAATATAGAAAGTGATTTTTTTCTTTCTTTTTAAAAATCAAATTAAAAAGAGAAAATAAGACATGTCTAAATTGTGACGAATGGTCCTTAAAATTTCAAAACCATTTAAAACATAACTACAAGAACATCGCATAATTTGTGAAGTAATTATCAACATTAAAAATAAGATAATTACTCTCTCTTTTTAAAAAGTGATTTTTTTTCTTTTTGACAATATTTTAATTTCATATTTACGTGGTATGTTCGAGTACAAGATTAAAGGATATTTTAGTACATTTGACATAATTTTAATTTAAAACCATAAATTGAAAATTCTATTTTATTTTCTTAAACTCCATGCCAAGTCAAACTAGGTCATTCTTTTTCAGACGGAGGAAGTGATAACCTAATACATACATACAATAGATTAAATATAATTTTTCTATAATGTGAATTAATTAAGTGTATATAACAATTCTTGTTTTTTATATTTGATATTATGTAGGCATGGAGCAACAATAGGATAAAATCTCCCCATCATAGAGTGATGATGGGGGAAGAGAAAGGAGCAAGATACTCCATTGCACAATTTTCATTCATGGAAGATTCACTAAGGATCGAAACACCAAAAGAGTTGGTCGATGAAGAGCATCCTTTACTCTACAACTCATTCAACCATCTTCAGTATCTTCATTTCTTTAGCAAAGAGGAAAATAGAAGGCTAGAATGTGCTCTCAAAACCTATTGTGGGGTTTGACATGCAAATTAATTGTACTGTTTTTAATGTTGTATAAGGAGAATAAATGAATTTGGTGTACACGTTGGATGCGACAAAGTTTTTTATCGTGAGGTATTCGTAGCTTTATGTAATTTTTTTTTGGAAAAATGTTGTCCTCCTTAAATATTTGTGGATTTTTTTTCGTGTTTTCTTAGTAAAATTTCTCTAGTCTCTAGATCAAAAAAGTGAGTTTTCTTAATGATGGTTTGAGTTTAAGAAGAGTTCAACAACGTGCAAGAAAAGAATGGAATTATGATGAATCATATAACGTTAGGTATATAACTAAATGAAGATAAACTAACTCTCATTCCAAAGGCTTCTTAGCGGACCAACAAAGTAACTAATTGATTCCTCTTGGTAGTATACACATAGGCGTTTATTTATTATTAATAATTATTACAAACCAAAAATGTACAAATAAAAAGGTTCATATATCATCCACTTTTTCTTCTATTGACTTTTCATCTCTTAAAGTTTTCTCCCAACATAGTACCTTTGTTTCATGTCGGGACAGGTAAGTACTCCAATACCATGGTAACATTAACTTTTGAGCTACTTTTCTATTATAAAACGGGAAAAGGATCAGAAATGCCTTTAAATTATATAAAAGGAATAAAATTGTCCTTCATTTATAATTTAGTCAAAAAATGTTCTTACTGTCAATATAATTTAAGGGTATTTTTGGGTCAAAATATCAATGTTTGGACTTTTTGGAACATAATTATAATTGATAATCTTGTAATAATAAGCAGGTATGCATGGTGATGCGGGTCAATCTAGATTGCCCTTCTTGTTGCAGGAAAATGAGAAGAATCATTCTCCGAATGAAAGGTAAGGCATAATTTGTAAATTCTCATTCCCTTAAGGTTCATTATTTAGAATTTTTATAGTAAAAAATTTTGGTTACTAATTTTTTCGTCGTAGAAATAGAGATGCACCTGATAGAGAAGCAAGAGAAGAGAGTAATTATAGTCGGGCGGTTCGACCCAGCAGATATAGCCATAAGAATCAGGAAAAAGATGAATCGGAGAGTAGAGATTTTGGACATTCAGTTACCCGCAAATGGTGATGAACAGGCTGAGGAGATGCATCATCCCCCAGATCACTCCATTATGCAACAAGTCTAGGACTTCTAGCCAGTGGCGCAGTCACATAGGATGAGGGGGTTCATCTGAATCCCTCTCGGTGAAAAATCATATTATTTATATGTGATAAAAATAAATTTTTTATGTTAATATAATAGATATCGAATTTCATTCACTTAGTTCGTGTGTTTACTTTTTAAAATTCTGAACCTGCTTAGTTAAAATTCTGATTGTGCTATTGCTTCTAGATAATTCCCGTTTCATGTCAAGTAATATATACTAGTTTGTTTATATATATATACACTTACTAATTATAGTGTATCTAAATTAAACTTTTTGTTGAATACCAATCGATAAGCATATTTCATGATTTAGGATAAGTGAATGCACCACATGGGCAATAATGACTGACATATTAAATAGTTTTTTTTTTTCAAAATTTTCATATGCGAAAATAAAGATTTTCTGATATAAAAAAGATAAAAGTCTCCTATGTGAAGGACATAAAAAGAGAGAAAAAAAGTTATAAGTAATCTGAAAAAAACAAATTCTCCTACAGTTTGTAGCATTACGAATAAATATTAAAAATATAATTTTTAGCGGCAATAAATGTGTATATCAACAACTTTTGATCTGTAATTTTTTTTTTCATTTTTTTATCTCCGATCAAGGCCTTCCTAAAACAATATAATATGTTTATGAGCTATGATATACATTTCTATGTTCTTGGTTTCTCAGAGTTGTACCTTCGCTTGTGCATGATGGACGTTTGGTAATAAATTATATTTCTGTAAAATTAGATTAATCCAATCTTAAAAATTAGCTTAAATAAAATTTATGTCTTATAAGAAGATTACCCATCTTATTAATTATTTATGTGCGTCTTTTTCATTCTTTAACACTTCACCGTATATTCATGGTTGGACATTTGTTTGAGTCCTATTTTGATATTATGTAAAATTAGATTTTGGACGTATTAACTCAATCCTATAAGTAAACTCACGAAATCCAGTTTAGCAGATCACCTATCTCATTAACACTGACTAGAATCAAGAGAGACACACATATATATAGATAAAAATTTAATTATTTATAAGAAATATATTAGTCAAATAATATTTTTAAATATTATATCAAATTTTATCATAACAATTAAAACGTGACAGAAGGAGTAATATATATGATGCACACATGACACATCTCACTATCTCAAAGAAACAGAAAAAGGTTAGCTGGAAAAGGATATTTCACTTTTAAACAACAATTATTTACAAAATTTCAGAAAAATGAAAAATCAAACCTTTTCTCCTTTTACAGTTTAAAAATTTTAAACCCAATATTGACTTATGTATGTATGACCTTTGAACTATCAAAAGTTGTACTCCCTCCGTCTCAAATTAACTGAATTTTTGAAACTTTTTTTAAAGTTTAAAATAGTTAAATTTTTCAAAGTTCAAGATGAATGTTTAAATTTTTTTTCATATTTGTCCTTTCATTTATTGAACTTTTACATTTTCTAGAAAATAAATTACACTATATATTTATGATTTTACAAAGGACAATAGTGAAAAATATAGTGTAAAGTTTGTTTTTGAATGTTTTTTTTAATATGTATGCATTATCTTATAAATTCAGTTAATATGGGACAGAGGGAGTAACTTGTACGTAGTAGTTAATTAATAAGGCACATTGTAAACCGAGTTGTACATTCTAATTATGTCTTTATCAATTAGATCATCCCATCTTTGAGTTAACAAAAAAAATTAGATCATCCCTTTGACGTTTAGTTATGAAGACAATTAATCTTTTTCACATGATTAGGTAGAAAAATACAGCAAAATTTTTTAATTTAATTTGTAATCATCAATATTGATGGGTCCAAAATTAGCTAAGAGCTTATTTAATTACTAAAATCTGCTAAGGTCATTTTCCAACCTAAAGTGACGTTAGTTAGGGATTTTGTCACTTTAATAAGATTCCTGTCTGTTCTCTTGTTGTATTAAATGTTTCTTAACATTTAATCTTGAGCATATATATTTGTCACGATTCTCATGTAAGACCAATTTACGAAAATTCTTTTTGTTTTAAATATGGGTCCAAAAATATTTTAATTGCAAAAAAAAATATCACAGGGGACAATCATACATCATTAAATTATATTATATAATAGTATAGATAATTATCAATCAACTTGTGTATTTTTCTCTTGCAAATAATCATCAATCAAATATTGTTTTGGGTGAAGCAGACATGCCCTGTCGACGTAATTTTAAAAAAACTAAAAAGAAAAAAAAATACTTTTGTTTTACTTTTAATTTGATTAGTGTACAATTTTTTTAAAATTATGGAACTCATTTTAGCTATATTCTTTAATTTTAAATTCATATTCTTTAGTTAAACTTTATTTCTTTATATTTCACTAATATTTATATAAAAATTTTGTAACTACTTTGAATAAAAAATCAGTGATCATTGAAGAAAAATCCTTTATTTATGGACATCTCAATGGCCTCCTCCTCCTCCTCCTCCTTCTTCTTTTTTTTTTTTAAAAAAAAAATTAGA
>JAABOM020000096.1:18383777-18406448 GCA_011800125.2 Solanum clarkiae | reverse complement strand
ATTAGTTCATTTAATTTGTGATTTATTCATCTTTGATGAGTTGAAATTTCAATGAAATTAATTTATTTTATCATTTATTTTTTATTTTTTTTTTTAATTTTATAGACGGGGGTCCATGGAACCGCCCAAGAACCGGATCAGACCGACGGTACGGTCCTTGGGTGGATTAACGAAAATAATGGGTGGTCCACGGTCTAAATTTTTCAGAACCGGTATATAGCGAGTAGTTCCTGGGTTTGATAGAAAAACCGCCCACCCGGACCATGCTCACCCCTAACAACAAGCATTATATTTAAAGTAACGATATTACAATAAGTAATGCTGGATTGCTCCACATATAATCCCTTGAACCATATTTTCTAAATGAATCAGAGTCCATTCGAATCAATCTGATAATAGATCTGCTACAAAATGTATGCCGTCTTGTTTAGAGCATATTCCATTTCGTAAACCTCCAAATTCTGGAAGATGTAATGCCAAAATTATAAAACAATCAATATAAAGGTAAGGCCAAAAAATTAATTAGCATATGTTAATGCAATTAAGTTTTTGGATGGTACTACTAATTTTATGCCCCATACATTTGTCCAAATGATATAGTAAAATTTTAACTGTACGAATGATGTAGTAAAATTTTAACTGTACGAATGATGTAGTAAAATTTTAACGTTTGTTGCAAAGTGGCACTGATTTATTTTCATTTTATTTTTGAAATCATTCTACTGGTGCATTCAATTATTATCTGTCGATTAATTCATATTCGTCGTTATGCTACCTTATACTACAACAAAATAGAAAAAGAATAACAGATGTTATAATTTTTTTATGCATTAATAATGTATACAATTATAGACTACTAGCAAACAGCCAGATCAATCAAACAAAATGACCAACATCACAGTGGAGGACCACAAGGACATCAAATCTTTTATTTTATCTTATTATTTGATATTACGGCTATCTTAACTTATGTAATATGAACAATAATTCATAAGAATAACAAACTTTATCTTTTATTTTATTCAAGATTAATGATTTCTAACATTTCCTATTCATAGTATTAATTTTTTTAATATATAAGTCACACAAAAGAACAAAAAGTAATGCGACTATACTTTTAACAATTACATATGGTTTGAAGAGGTTCATTTGCTGATAAATTCAAGTTGAATTACATAAACAACGAATAAATAGGTAAAATTTAACCCTTATACAATATTTATACTAAATAATATTATTTTAGTTCACCATATTTAAACACTATGTTGAGCCACAAAGTCTCACATTAGTGGTTAATGGGATTGTGGTCTCCTTATAAGGTTTAGGCAATCCTCCTCCCTTTGAGCTAGCTTTTGGGGTGTGAGTTAGGCCTAAGACCTACTTCAACATGGTATCAGAGCAGGATCCGTCTCACCCAATGTTGGGCCCTCGAGAAAAATTGTCCACGCACCGTATCATCTTTCTAGACATTATGAAAATATATACAGGAGTAATTATTTGGTTAATAAGTACAAGGATGTTTTATTTATCATTTAAATGGAGAAAAGGAGATGTACAAAAGACGGTCACTCTTTTCTAATTTCACTCTCTAATAGTTCAATTTTAAAGATCTAATTAAAGGATGTTAAAATTATATTTGTTTTTATTAAAATTAAAATATTCAAATTTAAATATTTATATAAATATTAAGATGTGTTATTAGATTAAGATGTACTTCTAAATTTAGATATGCATTTCTATTACATTATTATATTTAAATTTGAATACTATATGATTAAAAAAATTCATTTATGCATCACTATCTGCTCGTATATAACTTGTCTTTTTTTTTTTAACTTTTTGTTAAAAAAATTCTCAATTATTAAATATGTGTCCAGCTGTGTCTGATAATTGTTTTAATTAAAATTGCTATGATTCTTTGTCATGATTACGAGCATGGATCCGTAATGAATGAATTTTTTTTTAATGAGATTACTAACTTTTGATTGATTATTTAATACCATCTGCAGGATCAAAAGAAAAGGATTATTTAATATCAATTATGTAGCCACATGTAGCTCATAATGGTCAAACACTTTTTATTGAAATATTCTGTTATGTATATAAAAAATTTTGCAAGATATATCAATTAAAAATTATTTTTCATATATATATAATTTTAAACATTCTTAATAAAATATTTTACTTCACCACTGTTTGATACTTGAGATAATTATGAAAAAACCTTAAATGCAAATTGCAAAAACGTCCATTAACGTCAGTACATAAATATTCCACTTTGTTTAACGTACTATATTTTAAAGAGCCAATAATATCACACATTGTGCATCATCTTTTGACATTTTTTTCAATGGAAATTCACAAAATTTCTGGAAAATATTACATGAACATTTCTTTTTTAATTTAAAAAGACTAAAAGAGATAAAGTAAAAAAAAAAAAAGAGTTGATCACATATATTCTTTACATACGCGTTTAATTACTTCCATATAACTCTTTTTTTAAAAAAAATGTCTGTAGCAATTGAATAATTTGTTGCCAGAATAGGTATAATTAGTCATATAACTAAAGATCCTATTTAAAAGTTATTTTTGTTGTTATTTTTTTTTCAACTATTATTTTCAAAATAACTTTTTCACTATTATGTTATCTGTTCAAACATGTTGTAAAATGCTTTATTTTTAATGAGAAAAGTGCTCTCACACAACTTTGTAGTTGGTTGTGTGTGACTTATAACATAAAAAAATTTCTTCTCTTCAACCAAATTACTATTCCAAATTCTTTGTTATAAATAGGTTCATCAGCTGCAAAATAGAATTAAGCACAACAAATAAAGGCACTTGAGAGAAAAAAATAAAAGAAAATATGAGTTGTGAAATTATGAAGCTTCCAATTATAGACTTTTCTTGCGAAGAACTAAAGCCAGATACACTTGTATGGAACCAAGTGAAAAGCCAAGTTCACAAAGCACTAGTTGAATATGGTTGTTTTGAAGCTTCCTTTGATAAAGTTCCAATAGACCTTAGAAAATCCCTTTTTGAATGCTTACAAGAGCTTTTTGATCTCCCTTTACAAACCAAACTCAGAAACATCTCAAAAAAACCATTCCATGGCTATGTTGGACAGTATCCTCAGGTTCCACTCTATGAAAGCATGGGTATTGATGATGCTAACATCCCTCATGAAGCTCAAAAATTCACTCAAATTTTATGGCCACAAGGGAATCCTACTTTTTGGTAAAACATTATTCTTCTTCTTCAATATTATTATTGTTTAGCAATTTACTTTAGACCTCTAATAATCGATTTGACTGATTTAGATTTACGATCAATAGCCTATTATGGGATAAATACTATTCCTATCTAGCTAGTGATTCTCCATTTTCAAGATTTGAATAAAAAAATTATGGTAACAATGGAGTCATGTAACACTGGAGGCAGAATTTAGCATAGAGAATTTAATATCTATTATATATATGTAAAATTAATTAAAATAAATTGATCTTATATATTTTGTTCTTGTATATACAATACAATTTTTTCACCCTAAGAGGTTCACATCCCTCTAGCTTGCCTAATGTGGCAGATTAGTTAAGAAAGTACAGATTCAACTTAACCTAGTATATTTATTCAAGGAGGAAAAAATATAAATGTGAAAAATCACTAAATATTTTAATAAATATTAAATTTTGAACTCAAATTTAAAATATCTATCTCTTTCATCACAATTCTTTAGGACTCGTCTGGTTGGACACTCATTATTTTGGGATTAGCTATTCCAAAATTGTTATTCCATCCTCAATGTGAGATAAAATAATAGCATAATCCCAGAATAAGTTATTCTGCAACTTTGTTCCAGCCAAACATAAGATAAACTCATCCTAAAATTAGTTATCTCTTATCCTTCCTGCCAAACGAGCCTTAGATTCTATTAGTAATATCTTATATTTTCTAGTGTTGTAATCTTTTTTATGTATTATAACAGCAAAACTATTCAATCATTCTCAGAGCAATTATCAGAGTTAGATCAAACAATAAGGAGAATGATTTTGGAAAGTCTAGGGGTGGAAAAGTATATGGATGAACATATGAATTCGACCAATTATCTTCTTCGAGTGATGAAGTATAAAGGACCACAAAGTAGTGATACTCAAATGGGACTAAATTCCCATACAGACAAGAACATTGTTACTATACTTTACCAAAATCAGGTGAATGGTCTTCAAGTTTTAACCAAAGATGGGCAATGGATTAATGTTGATCCTACACCACACACTTTTACTGTTATGATTGGAGACTCTCTATATGTAAGCTCTTCTAACATTAACCTCCTTTTTAGTTTATCTTCTTCATCTGCTCACACCAATATTGTAATTTATTCGTGAAACTTGAAACTTTTTAAAATTTAATTTTTTTTTCCCGTCTTAGTTTATGTAATATATAATGTTTGATCAGATACGAATTTTGAGAAAAAAAAGAAAAAGAATTGATGTAAAATAAGTGATAAATATTTATGTCAGCTCATTAAAGATAAAATAAAAAGTTGAAAGTTAATTATTTTTAAATAAAGAACATACATGAATATATATTATGCCGTATAATGTGCATATATTGAATATTCGTCTATTCATCTATAAAATATATTTTAGATTTGTACACGAAGTACAATTTTCAATATTCACAATATAATTTTTTTAAAAGTGTTCAATTAACTACACTTCAATAAATATCGCTCTACCACTGACTATAATTCTTTTTTTTAAATATTTATCAATTTATTTTAACAAGTTGCAGCTTGGCGACCAATCTTATGTTTCAGGTTAACTAAGTGCCAATTTTTTCTTTTTTATGGATGATTACATATAGTTATCGTTTAGGTGACTTGATAAATAAAAATTCTTTTATATTATTAGTGTACGATTGTGATTGTTTTTGTTGGTAGGCATGGGTAAATGGTCGATTGCATTCGCCGTATCATAGAGTGATGATGAAAGGAAATGAAGCAAGGTACTCAGTTGGTTTGTTTTCAATACCTAAAGCTGGATACACAATAAAGGCACCAGAAGAGTTGGTAGATGAAGAACATCCCTTACTCTTTAAGCCCTTTGATCATGTTGAATTTCTTGATTTCTACTACACTGAAGAAGGCCAAACATGTCCATCTGCTTTGAAGACTTATTGTGGTGTTTGAATTTAATTTATTTTGATATGAAAATAAATATGTATGCCTCTCCTTGTGAGCACATACTACACCTTCTGTTCACGTTTCATTTCTCGAGAGTCAAATTATATAAACCTTTTGAATATATATTTCTTTATTCATACTATGAAAATCGAATTGATAAAAGTCTGGTAGCTTTTATTATTCTTTGGGCATATATATCTGAAGGGGAATATTATACTGAAACCCAGGAGAAATCAAAATCAATGAGTCAAAATGGAAAAGTGAACGAAAAAAAAAAAGAGTACGCCGTTGCCGGGGATCGAACCCGGGTCACCCGCGTGACAGGCGGGAATACTTACCACTATACTACAACGACCTGCTGTTACATTCGATAAATCTGTTTTTATATAACATAATATTCTTGTTAACTGTCTCTCCAAATGATAATTAATTGAAAATGACAGGCATGTATTTTATCTTTCCATCAGTATAGAGTAGTTGGACTGTTGAAATGGAGCAATTGTGTACTATTTTCTTATTTTTTATTCAGCTTCCTAATCAATATCTAGTATCTTTCTAAAGTTCAATTAGTTCAAATTTTCATAGAAAAGTCATATTTTGGGTGTAAAGTTCTCTCCATTAAAGACAATTTCCTATACAGAACTCGAACCTAAGACTTTTAGTTAAAGATAGATGAGTACTTATCACTTCATCACAGTATCTTGTGATACTAAATTTTATTAATTATAACGAAATTAATTATTCTGAAATAAAACAATCAAATTCATGACAAGAATGTCTTTATATATATATATATATCTTATTTTTAATTCCATAATATGTATAAAATAGATTAAGCATATTCATTGAATAATTTCACATTACCCCTAATTTTAATTCTCATATTATTATATTCCTGAATAATTTGTTTCCAAACCAAATAATTCTCAAAGGGTCAATTGGGAGACTACAACCAAATTCCCTGCCCATTGGAATTTGGAAACTCCAATGTATGCTATTGATTTTTATTGAAAACATTCAGCAAGCACCATCATTATATTATACTATGCTATGCTATACTATACTATATATATATATTTACATGAATGGTACTATCATAGTCTATTCGTAATATTATCATGATATTGAAATTGAATAATTAAGAAACAATCACTATTTCACCAAGTTCATCCTCAATCTTAATGAGTCACTTCTTAAATCCTCAATTACATTTTGTAACGATAATTATAACAGCATTTATATAATTCATACAGTATTTATATGCGTTTGTATAATTTGCTATACAATTCGCAGTTTTTGTATAGTGTTTCTACATTTTACTATACAATTCATTCACAACATTTACATAATTCACTATACAATTTGTAATATTTTTATATTTCACTATACAATTCACAGTTCTTTTTATCGCGTTTGCATAATTCGCTATACAATTCCAGTTTTGGTATAATTCATGTATACAACGTTTAGATAATTTGCTGTATAATTCATCGAACATTTGTATAATTCGCAGTGTTTATATATTTGATACAGTTTGCTCTATAATTCACTCTACAAACTCAAAATATAATTATACAAATATGTTAGTCGCTAGCCGTAATTATTACTATAGCTATATTAGCTAATTAACTAGTATATATATTTACTTGCATAATTTTTCCTATAATAATTAGTTTGTATTTTATGCCCAATTAGTGTAGTTTCCCAATTTTAAACCCTCTTAAAAGCCCAAAATGAATTGTGTAGCTACTTTGCGTAATAGACTTCTCCATAAAATCCTCCATGAGTGCGTTTCCATTTTAGGGAAAAGAAAAGAACCAAAACAACAAGAAGAAATTACTAAACTTGTGGAGCAATTGAAGAACAAGAAAGACCAAACACACAAAGGAAGAAAAAAATTGTGAAATCACTTTATTGCTTTAATTTGCTGGCACTTCCAAATTAGATAACCTTCATCATGAAGTCTTAGACTCCAAATGCAACAAAGGGACAAAAAGAAAAAGAAGCACTCAAAGAGAAAAGGGTAAATGATCAAAAATATTCTTTAATTATTTGAAATGGAACAGAAATATTTCTTGGTTATCTTTTGGCTTGAAAATACCATTCTGTTAAATTTTTTATTCAAAAGTACCCCTCCATTAAATTTCTAATAATAAATAGTTCTGGAATATTTTTGACCCCAAGTAACGTAAAATTAAAAGCCCAAGAACCTAATTTTCAACATGTGATCAAAGATGCCAAAAAAGGAGTTTTCTCAATTTAATTGTGGAGAAAAGCTCGTAAAAAAGAATTGCCATTTCGAGCAATAAATACAACTTTAATCAAGTAGTGGAACATAAATGCAATTTAAAAGAAAAAAGTGATTAAACGAGTTAGATGAGTAATTTTTTGAATAAACTCGAGTAACATAAGCAGCTCAATTACTCTAAATTTAAACGAGTTATATTTTCACGAATCAAAATTAGACGCATTTAGGAAGGATAGACGTGAAAAATACACCAGCCTAGGTAGTCTAGGCCCTAGGGATTGTAATACCATATTCACCACTACTGGAGATTGTTTATGTTGATCTGACATCAACGTATGATCGATGTTTATCTTTTTTGATATGGGGAAAATTTTATCTGAAATTTTATGGATAATTTTTTGGTGGTAAAATAATTTCTTCGATGATTGTCTGGCATATTTTGCGCTAGACCATACTCAAATTCCTTTCATAGTTTTAATATATTTGTTTTATTTTGAGTTGGCATAGAGTTTAATAATGGAAAGAAAATTTTTTAATCTTATAGTCTAAAATTAAAGATATGTCAAATGTTTTTTATTCTCGAGGGCTTAAACGTGTCAAGTAAAAAAGTTAAATTAAAGAGTTGTCATTCTTTTTTAAATGAATTTAAAAAAGGTAGAATTTTTAGGAATCTCATAGTATAAGGAGCTAATTACATTATATTCCTACTCTTTTTTAATTTACAAAAATCCCTTCAACTTGGTGGAATTCAAATACATCTATCCCAAAACGTTCTGATACATCACATCTCAATTTCAGATACATCCTTTAACGTCTCGATATATCGCGTCTCACTTTTAAATACAACAAATACGTTCCATTACATCGCATGAAGTGATGTATCCGAAAATAAGAGAGAGTAGGGATTTTTCTAATTTTTCCAAATGATGCAGTTAAAAAAATGTAGAACAAACCAATTAAAATAGACAACATAAATTAATTAAGAGTTTCTTTTGTTGTTGAATTAAGCACCTATGTGTTTTCCTTCATATCAAACACACTATATAGTACAACAACAACAACATATCCAGTGATATCCCACAAGTGGGGTCTGGAGAGGGTAAATTGTATGCAGATCTTACCACTACCTCAGAGAAGTACAGGGGTTGTTTCCTATATAGTACATGATGATCAAATTGGAACTTTTTGCTTTGAAAATTTTGCATCAATCCCTCTTTGATTTATTTTCAGTTGAAACCCCACAGTTGTTCCCAGGACAGTCAGGTTAAAATATTCTATGAAGAAATTGAATGTAATATTTGAGATGTTGGACATATGGGGCTTTTCTAAGTTCATTATGGAGGAAAGGCACATGTCATATACCTTATATTGCAGTTGAAGGGATTGCCACTGCCATATTACATTCCATCATGTCCCTATAATTTTGTCTCTCTACAATAATTTCTACAATAGTGGGGAGTGATCAATAATTCTGACAGGGGATTAAAAAAATTTCGAAAAATAACAAGCTTGGTATTTGATTTTTTTGAAAAAATATGTATATAATAAGAAACTTATGGGATCGCCACTGCCCTAAAACCTTTTGTAAGCGCAGTCGAGTTCAGAATTTAAACATTACGAGGACAACTACATTTAAGTATTGATCAGTAATCATAACAAAATGTTGGCAATTTGTGGAGTTTTAAAAACCTCAAAATTTTTGTATTGAGTTTTAAATTTTTACTCTTTCTACGTATTTAATAAATTTATTAATATATGCTATCAAAACTCCTTGTAACAATTATTTCGTATGATAACATTTTCAATTTCTTTTGTTTTCTTCTTTTGAACCACTTTTTCATGTATATTATATGTTATATATAACAATATTTAGTCATAGCAACTGAAAAATATTTGAACAAACGATTCCATTATAGAAAAGTATATGTATAAAAGGTTTGGATCAAAACTTGTGATTTTCCCGAATATTATGAATTATATTGAAATGGAAATTGATAAAGAAATAGACCATGGACCATATCCGAAATAATAAATTGAGTGAATTTGACTTTTATATCATCATAAATACATAAATATTGAAATTAATTCAGCCTCAAAAATTATCTCAGGAGAAGAAGAAGAAAATCTGAACCCACCAATGTGGTACTCCAACATAAATTGACAAACATGACCTCTATATCAACATGTGCACTTGGCTAGTTTTTCTTTATTTCATCTCTGATCTTTTTTGTTTCTTGTTTTGTTTTTATTACTACTTGTCATCATTTCTACTATAGAATTGCTAATAGTCTTGATTTCTCTTTTGTCATATACTTTAATTTTATTTCAATATCTATCTCTGATTTAATTCATAATCCTATTTTTTAGCTTCATCCAACAATTGTCCTGTTCCTAGGAGATTGTGGGTACTTTTGTATATCCAAGATGGGGCTAAAACATGTCCTTTCTCCTGTCCTCTTCCTAAATATTCAAAAATAGTATATACTGTGTTTCTTTATTTCTTCATATTTAATAACAAATACAACTTTAATGTGTGCTTATATGTTTGTGTGTCTATTTATCAATGATGACTTACAATTCTCCAACTTGAAACATGACAGACTTGTTGTCAATCATTTTAAACTATAATTATTTAGGTGTATGTGTAAAAGAAGTTCATTCAGAATCTTATCAAAATATCATATTATGTGGCTCAAATAATTGTTTTAGAGATTGATACTTCTGTAGTTTTTCTTTATCAAAATTATGGGTTCTCCTTATATTTTTTCAAAAAAAAAAAAATGTACGTGAACCACTTACTAGTTTTTAAAATATATTGTCGCGTCGACGAAATGGTCAAGTTTCATTAACTAAGTGGACCATATGAGAAATAACTTTATATGCACAACTAAATTCGACCATAATTAAACATCTTGTCCGATATTTTCTACTAGAAATACAATGTACACATTGAAATAGAATCTATATTTCCTTTCTCCCAAAAATATTAACAATATTCCTCCACTGGAGTAAAAAGGAAACAAGAGAGAAAAAAAGAAACATATTATTTTTTAGAGAAAAAAAAATCAAATGGAAGTGTCACTAGTGAGTTTAACCAACTTGTACCCCATTACAAAGCCGTAGAGATGAAAGCGCCTTATCAAAATGTTTGGCCTTAATCCCCAAATACTCACTCCATGTCACTGCCCTATACAAGGGTGGGTGCCTTTGGTCCACCAATTTCGACAGGGGTGACACTCTCACCCCTGTCGGTGGACCATATAAATACGCTACAGAAAGTCGGTGTTGGGTCCCGTTCACAACCGCCCGATGCAAGACACTCGGGTAAAACCCGTTTGAGAGCATGTGCAAAAGGTCACCAACATTAATCACTAATGCACCGGGTATTGGAGGGACACTGACCCAACCATTCCCTTCTTGGTACACTTGTAAACCACTTGTGTTGTTTTGGTGAAGGATGGTTAATATGGTAGAATCCGTATGTGCTGCAAGACCCATGGCCCGACCCGGATCCGGACATGCCGGGTATGAGTTCAGTTGTAAAGCAGCACATCCTCCTTTGGATTCTCCTTTTGGGCCAAAGGCCCATTTCACATCATCCTTTGTTATTCCTGAGGACCCAAGGATAAGCCACATTAATCTTCCTGCTAGCTTTTCCATTTCCTTTTCGTATTCTTCTATTACTTCACTGGAAAAAAAAACAAAAAACAAAAAAGATATTAAATATGAAAAAAAAAACTTAGATGGATTATTTACTACTACTAGAAAGAAACGAATTTTGTAGCTAAACAATAAAAATCTCTTGCTAATCTAATTTAACGATGAATTTAAAGAAAATTGAATTAACCAGGACTCTTTTAGCGACACAGGAGTACTAGCTAAGAATTATGGATAAATTTCATAATTAATTTCATATTTTTTTTTTGATGAAATATGAAATAGAAATAAGTATGAGATAGAAATTATTATTTTAAGCAATAATACTACTCTGATTTATTAAATTTTAAAGACGATTTGAGAAATTCATTTTATTTCTTTATTTACTAGAAATAGATATAAATCCAAATAAGTACAAGAAAATCAATAATTAGATTCGATTTTGGGATTGGTAGATTTGTAAGTCTTCCCTTATCTTGTCTGTGGGACCTTATCTGTCTTTATCGTTAAACTTTGCTTCTTCCATTAATAAAGTATAAAATAAAGGTAACATCACTAGGTTTTTACCTACGGCTTCCCCTACGATACGTACAAAAAGATGCAGAAGAAAAGGTTATTTGTACTTTTGAAAATGAAAGAGTTAATTTCCACTTTCCATAAATGTGCATGAAAAATGTGAGGGAAAATAATAAGGTTTGCCAGAGCATAATGCTTCCAAATTCAACTTTATATTTATTTTTTAAATATGTATAAGAGTGAAAAATATAAGCATATATAAAATTGAATCGTATAGTATAAACTAGTGACGGACAACTTTTATGCTTAATAATAACAAATTATCATCAGTCTTATTTTACTATATGTTTTGTTATGTTCGTCCTACAAATACTTGTCATATTTCACTATTGATGAGCTAAACTAAGTATGATTTTCATTTTAAAATACTTCTTATGTTTTACTTTTGGATAGTCAAGCTATAAGATAGGTTTTTTTTTTTACTATACTTATATGGGAATAATTTGCCACTTATATTATTTTTAAGGTAACTTTTTTATGAATATCTAAATTGTAATTTTGAAATACTGAATTCTTCTCATTCAATTAACAATTGGCTCTTGAGAAGAAAACCAGAATAATTATATGTGGGACAAAGGGAGTATTATCGAGAATTGCCCTTATTTAAAATTTACGTCTTATTCAGAATTTGCCTGATGATAAGTACTATAATAATACTCACCAGAATTTCTTGTAATCTTTAGGCCAAAGTTGTCGAGCATGTTCAATTGGGGATCCAACAATGGTGAAACCTTCAGACCACATGAGTTTTGAGAAGAAAGATGATATTCGAGCTACGCCATAGCCAGTGACACCTTCAGGAGAACGAGCCGCCTTTAATTTTTGCTGCATAGGGAGTGAAAAAAGGCTTTTTACAGCCACTTCAATATCTTCTAGTAGCTTCTTTGATACATTATGGTTTATAATTTGGAATGCACCCCATTTCTTACATGCATGACCTATATCATCAAGAACATTATTGTTGTTGTTGTTATCGAGATCGATCACAGGAATAGTCGCGAAATCACATGAGTTTTCTAAAGAAGAATGATCATTTGATGATGTCCATGCATGGGATTCTGGCAATTCTTTTATTGAGTTCAAGTCAAAGTGTTTTTGAGCTATTCTTGAAGGCATAGTAAAAATGTGGATGACTTTATGAGGTATAGTGAGAGAGAAGAACAAAGGGGAAAAATGGAATGTTTTGAAAGAGATGATGTAGGGAAGGTATATATAGAGGTGATTGATTAGAATGAAAAAGAAATATTAATAATTAATGTAAAATTTGAGTGGTATTTTGAAAAGTATTGGTGTTGATACATTGGAAAAGGACAATAAAAATTAAAGATAAATTGCTATTGGAAGATAGAAACAAACAAAAAAGTTGAAAGGACTATCTTGTCCTCTACGAAAACAATGTATGATCTTGAATCAGGTTAAAGAGCTGCATTTTTTTTAATCAACATTATAGTACAGTAACAATTAGTTTAAATAATCTTCTTACACCACCAGGTTCACGGGTTCAAGTTTGGAAACAGCCTCCAATAGAAATGTAAGGTAAAATTGTGTATAATAGATCCTTATGATCAAACTCTTCTCTAGATCCTACGCATAGCGAGAGCCTTAGTACACTGGGCATGCCCATTGCCCTTTATCAGGTTCACAGGTGAAGTTAAATAGAATTGATCAAAGGGTTCAATTAAATTTTTAATGAGAAATTATATTGTTTAAATATGATCCAAATTGATTTTTACTATAAATAGTAGATGTTAAGGGTGTGTCTGGTATGAAGGAAAATATTTTACCAGAAATTATTTTTTTTTTTGAAAAATAAGATGGTTTCTAACTTATTTTTTCATATTTGATTGGTGAGTCAAAAATATTTTCTATTGTTTGATTGATGAATAGAAATATCTTTTATTTTTTATTACAAATTGAAAAATATTTTTTAGCAAAATAGTTTCTGACATAAAAATCAATCTCAGTAATCAATTCGAGACCCGACCCAAAATCTGACCTCGACATTCAAGTATGGACACAACTGATCGATTTGGGATTCGACCCGAACACTCGAATCGATATCTGACTTCCAAATCAAGATCCTAACCCAACACCCAATGCGGCACCTGACTTTCAAAGTAGGACCTAACTCAACTTCTAACTCAAGATTTGACTTTCCAAGCTAGACTTGACCCAGTCTTTTTAACCGAAATTCAACTCCAAACCGAACTTTCAAATCGAATTTTTTTTTTGAAAAAAAATTTTTGGAAGGGAGGGGATGACAAAACTGTTGGCGGTAGGGATGAGGTAAAAACATAGTAAAATATTTTTCAAAAATAGTTTTTGAATTTCCTTGGGGGTGGGGGTGGTGTGTGGGGGGCGGGGTAGGGGGTTGATATATATATAGAAGTTTTTATATTGATATATACTAACACTATATTATATGACATGTCATATTTCATGTACCTATCTATATATTTTGTTGAAATAATCCAAGAAGCATGGGAGGTAGTTCCATTTAGGTGAGGACCCATGTATCCCTCTATTTCATGTGCGTTTGTCTTGTCCTCAAGTAGAAAACCATACACATCATCCCTCTATTTCTCTCCCCACCTTTGCCCTCTATACAACCAAATATCCCAACACAAGTCTACTTTTTGCTTGCCCAAATGCCTACAATACCCTCTTCAACTTCAATTTGCCTTCTTGTATCCACTCGCAAAAGTACCCATCTTTTTGGTATGGTTAAGAGGTCTAAAATGACTCTGCTAAGTTTGAGTGATTCGTCTAAAAATTATTTGAATGATTCATTTAAACTTTTTTTTAAAAAAAAATTATGACTATATATAATATATCAAATACTTTCTTCGTCTCATATTACTTGAATTTTTTAGACTTTTTTCAAGGTTCAAAATATTTGAATTGTTCGAAATTCAAGGTAAATATTTTAAATTTTTTTCATATTTGCCCTTTCATTTATTGAACTTTTATATTTTCTACAATATAAATTATACTACGTATTTATGATTTTACAAAGGCTAATAGTGAAACGTATGTTGTAAATTTTGTCTTTAAATATTTTTCTTAATATGTGTGTATTACTTCACAAATTCAATTATTTTGAGACGAAAAGAGTAATATTTAAAAATATTTTGACAAAAGTTTTATTGATCAACTTTAGCTATATATCCACTCAATCTTTTTACAAATTGAAATGAAATTGTTGAAAGTAGTGGAAGTGGTTAGTTGGATGATTAAATATTTAGTTAACATGATAAGTTTGGTTAGTAGTTGGTTAGAAAGTAGTTATTGATTAAAATTGTTTAAAGTAGTTAAAGATGTGTCTGTGTATATAAGGATGTATAGTAAAGTCCTTCTATTGCTTGACTTCTTCTTCAAATTGAAATAGAAGAAAAAATTCTCTCTCTTCTCTCTTTCGTTGCTCTCTTTGGATTCACAGATCTCTCTACGAGATCTTAAAGGTTTCTCACTGCATGTTCATTGCTTCTTCAGCACTAGAAGTGAGTGCTTCTCATCATGGTATCAGAGCAGGGCCTGTCTCACCCAATGTTGGGCCCCCGAAAAAATTACTCACGCACCAGATGTTAAGCACTGGCATGAGGTGGGGTGTTGAGACAAAAAGTCTCACATTGGTGGTTAATAAGATGGGTGGACTCCTTATAAGGCTTAGGCAATCATTCTCCCTTTAAGCTAACTTTTGGGGTGTGAGTTAGGCCTAAAACCTAATCATCATGGTACCAGTGCTCTCCTGGATCATGAGCTCTGTGAGCAAAGAATTAATTAGCTGTGTAGCCTATGCTTCTAATGTATGCACAGTTTGGAATGATTTGAAAGAGAGGTTTGACAAGGAGAATGGTTCTAGAGTTTTTCAATTGCACAAGGAGATTGCAACATTAACCCAGGAGACATCGACCATATCAAGCTATTTCACCAATTGAAGGACCTGTTGGTGGAGTTTGATTCACTAGTGCCATGTCCTGGCTGTGAATGTGCAGGATCCAGAAGATATGTGAAACATCATCAATACCAGCGATTGTTGCAGTTCTTGACAGTGTTAAATGAGACATATACATAAGTTAGGAGTCAGATCCTAATGATGACACCAATTCCTAACATCAACAAGGCTTATACAATGTTGATATCTGAAGAGAGTCAAAGAAATATGGGAAAAACAGTTGAAGAATTAAGTGCTACAGCTTTGTTCAACAGTAGAACAGGGTTGAATCAGTATAGTGTTGGAGAATCTGGACAATCAACCAAAGGAAATCAGACTAGTTATGATAAAGGGAATTATAAAGGGAAGAGTACATATTTGTTTTGTGATTATTGCAAGTGGAAAAGTCGTACAAGGTATACATGTTACAAAATTCATGGATATCCAACAGATCACAAACAGAAGAAGAAGAGTGCATATCCATCACAAAACATAGCAAATGCAGTGACAAGCTCAGCACAGATAGAGAATTCTCAATCTGCACACAGTTCAAATTAAGGAGATGGAATGATGCTCACACAGGAACAATATGATCAAATCTTGAAGCTGCTCCACAAAAAACTACCACCTGATTCAGACAAGACAGGTATGCATCAAGTTTTCTTAGCTACTAACAATGTAACTCTTAAAAAGTGGATAATAGACTCAGAAGCTTCCAATCGTACGCTTCATAGTAAGGAGATGCTGGATGGAGTTAGTCAGATTAATAAAGCAAACATTAAGAGAGTATATTTACCAGATGGTAGTGCACTTGACATAGCATGTGTGGGAAAGTGCAAGTTACATAATGGAGATACTATCACAAATGTGTTATGCATTCCTGAGTTTAAGGATAATTTGCTATCAGTGTCCAGGCTAACCAAAGACTTGAAGTGTGCTGTCACTTTTTTTCCTGACCTTTGTGTCCTGCAAAACCTGTTCACTGGAATGGTGAAGGGGATTGGTGGAGAAGTTGATGGATTATATGATATTTAGCTCCCAATAAAGAAGGAAGGAAGTATCAAGACAATAAGTGCCAACCTAATCAATAATAACAGTGTAGATAAAGCTGAAGATGTGGAAACATGGCACAAAAAACTTGCACATGCTCCCATCAAAGTGATGCAATAAATTTATGCACTGAGGATCAGGAGAAACTCTCATGCCATTTAGGATTGTGCCATCTTCCCACTGGCTAGACAAACCAGACTGCCATTCCCCAGCAATCCTAGTAGAAGCAATGACATCCTATCTGTCATATATGGAGATGTTTGGGGTCCATATAGAGTTGCTAGTCATGATAGTTTCAGATTTTTCCTTACTCTAGTAGATGATTGTAATAGAATGATATGGGTATATATGTTGAGAATGAAAAGTGATGTTGTTGTCATCCTTAGACAGTTCTTTACATTGCTAAAGACTCAGTCTGGTACACAAGTGAAGACTTTTAGAAATGATAATAGTACTGAATTTTTCAATTCCCACTGTTCTAGTATACTTAATTCTCTTGGCATTGTTCATCAAAGCTTTTGTGTCCACACACCTCAATAGAATGGACAGGTTGAGAGAAAACACAAACACATATTGGAGGTTGCTAGAGCTATTCGATTACAAGGCTTCTTACCAATAAAATTCTGGAGTGAGTGTATTTTAAATGTTGTCTATATAATCAATAGGCTGCCTATGCAGGTGTTGTCCGGCAAATCTCCCTTTGAGGTAATTCATAGTAGAACACCATCCTTACATCGCATGAGAACCATTGGTTGTTTATGTTTTGCAACCACATTGCATAATGGGGATAAGTTTTCTCCAAGATTTGTTGTAGCTGTTTTGATAGGATATTCCTCCATACAAAAGGGCTACAAGCTCTTCAACATACTCTCCAACACATTTTTTGTCAGCAGAGATGTGGTGTTCAGAGAATATACATCTTTCCCTTTCAACTACTCAAAGAGAAAAAGCTACAACTATTCCCAAATGGTGTCCTCACAACACTCAATCCAGAACCCCTAACCATTCCAACATCCACACCACCTCATCTTTCCACTCAGTCTGAACCTTCACCCTTAACACACACACTTCCATCTCCTACTGACATACCTCCTTCACCCTCCACCATTATTCCCAGAAGGTCCAATAGAACCAGAAATTTATCCAGTTGGTTGCATGACTATGTCTGTAGCAAGCCAAATACAACTAAAATATCCATTTGTCTCTATCTTATGCAGTCTCACATATCACACACCAACCTTAGTCCTCACTATCAAGCTTACCTATCCAAGATTACTCCCATTAAAGAACCTCAATCATATGTTGAGGCCATCACAGATCCCTAGTGGGTGACTGTCATTGACTTGGAGCTAGATGCATTGCAGGATAATCACACTTGGTCTATGGTTAATCTTCCTTCTGGCAAGAATCCCATAAGCTGCAAATGGGTGTTCAAGGTGAAGTATAAGGCTGATGGTACTGTAGAGAGATACAAAGCCAGACTGGTTGCAAAAGGATATAACCAAAAGGAGGGCTTAGACTATCAAGAAACCTTTTCCCCTGTGGTCAAGATGGTCACTGTCAGGCTGGTCCTTGCTGTGGATGTTGCATATCAGTGGTGTCTCCATCAAATGAACATCTACAATGCATTCCTTCATGGTGACTTGGTAGAAGAAGTCTACATATTGCCACCTCCAGGTCTTGGCAGTTAAGGGGGGAACAAACAAGTATGTAGACTGCACAAGTCCCTATATGGACTAAAATAAGATTCAAGACAATGGAACTTGAAGCTTGTTGAGGTTCTAACCAGCTCAGGATTCACACAAAGTCTCTTTGATTACTCTTTTTTCTCTAGAAAAAAGGGAGATAGTATAGTGATTGTCCTAGTGTATGTTGATGATATGTTGATCATAGGGAATGATTACACATTGATCCAAGAAACCAAGGCAGCATTACAAAAGAGGTTTAAGATCAAAGACTTGGGAGAAATAAAGTACTTTCTTGGGATTGAGATAGCAAGATCAAAGGAGGGAATTCTCATGAACCAAAGGTAGTATACACTTGAGTTGATACATGAGTTGGGACTGTCAGGGTCCAAACCAGCAAGCACTCCAATGGAATGCAACAACAAGCTAACCACTGTAGAGTATGATGAGTATGTGGGTAGACTGATATAAGACATTGAACTAGATGATCCAGGACCATATCAAAAGTTGATTGGGAAATTGCTCTACTTGACTATGATCAGACCAGATATTACCTATGCAGTGCACATACTTAGTCAGTTTATGCAGAGGCCCAAGAAGTCTCATATGGAGGTAGCATACAGGATAGTAAGGTATATAAAGAATGAACCAGGGCTGGGAATTCTATTTAGCTCAAAGAAGGCAACACAGTTAAATGCATTCTATGATGCAGACCGGGCAGGGTGTCCCAATTCAAGAAGATCAACAACCGGCTATGTGGTGAAGCTGGGAAGTTCCTTAATCTCATGGAACTCCAAGAAGCAGAGTACAGTCTCTAGGAGTTCAGAAGAAGCAGAGTACAGAAGTATGGCTACAGCTATCTCAGAAATCATTTGGCTAGTGGGAATCTGCAAGGAATTGAAGGTAGACATCAAGACTCCAGTTGATTTGTTCAGTGATAGTAGAGATGCAATTCAAATTGCAGCAAATCCTATTTTTCATGAAAGAACCAACATATTGAGATAGATTTACACTTCATCAGAGAGAAGATTCAAGATGGAACAATTAGAACACTTCATGTGGCATCAAAGGATCAAGAGGCAGACTTGTTCACTAAGAGTCTAAATGGAACACAACATAAATACCTCCTATGCAAGCTAGAAGTGTTGAATCTCTTTGCACTACCTAGCTTGAAGGGAGTGTTGAAAGTAGTGGAAGTGGTTAGTTGGATGATTAAATGTTTAGTTAACATGATAAGTGTGGTTAGTATCTGGTTAGAAAGTAGTTAGTTATTGCTTAAAATTGTTTAAAGTAGTTAAAGATGTGCTTGTGTATATAAGGATGTACAGTAAAGTCCTTGTATTGCTTGACTTCTTCTTCAAATTGAAATAGAAGAAAAAATTTTCTCTCTTCTCTTTCTCATTGCTCTCTTTGGATTCACAAATCTCTCTATGAGATCTTGAAGGTTTCTCACTGCATGTTCATTGCTTCTTCAGCACTAGAAGTGAGTGCTTCTCATCAGAAATAGACAATTCAAACTTAAATTGGTTGAGTGAACTGTGTTTGTCAGAATTGCGTCATCTTTAGCTTTATCGTACGTTTATTACTCATGTTATATTGTGATTTTTTTATTTTTTTTTATTGAAAATTTTTTACTCCACACAATTGTCTATGATTATGAGCAATCATGGAACTACATTCATGTAAAAAGGTAGTCAAATTGAATTTATTCTGCTAAAAAAAATTTATATTATGCAATTAAGATAAAAATAATTCTATTCTTGTTCTAATTTTATGCGTCGTAATTTAAATTTTGAGGGATAAATTTTTAAAACTTGATTGTCAATTTAGATATAGTAGAATTTTTAATTTTTTTAAGATAAAATTTACAGATTTAAAAATGAAGCAAAAATACTATAAGTTATAATAATTAATAATTCGAAATATCTAATATCTATTAAAAGATGTATGAAGATATAGCCGTAAAAAAAAAAAACTCGTTCAATTCTCAAAAATCAAACACCGCCATATAAATAAAAATAGAAAAAATAATTTTTCATATATATTTTATGTGCATATATTGAATTCACTTTAAGAAGCTTTTAAGATTATAACAAAATTGATTTAGTTAAGAAATGTTTTAGATCATAACTATATTTATATTATATATATGTAACTTTTGTGCATTTGTTTTCTTATTGAAATTTTTGACTCCATCGCTGCAGGCGTGGTCGGAGCTGCAAGGTTTTGGAGCAAAATTAAAAGCGTTAGAAGATATCTATTCAGAGAAATTAGCAAGGGTATTATTGTCCTAAAAAGTGAATATTGGAGTCTATGTTTTCTTTCGTTCTTTCCTGCCTATTTAGTCATTTTCTGTGTTGTATTTTGCGATTAGATTTTATGTCTTTTTGTTACGTCTATTGATATCCATCATATACACATCATATATAATATATTATCACATATTGCTTGTCTTTAAGCAATCAACTAGTTTGTCTTTGTTTATTTTCTCTGTGTGATTAATGACTATTTGCCGCACATTTACGTGTACTACGTAGCTTCACCCAAATGTCCTTTTAGAATGATTAAAGATTTAACTTGTACATTAGTGTAAGATTTGAACAAGCTCTAGGTTCAATGCCAAATATGCATGCATCAATATCGATTATCTATATAGACAATTTAATTATTTCTACTTTATTTATGATTAAAACACATTTAGTTGTCTAGTTTTCTATTGACATATAAATTATAATAAACTTCTGTTTTTTATTCGTTAATTGCCTTTGAATATGTGGTCACATACAGCAGAAACAGAACAAATTAAAGGCTCTCAAGAATGTTAACGTATTGCATATATTGGTAGCATGACACAAATGTGCAAGGTTCATTTAAATAAAATCAATTAAAATTAAATTTTCAATTAAAATTTTTTTATAAAATATATTGAGTTAACAAGTATAACTTGGTCCAATGAAAACTTTCTATTTTTTATTAAAAACCAAGAAAAGAAAAGAGAAAATGACAAGAGCTTCATGGAAAAGGGAGTTTCACCACATAAATTAGTGTCATGATATAATGGATAAGGAAACTATCAGAAATTTTGTGATGAATAAAATACTTCCTCAAGGCCATTTTACACGTTATCTTTTGTGATTATATTTGTATTAAAAAAATAAATTTATTATTTTATTTTTATTTAATATATTTTTTTAGTTTTTCTAATTGACCATATATATCTTTCAAAATTCATTAACTATTAAGGGGTAAAATATGAAGAATAATATCATTTATGCATTGAGAATAATCTATTTATAATAAGAACGATATATAAAAAGGACCGCAGAAAGTAATAATTTTTTAATATCGACTAAAAATAATTATGAGTGGGCACGCATTGCATGTAAGATTTTTTTTTAAAAAAAATTCTTTACGTTTTTAGGTTGCCGGCAGGAATAAGTTTTCGAGTTTGTTCTATTTTGTGATAATTTTAATTTGAATATTTCATTAATATGTTACTGTCAAGAAAATGAAATGTCGTACTATATGATTAACTTTAAATATAAGATGAAATCATTACATAATTTGAGGAGATTTTGTGTCTGTGGTGTTTGTTAATCACACAGTTTAATGCTGGTTGTCGGTAATCCCTAGATTATATTGGGTGGCCGTCAATTAAATATTTAAATTAGCAAATTCCAAATCCTCATTTTCTTTCCTCTTTAGATACTTCCAAAGACTGGCCGACTTTTCGGCATTTATATCTTTTATTTATGTTGTTCATTTCATTTTTTATTTATTATTTTTGATATATTTAAATAATAATTTAAATTATTTACTCTTTGAAACCCAATATTATTCATCAATTAAAGAAGTTTTGTATTCCCTCCGTCTCATTTTATATTACAGTTTTTGATTTGGCATGGTGTTTAACAAAAAAAGAAAGACTTTTAAAATTATTTCATTGAGAGTAAAAGCAGAATTTTAAAAGTAAATGATTTTCAATTAGATTAAAAGGTGACTGTTTGCAACAAATTTTAATGTGATGAAAAATAAATTACAATCACAAATAAAATATGAAGAAAAATTCATAAACAATGTGGATACAAATCTATTTATCTCTTGATTCCTCTTTCATTAGATTTCTCCATGATTTGAGGACCGTTAGTAGCGTATTTCTCGAACGTTGAATGATTTTGACCTTCTTAAATTATCATATTTGATTTCTCTGTGAATATTTTAAAATGCGTTTTCAAAAGAATATAATGCCTTTTATATAAACAACAACAACAACAACATACCCCAGTGCCTCAAAAGGCTCCCGCTCATTGCGGGGGGGGGGGGGTCGGATGTACGCAGC
>JAABOM020000096.1:18356910-18383677 GCA_011800125.2 Solanum clarkiae | reverse complement strand
TTATTTTTTAATCTACTTATGAAAGCATAAATGCTCAAAATGAGAATATTTATTTTATTAATTTTATGTATATGAATATCTATGATATTTCTTGGTGGGACTAGAAATGTCACTAATTCTTTCTTCTAGGCCAAAATGGTGGATTTTGAAACTTTTTTCACCGTAAATTTAGTGATTTAAAGTTCTATAATATAAATTGTTCTAACTATTTTTTGTTTTGAATGAATTGTTATCACTTTCTCTCCATTTTAAATGTATCAATGCTTTTATTTTTATGTATCGTTAATAACCGAATAACTGAACCAATTCAAACCAAAATCGATAAATGTAATTATAATTTGAGTTGGTTTAGTTTTGAAAATTTAAAAACCGAATTAAGTTGATTTGGTTTTGATTTTAACCCATAACCGACCCAAATCAACCCTGAACACCCTACAAATAATGTTCTTTTTTATTGACTTACAAAAAATTATGATTGAGCGGATTTGAACCCAAAATATCTCTTTTATCATTCATATCCACTTTTTTTTTTCTTCAAATTCTTGTTAATAAAAAAATGTATGTTTTTACTAAAAGTACGTTTTGATGGAAAATCTTTTTCTTTTTTATAAAGATTTTGAAAATCATTTTTGCTATTTGTAAAAAATACTTATTTTTTCCTAAAAACTTAGTTAAACCTCTTTTTTTGTAAAAAAATAAGAAAAAGGACAATTTTGGGGGCCAAACGGGCCATTAGTGTTAATCGTAAATATTGAAATCATGATATTATTCATATAAAGTGGCATCCGCTTTTGCCAATGTTATCATGACAAATAAACTTTAAAGGTGTCTTGCTAGATCACCATTTTGCAAGTTGAAGTGTCAATCGACACAATGCGCCCTTTTAAGCTGAATAAATAAAATTAAATAATTATTTTAATAATTTTTAATGATTATATTTGCATTAAAAAGAAAATACTTTAAAAAATATAATAGTATAATTAAACCAAGAAGTTTATGTATATTAATAACTAAAATTTTGAAATATTCTCAAAATTTTATATGTGCAATATAAATTAGAACAAAATAGTTAACAAATATGTGTTCTATAGGTCTTAGTAATTAACAACTTAAATTTTTTAGAATATATAAAAAAAAAAATCTATTAATGTCACATAAATCGAGACCAAAAAATAATTTATATCGGGCATGCGCTAGCACGGACTTTCGTAACTAGTATGCAATAAGGAATTAAGGATTAATTTTACTTATGATTGTTCAAGATAGATATTTGTTCCTATATTATACGATATTTTGGTGAGACGATGAATATCACATGACATGACACCTCATTGTTCTAACTACATCTCTCGTCCGCTCGTTCTTTGACACGTACCTCCTCAAATCCTACTAGTACTAGTAGTAACACAGTTAAAGTGAAAGGCAAATAGTAGTGAAGATGAGTTGAGTGATTGATCCAATTTCCAGAATTGGAGAAGCCTATCTAGAGGATAGAGATTTCTCCAATATGTAGTATGAAATATATGAACCCCACCCCTATAGCTAAGAAAACATAGTTTTATAGCTTGCTGACCTTATCATGTGAGTGGCCAATGTTTTGTTTCCTTTAGTAGAAATCAATTATATAGATCCAAATATGGTAATTTGGGGCCTTGTAGGTGTTTTTTAATTGATATCTGGTGCTTCTTGTCCAAACAAACGTGATAGTTTCTTTTTTCCTTTTGTTGTTTAATCGACACCTTGTTCTAATAATTATTCATTTCCCTATATTCTTGCTTTACAATTTTTAAAGCAACAAATTATTTATGTATGATTGACCCATTTTAAGTGTAGCAAAACAAAGCTAGATACTCAAAAATAGATACAAAAAGTACTATATGTTACAATGTTTTTCATTTTAATATAATAAAATAATATATCTTAAAATATTAGTTAAATTTTATATCAATTGACATGGAAAAAAATTATGATAATTAAAAAAGAATAAAGAAAGTGCATTGTATTTATACCATACATAACATACTTTCTGAAAATTGTCAAACGTACCTACACTTTAAATTTGTAGCAGATACCCCTCTTTTAATTAGTCATCCTCGTTGCTCTCCTTAAACATTAAAAAAGAAAGTATATTCCGAAATGTTTTTTTTGGATATTCATCAATAATTTGGCTATATTCATGAAACGGGCGTAGACATCAAAGTCTCTTTTAATTTCCTCGTACTTTTTTCCCTTGAGCTTGTGTAATAAAGGGAAATTGTATTGATAGGGAGAACTGCAATCATATACACTGAAATAGGAGTTCATCGTAGAAACAAAAGCATAGTAACGTACAGAAGGAGGTTCCAAAATTAATTTATAAAATAATTAAAAAATAAAAAATAACTTCGAAGCATAATAGATATAGAATACCAAATGTTCATAAATGGCCCTCCGTCTTAGTTAAATTCGCAACAACATGCATGGTTTTTGGTGGGGTGGCAAAATTAAATCGAATCTGTCCAAATCGTTAAAGTAACCTGCTTATTTATTAGTTCAACCCATCTCAAGCCAACCTATTTAAAATTGGGTTAATATGCAACCCAAAAATTGACTCTTGATAGATTTTGTCAAAATATTTTTAAAACACTTTTTTTTTTAAATTCGGTATGTTTTATATAGCTAGATAGAATAAAGAAAATATATAATTTAATTAAGTACTAAAATATTGAAAAAGAACAAATAAAATAAGTAAAACTTAATAAAACTTGGATCGAGTTGGATCTTGATCCGCTCTATAACCCATTATCCTACTCGTTTTGACCCAACGCATTTTTAACTCAAACAAATTTGAGTTGGATTGAATCTTGACTCGTTTGTTATCTTAACCCATTATAACTCGTTTAAATTTGGCCCAATCAATCCAACTGACACCCCTAGTTTTTGGCTAGACTGTCAACCTCAAGAGGAGAATGCCGAATAACGATAATCTTTCGACCCCAAAAAACTATACAAAATGCAAATTTTCATGCATTGATACAATCTATGGGGTGTCTGCATGTAATCTTTTGCGATTGTATCCAACGATTGTAAGTGTTGATATACAACAAAAATGGGCTGTATGCCCCGCAACTCTACGCAGTAATATAATTAAATTGAATGAATAGATACGGTTTAAGTATCTTCGGCACGATTGTATGCATTGATACAATAAATTTGACCGAATGCATATAGGAGATATAAAAAAAAAAGTAGCTATGAATTATAATTAAATAAAGAGAAAACTATTAAAATCACTCCTGAACTTGAAATAAGATATTAATTTTATCTCCGAATTATTATTCATCTTAAAAAACACCCTTCTATTTCACTAACTAAATTAAAATACACTCCCGAACTATCACAAGTGTTAAAAACACCCCTTAACTTGGTATGAGTTTAAGTGTGTACCAATCTTGTTACAAGATCAGGGGTGTATTTAAATCCAGTTAGTCAAGTAGATGAATATTTTATGATCAAATGTAAAAAGAATGACCAAATATGAGTAGTGTTTTACCACTTGTCTACTCCACTTGGTGTTATATTATTATATTAACAAGTGGCTTCGTAGTTGATCCATAAGCCATTGACAACATTATCTTTTGGAACTGAATAATGTATACCCGACTCTGCGAAGCGGCAGATGTATCACTTCAATCCATTGCAAGTTGTGACATGTATATATCTATGGCTACATAAATTGTGTTTATGATGGGTTCCACGTCTTTAAATTTCGTCTATGCGTGCGCGAATCTCAACAAATTGTGATAATGTTTGCGTAATTTCCAATACAAAGTGTAAAATTTCATTGCCGTAAAATGAAAATGCTTAGCTTTCGCCTTTAATAAAAATACTTATATGATCATTTCATCGCAGAGAAATTCAGGTGGATCATCGGAACTTCTTATTTGATATTGAGCAACACTTGCTTTAACAACTAGCTATATATGATGAGAGTCTAGAACAATTGCAAAATTCTATGAATTATGATGGTATATTTTGTCAAATATATGTATACATTTAATCATATGTACGGATTAAAAAAATACTTGATATTGTATCAAATATATTAATAATATGCTAGATACTTAGTAAATATCTTATAATGTGTAAATCTACTGATAAAAATTAGGTGGATATAATTTTAACTCAATAATATGTCGGATACATCAATAATTTTAACTCAATTGAAAATTTTCATTTCTCAACTTCTTTCTCCCTTAAATTTATTACGTTTACGGCATAAACACTCCTTCCGTTTGTAAAAAATTATATACTTTCTCTTTTGTTTGTCAAAATTGTTACATTTTTTGTTTCTCAAATTTGAGCGGCTGAAAATATCAAGAATTGCAGTAGCAATTTTTAGTTCTTTTTGGAGCAACAATATATAAACATTCTTCTCGTTTGAAGAATCACCTGCGATGAAAAAACTAAGAAAGCTCTAAGTCAATGTAATTTTACCTTAACTTTTGAAAATAAGAAGACAAAATAAATTGAAATCTATCATAGATACATTACTTTGAATAATAATTTTAAATAGACATGAAAGAGTATGTGTGCATGAGAGAGCGAGAGTGTTGATTAACATGAAAGCTTGAATTAAAGATGATTTGATTGTGTTGATAACTAATTTAGGCCAACTTTTTCAAATGTGTACTTATATACATTTTTCTCAATATATGATACAAAGCTCTTAAAGTGATAAAATATGTGATTATTTGAAAGTATACGTAAGCTTAGTGTATATGATAGTGATATATTTTTTCTTGCTCTCGAAAGGCCTTTCTTAAAAACTTCTCGAACAACTGAACTCTTTTCTTGAAGGCCCTAGAGTATGGCCTCATGCAATAGAGGGCCCAGTTGGCCCAATTGAATTGGGTCCAAGCCTATCAAAAAATGGAGTCCGTCCGTCTCAGAATTGAGTACCCTTTCCCTTGGAGGCTTGAACTTCCTAATCCGGAGGTAAACCAGTGTGCATAACTCATTTAAGGTAAATATTTATTTGTATCTATATTTATACTAAATCATATGAATCTATTATACTTAAGTAATTTAATGAGACTAGAATTCATGCTAATAAACCATAGTTAGGTGCTAAAAGATTATGTAGAAACACATTCATGCATATACTTACTTAATATAAAGAATAATTGCAGATTAATTCTTATCCATAAATATGAATCAAGATATATGATAAAAGAATAGTCTGATGCATGACGTATAATCTGAAAAATAGTGTATCAAAATATCTAAAACTATATTAATTTTCTCCTATTAAACCATGATTTTGCGCAATGCAAATGCGAGTTTTTTTCAACTTTCAAAAATTATAATAAAAAAAAAAACTGTGTATATATATATCTCTATATTGACTTTTTATCTGTCTCTCAATCTTGCTCCCCTCTCTGCTCGGTTCAGCCGAGTTAAGCCCAAAATTCAAATAGAGGAGGAGGCATTTCGGTTCTGTGGGCTCCGCATCCTCAACGGGCCTTACCGAAAAAGACCACTCAGTCAAAGGGAACCCCTTACAAATTTCAAAAAGATGGATGTCAATTTAGTAATTTAATCTCCTCATCAGACAGACCGTTAAAACGTCGCCGTATGGTGGTAGAACCAACTTCAACTTCCAGTCCCCTGTCTTCCCCGGAGGCCCAGATATATTGAGAGAGAGAGAAAGAGAGAGACGGTTTTCGAATTTGTTCTTCTTTGCCCAATATTGGGGGAACCCTAACATTTTGCGGATTTGTTTAGGAAAGTATCGAGAGATTTGAGTTTTCAGGAATTGATAATGGTGGGTGCATCACTGGCAGGATTACAAGATCATCTCAAATTGGCTAGAGAATATGCTATTGAAGGACTTTATGACACTTCTGTCATCTTCTTCGATGGCGCAATTGCTCAGATCAACAAGTAAGCATTTCTCTTACTCTCCTTCCTATCAGATCTCTTCTGCTTGTTCTCTCTTGTATTTAGGAGCTACTTATGGAGTTAGTTCACAAATAGGTTCCAAATTGGAAACTTTATATGTTCCAATTTAGGCTGTGTTTGCCTGTTTTGGTATTGCCGTTGAATGTTTATCTCAATGAAACCATTTCCCAGAAAAAGGGGAGAATAACTTATAAGCAGAGAGAGTATTTTTTTTTCTTTTAATAAAAAAGAGAGAGAGTTTTGCCAAATTATGGATGAAACTTGGGTACCTGATCTGATACTGGAGTATGGATAAACCACTGGTTTTGATTATTTACTTCATAATATTGCTTGCATTATCATTTTCTTTTGGATTTTGAAGCTTAACGGAGTACCCATGATGAAATGGAGGCTTTAATCTGTTCTTTGGTGTTCCTTCTAGACATAGTTCTAACATTCTGAGTAGTTAATTCAAGCTGTTTTGAGGATTTTGACTGATTGCCCCATCTTTTTGTCTATGCATAGGCATGTAAACACACTTGATGACCCTTTGATGCGTTCAAAATGGATGAATGTAAAGAAAGCAATTTCTGAAGAAACTGAGGTAGTGAAACAATTGGATGCTGAGAAAAGGGCTTTTAAGGAGGTTCCTTTGGGTAGACGCCCGAATTCACCTCCCATTTCAACCAAGTCATCTTTTGTGTTTCAACCACTTGATGAGTACCCCACCTCATCTGGTGCTCCAATGGATGACCCTGATGTTTGGAGACCACCAAGTCGTGACACAACAAGAAGACCTGCAAGAGCCGGTCAGGGGGGTATGAGAAAGTCCCCACAAGATGGAGCGTGGGCTCGTGCATCTACTACAAGGACTGGAACCACAGGCCGTGGAGGAAGGACCGGTGGCTCTACTAAGGCTACTAGTGGGGTTCGATCTTCAACTACTGGGAAAAAAGGACCTGGGAAATCTGCAAAGTCGGACTCTACGGTAAATTATAGTGGACAATCTTATACTTTGATTTTTGTTACTGTAATTTTTTTCTGTTTCAAATTATTCATTGGTGATTCACGTGTCTTTTGTTTGTTTAGAATTTTGTGGTTAGTCATATGCTGATTGTCTATGTTGTATGTGGCAAGCCCTAAGCGTCATTTTTATGTGCCTAGCTCCAAATGTTAATTTATATCCTAATTTGTGGCTTGTTTTCCTTATGCATAAGTGTGCATGTTGAATAGAATGATAGTCGGCATCATAATGCTTTCGATTTCCTTAACTCTTACTTATTGGATGTGGTATCCTTGTTAGGCCATCTATTATGGATTGAATCTGAATCTATTTGTTAACAACTTCTATTCCAATTGCTAGGATGGTGAACCTGAAGAGGGGAAGAGTAAAAAAGGTCAATACGAGGGGCCTGATGCAGACCTGGCTGCTATGCTTGAGAGGGATGTCTTGGATAACAGCCCTGGTGTTAGATGGGACGATGTTGCTGGGTTAAGTGAAGCCAAAAGACTTTTGGAGGAAGCAGTTGTTCTCCCATTGTGGATGCCAGAATATTTCCAGGTAACTTAGTTGGACGGGGAAGGAACATTTTGTGGATTTTTGTTTCATTTGTTTTTACTCCTTCGTCATCTATGGAGCATATGTACAAGTGAAGATTCAAATACACGAGTTAGCTGAACTTTCTTAGGCAACAATACCTAGTGGTTATTTTCTTTCTCAATAAATAAATAGATTACTGTCTCAAAATACCTAGTGGTTACTTTAGCAATATTTTTTGCTGAGTGTGAGCTTATCTGTTAATATTATCTTCACGGAGCTATCCAAAAGGAAATGATGTAATCTTCCATATATATGCATCATGACTCTCTCTTACTGATCAGGCATGTACCCTTGCAGGGAATCAGGAGACCATGGAAGGGTGTTCTTATGTTCGGGCCTCCCGGAACGGGGAAGACACTTTTGGCTAAGGCTGTTGCTACTGAGTGTGGGACGACATTTTTCAACGTTTCTTCTGCCACCTTGGCTTCAAAATGGCGTGGGGAGAGTGAACGCATGGTGCGGTGTTTGTTTGATCTTGCTCGCTGTTATGCTCCCAGTACAATTTTCATTGATGAGATTGATTCTCTTTGTAATGCCCGAGGGTGAGGACTTTGGCTATTGTTTAAGATAATATCCAAATCTTTTTCAGCTTCTCTGTTTGGTTAAATGTTTCTTTTGAAGAATACATATGATGTTTTACAGTAGTCTTTGGACATAGAAAGCCTTTTTTTTATCTTTTCAAATGCAAGAAATTTAACTTTTTTAAATGAGTAAGCTTGCCTCAAAATGCTTGTCCAGTGTGCCTTATCTGTGAACTAGTTATGGTATATTAAATAGTTTCTTACTCTTTCTTGAGGTTGAACCCAAGATAATGGTTGGATCGCTTTTCAGGGGTTCAGGAGAGCATGAATCTTCACGAAGGGTGAAGTCTGAACTTCTTGTTCAGGTAGATGGTGTAAGTAATTCTGCCACTAATGAAGATGGCACTCGGAAGATTGTTATGGTTTTAGCAGCTACAAACTTTCCATGGGACATAGATGAGGCATTAAGGTTGTGTCTCATTCTATTCCTTCTGTTCCTTTATTTCGTTGAGATGCATGTGAATGTGTCCTTGACTTAATTCTGTTAATGGAAATTCAGGAGACGGTTGGAAAAACGTATATATATTCCCCTGCCTAACTTTGAGAGCCGGAAGGAGCTTATAAAGATCAATTTAAAAAGTATTGAGGTAAGTGTTATGAAAATGCTTTCTCAGTCTGCTTTATCTTCTTCTGTAGGCTCATGTATCTGTAGCTACTTTTGAATATAATATCTCTTTACTGCTGAATGCTGTATCACCCTTGTAGTATTAATTGTGCTTATCAAAACTATGTTTACTATATGAAAATTCTGCGGTTGGTGTATGTTTATCAATCTTGGTAGTAGTGGCTAGTAATATTTTCAGCTGAGTATTGTGGCATACCCAGCAGTTTGCAGCCTAAAATTATAATGGAACATCAAAGAGTTGAAAGGAAAGGACCAATAACAAGAAAGCCAAGGAGATATCAAACAATATAACATACATATATTCTTCTGTTTTAGTATCAGATGAACTAAACCCAACTTTAGAAACAATATGTTCTATTGAAGACTCTTAAGTAAATAATATGGAACACACTATTGTACCTGTTATTATTATCTTCTCCTTGAGTGAATTATGGGAATGTGTGCTGATACGGTGAAACCTTTGAAAAGACATTGAGTCATTAACGGGTACAGCTTTTTTGAAAAAACAAAAAAATGAAGAAATGATCCTTTTAGGTGCTAGGCCGATAGGTAATGCTGTAGCAAATCTTTGGTGAAGTTGGCATATCTGGCTTTGGAAAATGTCACTCCAAACACTTGCTATTGCATAAAAAATACATAGATGTCAAACTTTAGGTGTCTTGTTATTGCAATTTGATGAATAAGATATGTGATGTGTATGCAGAAGGTGCAGGCTTTGGTTATTGCACTAATTATGAGGTTGATGTCTTATTTGATTATAAGAATAGTTCTTTTTATGGTTTATTATAAACAGCTTTGTTATGTAGTGCTGATCTATAGTTGAAATTTCTTCTGATTTGTTATATATTTTGTAACGTCGCACTTACTTGTGCAGAACTTTACGTTATAGTTTGTTCAACCTAGAAATTGCACCCCTTCCATGTTCAATCATTGATGTTTAAGAGCAGCAACTCAAAAATGAAAGAAAAAACAAGTTTTAAGACTGCTTATGATGGGGATTGATTTTCAAAAAAAAGGCTGCTTATGATGGGGACTTCGTTTCAGATGTTTGACTTTGCAGAATACTCTGCATTCTTGATTATCTCTCCTTTTGCAGGACCAGTAAATGAGGGGTAAACATTAAGTAGGTTTCTTTTAGTAAGATAACGCCTCTATGTGAATATTCTTGGAAATCTTTTTCTTGTTCTTTTTGCATTCGATTATTCGATACAACCATACTTTTTCTCCATGTCTCAAGGCGTCAACATTGTAAAGCTGTACTTTCTATTTGTGCAACTGGTGTCATTTTAATTGGATTCTATCTTGTAAATGAATTTTGGCAAGCATATGTTTCTGAAGTTTGAAAGAATTCTACCTAATTTATCCATTTGATTGAATGAATCTTTCTTTTAACAAAATGCAAATGTCTGCCTGTGACATCAGGTAGCTGCAGATGTGGACATTGATGAAGTAGCTCGTAAAACAGAGGGATATAGTGGAGACGACCTCACAAATGTTTGCCGAGATGCTTCTATGAATGGAATGAGACGAAAGATAGCTGGGAAGACACGTGAGGAGATTAAGAACATGGCCAAGGATGACATTGCTAAGGATCCTGTTGCGATGTGTGACTTTATAGAAGCTATTTCCAAAGTTCAACCGAGTGTCTCAGCAGCTGACATTGAAAAACATGAGAAATGGTTTGCAGAATTCGGATCAGCTTAAGATATTTTGATGTGAGATTTACTCAGTTTCCTTGCATTTGTCCATATTTGTTGGTCAGTTCTTCTGGTATTTTTTTTCCTTGTGTACTATTCAATCTTTTGATCAGCACTGGATTGATCAACTTATGTAAAATGACAAATCACCCGGGGTTTATACCTCATCGTTCATGAGCCAATTGGATTGTTATTTTCTTTCAATTGGTTTACTCTTTAAGCGTTCTTGGAAGTGTCAATTGAAGTTCTCAACTTTGTAACAATTGTTTCTCTAACTTTATCAAATGAAATTATTTAATTTGAATCTATCTTGTGAGCTCATGGTTTTATTCAATACGATGTTGTAATTGGATCCCACAATAGATGATGTACATTTTTAACCTCAACATTATGAAAAAGCCTCTCTACCTCTATGACAATGAGGATGGTGGTAAGGTTTACATACATTCTATTCAACTCCAAACTTTACTCCTATCTCATGGAAATAGAGAAACTATTTGATTAGTAATCATTCAAAGATCGGAATGATCTTATTCTTTCCTTGAATCTGGTACAAATACAAATGCAGTACAAAGATATGATAGGAAAACTTTACTCCTATCTCATGGAAATAAAGAAGCTGGTTGATTAGTAATCATTCAAAGATAAGATGATCTTATTCTTTAGTCAACGAATCAACTATGATTACAATACAAATATATGACCGAAAAAACTGCTTTTACAAGCTACTAAAAGCAGTAAAACTAGAATAGAATTTGGAATAAATAGGTTACATCTCGCAATGGAGACAAAAACAATATGAAAGACTAAATCAAGGAAATGAATTTCTTTCACTAAAAACTGTAGGAATCAAACAATACCATGAGCTACATTGGCCTAATCCAACTTCTTCTCTGTCGCCTTCTTGTACTCCTCGAGCTCCTTTATCCACAAATCTCCGAATTCACAATCCTTCCACGCCTCAAACCAAGGTCCACCAAGTGTGTAATGAATCGACTTAGGAAATGTACAAGGATCACCCTCAACAACCTTATTGTGCCCCACGAGGAAGTTCCAAACAAACGGAACTTCCCCGATCTCCTTATCTTCCAACCAAGCAAACCTATGAAGAAATGCCCCAGATTCAGTATTCACTATCTCAGGTGTCAACACCCTATTCTTTGGATGTCCACAATTATAAAGCACCATTGATGACCAATTCTTCCTAGGATAAACAGTCTGCACTGCCCCATCCATTTTTGTAGTCTCTTTAGGAGCATAATCATGTTGTACACACATTAAAGCATATTTATCATCAACCATGTCCCTCAATTCCTTAATATCCCCTAAATACAAGAAATCACAATCAACAAACATAGCCCACCCCTCAAAATTAGCCAAATACGGTGTCAAGAAACGAGAAAATGAAAACTCAGTGCTTTCCAATTTCCCCCTTTCACGCCAGTATAACCCTTTTTCCCTCAACTCCGATTGTTTAATGGGTATGATTTCAAGAGGGACCGAAGATCTTTTAAGAAGGGAATAACGACAGACCTCATACGCTACATCCTCACGGGGATCATAACCAATGAAAATCTTGAATGGGGCATTTTGTGAATCAACATTTCCATTAGAATGCACAACTGTCGACATTATAATATCAAAGAGAAATGTGAAAGGTTGAAGCTTGACCTAACCTAAAAAAGAGAGAGTAGATCTGGTTTTTGGACTAGATTGAGAAAAATTTTTCAAGATTCGTAGTTAAGAGATAATTGTGGAGAAGGGCAGAATTTATAGCAAGTGAATTAAAAAGGCACTGATTTTGTGAAAGTAACTTTAATAGCAGCGGCTTTACAGTTGTACACGCGGGTGATGGCAAATGATTCTACAACCGACAATAGCTTTTGGAGAGACTGGACTTGGCTGAATTTTCCCAAAATCTGTGGACTCAAACTCTCAAATTTCCTCAAGAGGAGAAATCAAGATATGATAATTTTTTTTTCACAGTTTTACCTCCAATTTACTTAAACGTTATTATCTCTGGCATCTTTCTATAAATATTTATCTTATATTATATGGATATTTACTAAATAATGATAGAATTAGTTATTTTTTTTCCATTTTATCCCATCACTAATTAGTGTATTAATGATTGTTTCTAACTTAATTTAATGTATATTGACCTAAATAAAGGGTAAAATGGTGTTCCCTCTTTCTCATTTTAATTGAATTTGTGACATAATAGAGAAAGACATTAAAAGACAAAATTTATATCATACTTTCCAGTATTGCCCTTTGTAAAATCATAAATATATAGTGTAACTTATATCCTAGAAAATATAAAAGTTCAATAAATGAAAGGGCAAAAATGAAAAAAGTTTATTCATCTTGTACTTTGAATAATTCAACTATTTTGAATTTTGAAAAAAGTCAATTAATTTGGGACGGAGAGAGTAAAGTTTACTAGTGCATTAATAATTTCTTAATAATCGTGTAAAATAAAAAATGCTCATGTAATTTGGGACAAAGAAAGTAATATTTTTGAAAAATATAAAATTTTTTGAAAATATTCAATGATCAATTTATCTTTAAATTACGTAAACAATATTTCTGAGAAAAAACTTAAATGTTCTATGCATTCATGAGGTGGAACATAAAGTATTTTCCTCTGCCAATCTGATTTTGTAGACTTAAAACTAGTCAAAGAGTAGGCACACCGTAAGGAGAGCGTTGGTAAAACTAGTGTCGTAGGCAGCGTTTTTCTACCAAAATCAGCGAGCTGTATGTTATTTTCTCAGTTTTAATTTATGTCAATATATTTGATTGTGCATAAAGTTGATAAATATAACAACAATAACATATTCAGTATAATTTCACAAGTGGAATTTAGGGAAGGTTGAAAGTACGCAGACCTTATCACTATCATAGAAGTAGAGAGGGTGTTTCCAAGAACCCTCGTCTCAAAACCCGTAAGTAAGAACGAACTAGATATATCAAAAAGGAGGGAAGAGAACAGAAAAGAGCAATTATTAAAGACAGTATATAAATAAGGTAAACTAACACATGATATAACAGGTAATGAGAAAACATGAAAAAAAAAATGCCTAACCCTACCATTAGCCTGCTACTCTAATTCGTGACCTTCACTTTTTTCTAAAATTTATAGTCTAATATAAATCATATATATATTTGTGCTATTATAAATATCTTATCAAAAGTAAAATAAGAAGCTTACCGTTAAATAACTGTTACTAATTAATATAGAAAGATGTTAATTTTCTTAAATCGAAAAAAAAAAGTGTCACGTAAATTTGGGTGGAAAAAATAATATTGGTATATTGCGTGTGTCGCCTTGTGCTTTCCTGTTCCTTGCCATTGGAAGCTTGTGCAACAGAATCCGTTACACTGCCAATGCGCGTGTTGTCTCCACGTCAAAGTTGAATAGAGAGAAGTTATTGGGTTATTAAGTTATTAGATTTTTAATGGTTTTGAAAAAAAAATATTGAGTTATCGGTTCAATATCGATTTTTATTATTGGGTAAATCGATAACCCAATAAGATTATAATAATTCACTATTTTATTCCTTCGTAAATATTAAATATTAGTAATTTATTAGTAATAGAACATTATAGTAATGCTTTACCTATTTAAATTTTTATCGTACTTAAAATGATTAGTCACCCACTCTAGTATTTAGTCTTTAATCTTTTCTTTTTCGTACTCCATTTGTTTTTATTAATTCAAATTCTCATTATTATCCTTGAGGTAAACCGAAAACCGAACCGTTAAGGACTTAAAACCGATAAAATGAAACCCGATAAAAATTATTTTATTGGTTTAGTATATTTAAAAATTAAAAACGGATAATCGAAGTTTACTGAGGAAACATTTGAGTTTTATTTAGTGAAAAAGTTGTATGATTCAAGTGCTAAAGGAGGCTGCAAAGATGAATCTGCATACAAAAGAAATTCAAGGAAAGAAAATCTAATAAATTTTGTTGTAGCCAGCATAGAGGAGGGCTGCAAATCAACAAATAGTATTGTTCTCAACTGAACCTTGCTCTGTTATATTAGAGTTTTAATCGACTAATTTGCAAAAACAACTCCTCTTCGATATTGACTTGAATTAAATTTTAACAGTGCCACAACAACTAGTTGACAGTTTTACATGACAATTCAATATTACTGCACAATGAAGAAATATTCATTCTTTGATTCTATTAACAAAAATTAAGTGTGCTAGCATGGCTTCTTTTTTCCCTAGTAAGTTTTACTTTAAAAAGGACTAGCATATCAAATACTGTAGTAATCTTAGAAAAGGTTATGCCTAGAATTATTCTCTTTATCCAAAGGCACAATATTGTCACGGCCTTAGAACTCAAGCTAAGGGCACCATGTGGTGCTAGACTGCTTTGGACAGTTAACCGGCGGAATCGACTAACCTAGCGATGTCTAGTAAGCCTTGTTGCCAAGGATCTACTAAGGGAACGCTGGATTAACAAGTAATGAAAGACAAAGAGCTAATGTAAAGGAAAGTATTGCATTCCTTGAATGAAAGCTTTACAATTGTGGAAAAATACAAAGAAATGTGTGATTGTGTTGGATGCTTAAGAAATGAAAATGTCTAGCCTATTTATACAAGTTTTTAGGGTCGTTGCTACAGTGAATTTTGCCCGTTGCTACAGTGAAAGTGTCGTTGCTACAGTAACAGTGCCGTTGTTATAGTAACGGCCGTTTCTAGCCGTTGTATAGTACTGCTACAGTACTCTGGCAGTTTCAAGGCCTATCGAGCACGGCGGACATGTTTTTGCGCAATCTTTGGGCGAAATTGTGGCGGGACGTGTCATGCTCCCCCACCCCTGATTGTGGTGCCCTCGACGCTATTTTGTTCCGCTTCTCCTTTCCACCCTCGAACTGGCGCACCTTATCGTGCAATCCTGCATCTTCATGCTGTCCTCTTGTGGTAGTCTCTGGAGTTTGCTTCTGACCAGCGTCCAAGGTGTGCTGTGGTGGTAAGCTTTCCCGCTTCCTTCCCTGGCTGCACCTCTTGCGGTGTCTTATGTTTTCATTGGGCGTGGCACATGATTTTGGCGGCTTATCTTGGAACACCTCCAAAACTCGCATGGTCAGCAACTGCAGTGGCCTCTCTGAGACGGGCATTGGTTCCATTGGTATAAGACAAGGCTTTTTCCCAAATTTCAAGAGCCGTTTGTAGTAGGGCTCAACTGATGAAGGAATCGACTGGAAGAACTCTTGCCCAAGTACTACGTCAAAGAGGTCAATTTGGGCGACATGAAAGTTTATCTTGCCATCCCACTATCCAATGGTGCATTTGACTCCGCGGGCTATGCCACAAACGCGAGTCGCTGGAGCATTGACCGTCTTAAGCTGCGTGCTGGTGGGGTGATACTTTAGCCCTAATTTGACTACTGCAGACTTAGTTACGACACTGGTCTCCACACCTGTGTTGACTAAAGCACGAGCACGTTGGCCGTTGATCATCATGTCCACGTATTGTGCTCGAAATTGTTTTGGCTTCCCAGGTTGTTGTTGTGCTACTCCCAACAAACTTATCATGCCAACCTGTGCTGCCTCCGAATCTTCATCTGACCCGGTTGCCTTTCCCTTCGCCTTTTGCTCTTTAGCTAGCATGGCGCTAAGGCTTTTCATTTTAAAGCACCTATCAATCCGGTGCGGTCCCGCGCATACGGGGCATTTAGGCGTGCGCACTGGCGTCTTGCCCTCTGCATTGCTTTGTTGGCCAAACTTCCTGTTGTCCGGCTGGACGGGATCATGCGTCCTTGCGTCGACTGGTTGCGTCCCATACCGCCCCAGGCTGGTCCGTCTTACTGGATTTGCACTTCCGAAGTCTGGGTGTGTAGCATGCATTTTTGCGTCGGCTGTAGTCATCCCATACCGCTCCAGGTTGGATTGTCTTACTGGCTGCGTGCTACCATCCATATCCTCTCCCTTTCTGTCCGCCAAAGCTTCCGCTTGCATGATGGCTTCATCGCATGTGGAAACCTGTTGCCTCTCTAGCTCGATTCTGGCCCATTCTTGCAACCCGTCCATGAAGTAGAACAACATGTCCTCATCACTGAGGTCGGGAATTTGAAGCGTAAGGGTAGTGAATTCCTTTATGTAGGCTTTCACACTGCCCGTTTGCCTCAGTTCTCGGAACCTCTTTTTCGCTTCATAGACGACGTTGGTGGGGTAGAACATCTTCCGGAATTTTGCTTTGAACTGCTCCCATGTGCTGATCGTGCATCGTCCCTTTGCTATCTCGGCATCTTTTCGTCTCCACCATAGCATTGCCATTTCAGTCAGGTACATTACGGCCATGCTAATCTTAGCCTCATCAGCCCTTACCTTGTTGCATTTGAAGTAATTTTCCAGATGCCACAAGAAATTATCCACCTCTTGTGCATCTCCCACACCTTTGAAGACAGGTGGTCAGGGTGCTTCGATCTTTGCTTCTGCCTACCTGACCGGTCCAATGCATCTCCCATTAGACGTGCTTTCTTCGAGTGTTTTGACTCTCGCACAAACTGCATCTATGGTATCGGCCTGGCCCTTTATCGTTGCTCTCATGGCCTCCATTGTGCTAAGTGCTTCCATGAGTCGTACCTCCAAAGAAGTGACTGTCTCCCTCAACTCTTGCTCCGCTGCTTAATAATTGTCCAAGCCTCTTCGGATGTTGTCGCTTGTCTCCAAGGTGAATTCTTCCAAGGTCTTGAACTGGCGTTCGATCCCATCGAATTTGTGACCCAATATGTCCACTGCTATAATGATGGGCTTCATCTCGTCGGACTTACTTTGGCTGCGCGGGACGTCATCGCGTTCTTCGCCTTGTGCGTCAAAGCTCATGTCGGTTGCCGAAGGAAAATGTGTGGTTACGGCCTCACTGTGAGATGGTATGATCAATGCCTCTTCTACCTTTTTGGAAGTCCTCTTTCCCTTGCGTTTCTTGCCAACATCCGCCACTGATTTGGCGGGACAGGCAGCAAACATTTCTCCATCACTTGCCATCGTTAACCCCTAGAACTGCTCTGATACCACTCTGTTACAACCTTAGAACTCAAGCTAAGGGCACCATGTGGCGCTAGACTGCTTTGGACAGTTAACTGGCAGAATCGACTAACCTAGTGATGTCTAGTAAGCCTTGTTGCCAAGGATCTACTAAGGGAACGCTGGATTAACAAGTAATGCAAGACAAAGAGCTAATGTGAAGGAAAGTATTGTATTCCTTGAATAAAAGCTTTACAATTGTGGAAAAATACAAAGAAACGTGTGATTGTGTTGGATGCTTAAGAAATGAAAATGTCTAGCCAATTTATACAAGTTTTTAGGGCTGTTGCTACAGTGAATTTTGCCTGTTGCTACAGTGACAGTGCCGTTGTTACAGTAACAGTGCCGTTGCTACAGTACGCCGTTTCTAGCCATTGTACAGTACTGCTACAGTACTGCTACAGTACTCGGGCAGTTTCGAAGGCCTATCGAGTACGACGGACACGTTCTTGCGCAATCTTTGGGCGAAATTGTGGCGGGACGTGTCAATATGCTCCCTTAAAACAGAGAAACTATGTCTCAAGTCATTTACTTTGACAACACCAAACAACAACCACCAATAATTGTTCTTGCAAAAAGTTGTTTTTCATGGAAATATGCAAATAGCAATAGGACAAGTAGTTCTCCAAGAAGATATGGTGTGGAAATGTTCGATGTCTTTTTGTATATTTGACAGAATAGAATTGTATTTGTGAAAGAATGCATAAAGTAGATTTGCAACCTTCATCCCTGTCATGTCCTTATTTTGTTCTCTTAAGCGGGGGGATTTCCTGCAACAACAAAATCACTATCACCAAACTCTGTATACTTGGGATATCTCATCGTGTCATCCTTTGGATTGTATATCTTGTTATTTCAGTTCATTTTATATTTGTGTTTAGCAAGCTTGTACTCTAGCAAGAATGTGCTTAGCACTAGTATGTGTATTGTCAAGTGATCATATGCTTGTTTCTTTGATAACAGGGACAAGTATCCTAAACAATCACTAATAAAATCAACCAAGGAGGAGTTGAAAACACTTAATATTTTATTTTTTATGGGCATATATGTGTATTGACATGAGCAATATTTATTGTGCATATATTCAATTGACATTGGAGTAATAAAAGTTCTCGTAATATTCGATCGGAGAATGTTTTTGGTTGGTTGAATAGTATTCAATTTTCATGGTATTACCATGCAAATGATAAAAATCACGGGTGGAAATTGGAATAAAAGGAGGAAAAGATGTCGATTGTTCATAGTTGAGAGCAAAGAGTTTGATTTTTAAAGCAAAATTGGGATGCAAATGATTTTCACTCCAAAAAATTACCTGTGGCAACCTATCTTTGTATTTGTAGTAGCAATAAAAGTGCTAACCTAAGCTAAAGAGTTGCACTGAATGTGCAATGACTTTCTTTGCGAGTCGGCGACTATTGGATTTTTTGGTAGCATATTTGTTTCCTTTAGTGGCAAATATAGTCGCTTATTGAAGAATGACAAAAGAGCCATATTAGTGGTTAATGAGATAGGTGGACTCCTTATAAGGTTGGCACTCCTCCTTCCTTTGAGCTAGTTTTTGAGATATGATACAAACAATGTCGAACATTGAAGCCATTAATTCACAGAGGCAGTAAATATATATAGAAGTCTATATGTCCATTGCATGCTTTGAAATCATTTGGCTACGATGGCAATTAGCAGAACGTGGTACTAAATAGAAGGATCAACCACATTATATGGAGAAAACGCTAGTGCAATTTTAAGGATACGGTGTTGACTATATATCTTATTTTGCAGCCCAATTTCAAGGATCTGTAACGATCATAATTAGGCTAGACGTAATCAAGAGATAATTAAGACCCTTTCTTATATATAATATATATAACTATAAATATCTTATATATATTAAAATTCTTTCCTTCCTAGTTACATATATATACGTACATGCAGGCCAAGATGAGAAAACTATTTTAATCAGCGCAGCTTGCTGTACTTGAGCATTTCAACAGTAATAAGCTTGCCCTTGGAGCTGCATTATAACAACAATAATTCGTCGATTTAGTAAATTAGAATTTTTAAAGCTAATTAAACAACTCTTAGTTAAATCTAATCTACTTACCAAAACCGGTGGCCTCCGAGATCTTCATCAACCTAAGCCTCTTACAAGATTCAACAAACATGCTGCCAAATTAAAAGAAAATAGATTATAAGATGATTGATAAAAGTATAAATTAGATAAAAGTATATCAAAAAGTACGATAGTGAATTTTTTTATTTTTTTCCTTCCTCAATCAAATAATTAAGAGGCATATTTCAGATTTTCTCTCATCTATCAAAAATTTAGTTGAGCGTCATCAACTTTTAACAATATTTATGAAGAGAAAAATGAATATATGTAAACTTACTCCCATGGAACGTCTCCAAGTAGCATCCAGTCCCCATCATTGTCTTTATAGGTCGGCAAATATTCCACAACATTAATAGTAGGCTCCATAAGCTTCCCCTCATTTACAAAATTACCTGTTTATTGTACTATTTCTCTTAGAAAAAAGGCGTAAGAATCAAATCAGTTTAAAATCTAATACAAGTATCGAACACAATCAGTATACTTACAGATTGTAAACAAGTGTGGTAGAGAACTTAGCAGGTGGTCATAGCTTGTGTACATTTCCAAGTCTACTTTTCTCAAGTAGGGAACTCCATCTACTGCCACCTTAACGTACTTGGACCATGACTTCTTTGTTACTACTTCCTTCTTCCTCTGTGATCTCACTGGTGGCCATCCAACTACTTGTATACTAAAAGTATAATTTTTGAAAATTTATTAGCACTCTTTTGTTAATCAAACAAATAAGCATATTCATGAATCTAGGTGTTTATTTAAAGTGGAATGATGATCATCTATCGCTGTTCGTAATTTTTTATTTTATAGTATTTTTTTTAACCATAGTTTTTACTTTTGTATTTGTCGAATTTGTTTTTGAAAACGCTTTTTTTAAGCTAAGAATCTACTGAAAACAATCTCTCATATAATGTAGGGATAAGATCTGTGTGCAAGCATGTTACTTATTGTTGTTGAGGCCACCTCATGTGTGAATGCCGGTGAGACTCCATCCTAAAGTTATAATGAGGGACAGTGTGATTCGAGTCGAGGAACTTTGTCCTTTTTAATATTATATCAAAGTGTGTGGCCATCTCATTTAAAAACTTCTAAAAACTCAAGTATTTGAGAGAGCAGACTTTCTTTCTTGATTATATATCCAAAATACACCTTAAGTTTATGTGATTAACCAATAAATAGTAAACAAATAAAATAAATAATTTTATGGTTTAAATAACAATACATAAAGTGACGACCTAAATAGTTTTCATACTAATAATATATTTTGACAGTTGATTTTCCTTCCTCCAAATTGGGGGCAAGGGAAGGAGAAATGAAGGGAAAGAATTAAAAGGTTGAGAACTGAATCCTCACCAATAAAATTGAAATTCCTTTACAAGTGAAGGAGAAGTGTAGTTATTTTTTAGGCGATCGACGTTATGATATATTAGAATTTAGGCGTATTCGATTAGCTAGGTTACTTACTCCGGTTTGGTTGCAGTAGTGGAGATTTCACAATCTTGATGAATTGCTTCAGAGAGTCCACCCAGTCCCAGTGTAAGCTCAGTACTCATGATGCTGTTAGAGGTATATAACAATTTCCACCATATAACTCTTGCTCTGTATCTTTTCTCAAGTAATATACTTTTGTATCAAAAGAAAAGAAACTCTATTTAAAAGAAAAATGGGCAAATTAAAGGAAGTTGTTGGATATTGATGATTGGCTATCATATAAAGAGCTTTGGATTAATGTGGAAGGACACGTTTAGACAAATGGGTGGTTCCTTTTGGTTTTATGTCATTAATTAGGGGAGTTAATGACGGGAATGCTAGCATGCATCTGCATTTTTATTTGTAATTTTATTATAATTTGTAATTTTTTCTATTAGTTTAAAAATTTTCAAATATTTCCTCTCGGATACATCACTTTCTTCTTGTTGATACATTTTTATCCCTCCTCGTATACATCACTCCCTTGTGATACAGAAATCTCCTCTCGAAAGCATCTTTTCCTTATATGTATCTGGATGTCTTATTCGCTCTCTGATACGTCCCTTCCTTCACTGATACATTTCTCTTCTATGTGTCTGGATGCAATGTATTCCAAAATTCATAAATCCTTTAAGAAATTGTAATTTAAAATAGAGTAGATAAATAATATACTTGATTCTTAACCTTATGAGATTATGTAATTATACTTTATTCAATTCATTTTCCTTCATTCTTCAAGTCCATGTATATACATTTTATTTCCTTTGTCACTTGTTTGCAATTTTTCTTATTTAAAAAAAAAAAAGCAAATTAAATTTTATATACATGTGTGATAAATTTTTATATGACCATGTCAATTTTGTTAGGATCGACCTCTACCATGTCTATTTCTTTATCTGAAAAAATATAAAATTTAAAACTGACAGAGATCAAATTACCTCCAACTAAAAGCAACCAATTAAATAAGAAGCAAAAGTCGTCCTTTTCTATAAGCAAGAGGTTTTCTTTTAACTAAAAAAACAATTGCACTTCTCATATTTTCTCTTCATAGAAAGAAAGATATGTTTAGTTGAACTAAATCTTTGACCTCTCTTGATAATTGTTGTAGAGAAGAGTATATAGAAGGTTTTAGTTTTCTTTCGACGTTATTCTGTAGATAATTCTATGATTTTCTGTAGTTAGTAACTTAGTATTACAGGAATCCACATATCACCTAGATAAATTCTAGGTATTATATAAGTAATGCATAGGGCTTTACTTAAGGATCACTGATTTTGTTTTAAATTATATTTTCATTATTTAAAAGCTCAGTCTTGCTCATCTTTGATATCTAATTCATTTGAGCATTTTTACATATCTACTTGTACATACATATATTACATCATTGCATGTTTTATATGTAGTGAGGTTGAAGAGGAGCCCTAGAGTAACTGGTAAAGTTGCTAGGTTACAGGTTCAAACTTTTAAAACAGTCTCTGACAGAAATACAACGTAAACCTTGTACAATAAAATTTTATGATAAAACTCTTCTCCAAATTATGTACATAGCTAGAGTTTTAGTGTATCGAGCTTGTCATTTCTACAGGTACTGAGGTCCACACTCTGGAAACCGCTGCATCCGTAATTTAATGCTCAGGTATATATTCAGGACAACAAACATCCTTAGTAGACCTAATTGCCTTCCTATTGATAAGCTCCACATCTTACTGGAGTTGTCAGACGTCTACAGCCCATATTTTGGCTATATTTGGGTCCCTCTTCTCATTAATTATCAATTATATATGTAGAATACTCAGAAGCTTTCTAGACTTTTTAATGTATAAGTATTGCGCTCTCCAGTCTGTATATGTTGATCAATCTTATTAGCTATTTCCCTGCTTATACTTTCAAAATATGAAATAACATAAAATATGAAATATAAGATTTATAGTTAGCAAATACTCGTATTGTTTTGTGCTTTTCATTATTAGTCGTCCTTTTTATTCACTTTCTTTTCTTTTTTGTCATATCTAATTTATTGTGCTTATGAGTTTTTGAAATGAGAGTTCTCAGGAAACAGAGTCTCTACTTCTATGAGATAGTGATAAAATTTGCATACATTCTACTCTCTAGACCTTACTTGTGGAATTTCATTGGGTATAGGGTATATTATTGTTGTTGTAATAATTTACATAGCTCAAAATTTTCTAAATTGCTGATCTGTGCAGAACAGAGTGATTGAGTGAAGGAAAGAATGAGGCTCGTGTGTGGAAAGAGATGTTGGGCCAACATGTCTTGGGCACTTTTAAGGAACAGGTCAACCTTGGAAGAGTCCATGTGCTAAATCAATTCATGAATTTAAGGAAAAAATAAAAGAAAAGTAGGCCCCACAAACATTGTCACGTGACTCTGTCGTTTTGTTGGCTTTTGATTTATCACTATCCTTAATCATGTCTTCAACCGACACGTCCACACCATGTATATGTCTACCTCTAAAAAGAAGGAAATAAAAATTACTAGTAGTATTTTAAAAAAATATTTGTTATTTAAATAAAATTGATTATTTTTATGCAAAATTATTTTTGAAGATTATAATCCTGATAAAATTATGATTAAATATTAATCTTTTATTAAAAAAATCGAAAATAAAAAACACAATTATAAGTACGTGTGATGGACGTGAGGAATACTACTAAACTGGAGTGAATTTGTGGCGGAGTAATTGAATTAGTTTAACTTATAGATTATAGGTGAATCTTTCTTTCACTATTTTAAAATATTGGAGCTAGTATCCTATAGTATTTTCAATTATTTATGAATTGTAGTACTATATAACATACTATTTAGAGATGGTGTAAATTATTTCATATTAATTTTTATGTGTATATCAGTTAAATTTTGGTTCATTATATTGCTCTAAAACAATATTAGGTACACATTAAAATTTTATCATAGTTTACATGACGTGTTTGATTTCAGTCAGATTTCTAGTAGGCTATTTTACCATGAATTTCAGAGATATTCATAAAATGATCAAAATATGACCTTTTTTCAAGTAGAGGCAGTTTGTCAACGATTTCTGAGAATACAGATCTTCTAACTTCTTCCATGTTGTTTCAACAGATTTCTCTTTAGCAATTTCCTGAAGAAAACACTATATGTAACACTCATAAATATCGCTCTTAAAGCCCTCTTCTTCAAGTCTACTTGTTTCGAGTCTTTTGAAAATTCCTCCTCAATTGTGAGTTTTTAAAATACACAAGGGAAAAATTCAAGACATAATTAATAAATAATTAACTATCTCTTATTAGATCTACAAATCTGAAGCCACAAAATCGCAAAGGTGAAAGAATGAATACTTCTAGCCGAGGTCTTTGAGTTTCATTAAGTCTACACTTCGACAAGTCTTGATTTGTAGATACTGAAATTTTATGGAATTCTATAAGATGTGTACGATTCCAGTTAGGTTTCTTAGAGGTTACTCTATCCAAAATTCTAACTTATGTGGTATTATATTCTTTTAAAATAAAAGACATCTCAAATATCTCATAAACTCTGGGGATATTGATAAAGAGATCAAAATCTGGCTCAAGGAAGTCAAAATCATCCAACATTCGAGAAATACGTGATTAACGACCCTTAAATCATAGAAAAATCTTAGAAAAAAGATATAAAAATCGAAGAGAAATAAATTTGTTCTACTTTGTTTATCAATAAAATTATATTTTTTCATACTTATTAGATTATAATTTATTTTTTTATCACTTTAAAATATATTATAAACAACCACTCTTAAATAAAAAATGAATGTTTGTCCTAGCTTAGTTCCCAAATTATTTACTTCTCTCAACAAGACAAATTCTCGTTAAAAATTGCGATATAACATGATTACACAATATGCAGAGTGAGGAAAAAATTAAAAAGAAAAGATCAAAGGATAAGCAAGCTACCTACAAATTAATGATTTATGAAACATAACAAGGTTGATTTGTACTTGTTCGTACTGACCAAAACACGCCATGTTATATCACATGCCAAACATGCTAGGGAAGCCAAAATTTTATTTAAAAAATTTAAAATCTTAAAAAATAAATACACGAATTAATCATTAAAAGAAATTTAACAGTTATTATATATACATAAAATCTATTTTAATTATCTACATCGAATGGAGTTGAATAGACCGAACATGATTCTGCCCCTATGCATGCATACTTTTGTTGAACATATAAGGTATATAAATGTCATATACAATGCGTAGATAGCCTTATGCATTAAATACGTTCCTGAGCTTTTGAAGATATGTTTGGAAATGATCAAGAAAAAAAATTATTGAGATATTTGGAATAAGATGAAATCGTACTTCAAATTAACCTTATTGTAAAATTATATAGCATAAATAAGGGTTAAATGTGGTTAAAATAATAGCTTTCTAAGAAGGAGTTGACAACATACATGATACATGAAATAATATCATTTTTTTAGGTATATTATTATAGACTATAAAATATGAGCATTATCGGCATCATTAACAACAACAATAACATACCCAATAAAATTTGATAAGTGGGGTTTGGGGAAGGTAAAATGTACGCAGACCTTAGCACTACCTCATAGAGATAAAAAGGTTATTTCTGGATGACCCTCATCTGAAAAATGTCAAGCCTCAAAAGCAGAAGATACTAGATATGAAAAAAAGAAAAACGACTAAAGGAAAAAGCCAATAATGATATATAAATACAATAAACGTAACAAATATAAGGCAGACACCAATAACACGAGCTATAAAGACACGACTAATCCTATAAATCTACGATATCACAAAGCTAGACAACATCCTACCCCGACAAGCCTATTAACCTTTTGTCCTAATACGCGACCTCCTCTCCTTTCTATCTAAGGTCATGTCTTTGGTGAGATGAAGTTTTTGTTGGGATGTGCAAACTCTTCCCTCCCACATTGGAAGTGGAAGGTCAAAATGATCAACTTAAATAGGTGAACCCAATCCCATTAGTATGAGGCCTTTTGGGAGATGCCCAAAAATAAATTCGTGAGGGCTTGGCCCAAAGCGGACAATATCATATTAATGCGGGGTTGGAGTGCGGGCATGCGCGGTCCCAACAGTGGGAGGGTTGCCCAGGTTCGGGCGGGTGCTGCCCAGGGGGCGGATGTGCCCAGGTTCAGGGGCCAGTGTGAGGTCAGAGTTTGAGGGGAGATTTGTTGGGATGTGCAAGCTCTTCCCTCCCACATTGGAAGTGGAATGTCAAAATGACCAACTTAAATAGGTGAACTCAATCCCATTAGTATGAGGCCTTTTGGGAGATGCCCAAAAATAAATCCGTGAGGGCTTGGCCCAAAGCGGACAATATCATAGTAATGTGGGGTTGGGGTGCGGGCATGTGCGGTCCCAACAGTGGTATCAGAGCCCAGGTTCGGCGGACAGGAGTTGATGGACCGGCGTGTGCGGGGAGTACCTAGCCATGTGGAGGTCTGCCTAATGTGCCCAGGGGGCGGGTTGTCCAGGTTCGGGCGGGTGCTGCCCAGAGCGCGGATGTGCCCAGGTTCAGGGGCCGGTGTGAGGTCAGAGTTTGAGGGGAGATTTGTTGGTGTTACGCCGAAAAATGATCGGCTTTTAAATAAAAATAAAAATTAAAAATTGTTCGAGAATCGAGAATCAATCTAAACTCAATTAATTTGAGCAAAATTAATTCTTGAAATTCGAAATGACACAGAGTCGCCACC
>JAABOM020000096.1:18343535-18356810 GCA_011800125.2 Solanum clarkiae | reverse complement strand
GTCAATTCGAATCTCGAGAATTGATTCTATTCAAATCAATTGGATTTGGATCGATTCTCGATTTTCGAAACTATTTTTAAAAAAAAAACTATTTATTTCAAAAGCCGGTCATTTTTCGGCATAACAGGTATCATAAAAGATTAAGTTTAATCTTCTGTGATATATTTATTGGTATATTAATAGTCTATTGGTATCATATAGGATATTGAACTTTTTCTTTAAAAAATAAATAAAAAATAATTAAAACTCTGTTTATATATGATATCATAGTGGTATGGTAAAGACTAATCTTGATCATCGCTTTGTGATAGTGGATGTATAAAAATATTATCAAAATTACAATCTTATTTATTAAATTATAAACTCTAGGGATAGCGAAATATTCGGATACATCTTCCTTCTTGATACTATTAGAATATATATATATTTTTTAATTAATTTGCTTTAGAATCTCACCGTTACCTAGAAAAGTTATTGTGGTGAATTTTTTTTTTCAGTAAACAAGAGTAATTCGGATTTGATGCAGATTATTGCAAAAAGGACGCATAATTTTTCACTTTATTTTTTCTAATATGGGTTTTTTCTAAACAAAATTTCCAAAAATTCTCACTCTCTTGTATTTTACGTACAGCCCATTAGTATTTTCACATGTAATATAAATAAAACAAAGTTACTAATTAATAATAACATATAAATAAAACAAAACAAAAATAAATACATGTACTAAAACTAATGCATTGGCTTGCGAGCATTAAGTATATCTAGATGACACATTGATAAAATTAGCAACCAAGGTGATACATATAATTATGTCTTACAATTACACTTATTAAAATTACAGCTAAAATTATATTATATGGTGCATAATAAGATACAAATTAACATAACTAATTTAATGATAAGAAGGCAATTAATTAATTAAAAAAGCCTCATTTCTCTTTGGACATTATTAACTCCCTTGAGAAAATCTTCTGTGCGAAGCCCTATCACTTTGGCATCAGATCTCTTCATTATCCTGAGCCTTTTGCATGATTCACAAAACATCCTGTAAATTAATTAAATCAAAATTTAATATTAAGTAAAATTAAATATACACGAAATTTTTATTTTTTGAAAAAACTACAAATAGGCCTGCTGGTAACAGTAAGAAATATTCAAAGTACAAACATAATAAGAAGACAGTGTTTTCCAGTTCATGATTGTCAACGTGGTCCAGAAAAGCTTTCAATGCGATAATTACTGCTAGACAAACATATGTACCTTTGCTGTTGGGACATTCTTGTCTCATCCAAACAATATAATTTCTTCTAAAATTATGCCTTAATTTGTCGGCAATTTCTGAATTCTCGAACAAACTAAAACTAAATATCATTTAAATTAATTTCTCTCTCTCTATATCTCACTAGATATTTAATCAAGCTTTTTAAAAGTACTTTTTTTACGTGTATTTTTATTCAAAAAGTTTTCTAAAAAAAGTATTTTAATTTATGGAAAAAAAACTACTTTTTAGCTTCTGAAAAAACTATCTACTCCAGAAACACTAATTTTTCCCCAAAATTTAACCAGACACTTTATTTTCGTTTAAAAAAGAGTAACTATTTTTAGCTCTCCAAAAACTTGACCCCACACACCGTAAAATTAGGTCTTGAGCCTAATTTACATCCCAAAAACTAGCTTAAAGGAAGGAGGATTATCCAAACCTTATAAAGAATTCATTCATATTTTCAACCACTAATATGAGACTTTGTCATTGTTCACAAACAACAAACCCACGCGAGAAACATCACGTACACCTAGTCAATTAAGTACGTAGGGGTTGTTTGGTGTGAGGGATAAAAATAAAGTCATAGGATGAAAATAGTGAATGTATAAGATTTTGGTATCTTATTTGGTTGCCATGTTTGGAATAACTTATCTCACTATTTATACTATAGTAATAGAATAAGTTATCAAACATACATGGTGGGATAACTTGTCTCAAAATATCTAATTTTGGGATAACTTAGCCTGAGATAAGTTGTTCCCAACTAAACGACTCCTCAGTACATGCCGATTATGAAAAGATCTGTCCAACAACTGGTGTTACACTAATGTTTAAAAAGAAATTTAATAAAATACCCTAACAAGTTTCTCAATATCCAGAAAAAAGGAGTATTTTGTTAGTATTCACACCAATTAATAGGAAAAATTTGAGCTATACAATTAATTAAGAATTGAACTTACTGCCAGGGTACGTCCCCCACAAGCATCCAGTCTCCATCTTTATCCTCGTATATCGGAATGTATTCTGATGAATTACTCTGTCCATCCTTCACGCCTAGCCACAATGTTCATTTGGTACGAAAGATAAGAAATAAATGAAATTATTACGCATATACTAACTCATATATTAACCGAACACTCATGCAATTTAAAAGTTTTAGGTATAGATAGGTAATGTACATAAGAAATTGATCACTTACAAATGCCATAGAATTGGAAGAGTTTTTCAAGATTCATAACAAATCCATAGTAGTCCTTGTGAATGCTCAAATCAACTTTTCTAAGGAAAGGTGCACCATCCATGCTAACTTTCACATAATTTTTCTTCGCGTCACCACTGGTATTATTACTATTATTACTATTACTATTATTCTTTCTCCGATAACCACAAACTGGAGGCCATCCGACAACTTGGTTGTTTCGATCATCGTTAACGTTGCTGCTACTCTGGTCGCTATCGATCTCTGAATACACCCTTTTCTTCGAACTAGGAATTACCAGACCCAATCTAAGCTCTGTAATTTCAACTTCTGTTGCCATCTTTTTCTTTCTTTTTGAAGAGTCAATTATTTGAGTTAAGTTGTTTGTTTGATGAGAAAAAGGGGAGTTTATTTTAATTTATATATAGTGTGTGTAAGGAGCAACGGCAGGTCAATGGAAATAACTACTCCCTTCGATCCTTTTTATATGTCGTCTTTACTATAAATATATGATTCTTAATATTTCTCATTTCACAAAATCAATTAATAAATGACACCGTTATTCCTATTTTATCCTTGGTAGTTAATGAGCTTTGAAAAAATATATTTGGTTAAATGGAAGAACTAAAAAAATAATTAACGTACATTAAATAAGAGTAAAATAATAAAGTTATTTTTTTCTTAATACAAGTACAATCACAAAATGTAACATATAAAAAAGATCAGAGGGAATATATGTTAAACTATAATACTAATATGGACCAGCAACTTCCTAATTTATTATGGTACGCACTATCGCACGTACGTAGGTAGTTTTTTATTTCCTCCGCTACAAAATACAGTATAATGAATGTCATTGTTACAGGTAAAATGTTGTGAAGTAATTAACGACAAAAAATAACTTTGACTAAAATTAGATCGTTATCGTAAAATATTATTATAATAATAAATAATTTTTTTTAATAACAAAATATATATTTTTTAAAAAAGATCACGTTATATTGAGATTCGACTAATTAGTGAACACTTGATATTTGTCAACAGAGAACATCCCATGTGATCTTTTTCTTTCAAGGGTTCACCAATTTATATGAATATATATAGACACATGCATTTATACAATGGGTGCCCAAAAGCCGGTTATATGTTTAAATTATTATGAGAATTAATTATATATTTTTACTATTTAAAAATAAATTTAATACAATTTTAAGGCGTGTAATATCACTCTCATATAGTATGTGGTGTATTATATTTGTTGCCATGTCAACGTCATATTAAAAATTATATTTTTTATATCTTTTTTGTTTTGTTTTATTTATTAATTAACTTTTCTTTTGTAAACTATATTTTACACTAATTAATTCATAATTAATTATTAAAAAATTTTAATAGTTATATCTTCTTCATTACTGAATCTCACCTTTTTCATCTTTCATCTTACCATTGGAAAAACCATGTCCGATCGTCTTCAATGTCAATTGTTTGTTTATGAATTTAGATTTCTTCTTATTCTTTTTGGGTTTTGAAGAAAATCAAGATTCAAAATGGAGGGTGAATGGAGAAAAGAAAAACTTGCATTGAATTTAAATACTTGTCTTTATATTTCAAAGGTATTTGTTAATTCATCGGGGACGGCGATGGCAGTGGCGACGGTGATAATGGTCGGAAAATGATTTTTTGATGTTACTTTGTTGGCTGACACTTTGAGATTGTCATGAAAAATAAAGAATTGTAATACAATACAAAGAATGAAGAAGAAGAAGAGAATAATGGGAGAGATGCGAACAAAAATGGGACATGTGAAGAAGAAGAGACGTGGACGTTGGGCTTGGGTGTGATTTTAATTTTTCATTTTTTAATTTTAATTTTATCTTACCCACAATTTTATTTTTTTGGCAAGTCAGTTTTAGGAGGTAAATAAATTTACTTTTAAATAGCAAAAACGTAATAGGTCGTCGTAATAATTTAAGCATATAACTAACTTTTATATCTTTTGATGCAATATTTAATTATACAGTGCATATAACTATATTTCTTTTTATGAATAAATATTTGTGATTACACATCATTATAAAATTTTAAATATACTTAATTTCACAAAGATCCAGTGATCCAATAAATTGATAATAATATTAACTAATGATTATTTAATACAATCCTCTAAATAATATTAACAATCTCTTTAGATCTAGTATTTTTTTATTTTTATAAAAATTTAACATCATGACTTTTAAAAACTTATAAATTCATGAGCAAAGGTTGACTTTTTTCAAAAAAAATTGGAGTAAATCACAAACCTTGCAATTGAAATTCTACTTTTCAGGTGAATTTTAAATTTAAAATGAAAATTCTAAATTGACCCAAATCATAGTGTTTTGGTAATCAGAGACAATGATACCCACTCTGTCACAAGAGTTTGACTTCCGTGCACATCTTTTTACAGAGTCAAATGAAGACAGCCTACAACTTGCATGTAATTGACTACAACTTAGAAGTTGATAAATTAAATATCTTTATGTTCACTTTTATTGTTCAGTAGTATTTCTTTTATTCATCTTTATTTATTCTTTATATTATTTTTAGATATCCAACAATACTTATTTACTTTATAAAATCAAAAAATAATTTTATACTTAGTTCCTAATTTATCCTTATAATTAATTATAATCATTTTCCTATTTCAAGACATCGTATTTATTATATTCAAAGGGTAATTTGCTAAAATTATCCCATCATTTACTATTTTTTACTCTCTGTGCCAAGTCAACAACGATTAATTAAAGTTGCACGGAGGGAGTACTAAACTTCAAAACTAAATTAAAATAATAAAATCTAATATTTTAAAATCTAAAATTTAGATAGTTGAAAACTATACAAAAGATGTTATAAGTAGCAACCATTTTCATATTAATATGATAAAAAAAATATTTTACAACATTGGTCAATATTTTATGTTGTTTGATCTCGATAAGTGAAATGGTGACAGGTAAAAATAAACGGAGGAAATAGATGGTTAATATACATTTACAACGATTTAAAATTATTTGTTGTGTAAATCTCCTTTTTTAATATTTGTATATGAATTAAAATTACAATCAAATTATTTAGTATTTCTTTCTTTTAATTTTTTTAAATGATATCATTTTTTACATGTAAGAATTTGTAAATGTCAATTACTTTAATTTTACACTTATTAACACTCTCTTATAGCTAGGAGCGACATGACAAGTCTAAGATACAATATCTAAAGAGAATTTTAGTAAGTCATATATAACATCTTTAATCTAAAATCACGATCTTGTGAGACTCTAATTCTTGACTGAAGGGGACATCAAAGGCCTCTGCCCTTCTTCTACATATACATTTCCATAATCAAAAATAGCAATTGTTGAGATTCATTGAAAAAATTGACGATTAATTATTAACTAATTTGAATGAAATTTGACTTCTGAGTTCTTAGCAAAAAATGACTTATCAAAGATATTGAATTTCTACAAAAAAAAAAATAGAAAAAGAACTTTCAAAAGTAAATCCTCTAGTATTGTTTAGATTCAGAACTAAACTAGTACATTCTCTTTGGCTTGCCGACTTGTTGTAACCTTGCTGGGTGAGAATGATAGGAAGAAAGAATGGGAGACAACCATGCATGGTACTTCTCAATCTCGTCCCCCATATTAAAAAAAATATAACTTTATGCACAATTAAATTTGGATTAGTCCAAGTAAAAATTTAACGTGCCCAACACACTATAATATTTTTCATAGTGCACTATCAAAATATCACATTTTTGAAAGTCAACTACTTTCGATTTCAGTTCATCAGACCATCAATTATATTGCTCTCATCATTTAAAAAAGAATAAACTAATTTGACTTGGCGTGCAGTTTAATAAAAGAAAAAGGATTTTTTAATCTTTTGATTGTAAATTGATATTATGTTAAATATATCAAATTAAAATATCCTTTGATCTTGTGATCTTAAACATGTTACGTGGAAAGTTGAAATTAAAGTTTTACCCAAAAAAATATGTCATTCTTTATTTCAAAAAGCCAAAATAGAAAATAAATTATTCTTTTTTAAACGAAGGGAATAGATGAAAAAAGTGGACGTACGATAAGATGAGGAGACCTATTACCTCTTGCACAAGGAGGAGCTCGAAGTTCGAGTACAGATCTATTTAACTACTGTTAATATTTATTTTATTTAAATTATATATATATATAAGAAAATTTATTTGATATATAAAATTATTAAATTTAATATTTAACTAAAATTGTTATTTTAAAATTTATAACTCAACCAGTTGAAATCATGAATCTGCCTGATGCTTTTGCATGCCTTTATCAAGTATTGTACGTAGGGCACGCGTTCAAATAAATAGGTGTGAAATAATGGTCCTTTTTATGAGGGTATTGTTTTTGCATTCTGGCAAAAAAAAAAAAAAAGCTTGTTGTTTAAGAAGAGAAATGATCACTTTAAAATTATAATTAATAGTAGTACTGACAATTGCATACGAAAATTGACTTGAATTACACTGCATATGATAAAGTTTTTGCTGACGGAACACATGATTTTAGACAAAAGGGTTTAGAGGATACAAATTAGGATAGAAAATTAATAAGTATTAATAAATTACTTTATTGTTCATTCATATAAATAGTGATAGTATTGCTTGTGTAGTTTTTTATCCTTCGATTTCTAGTACTACTATTTGTTATTTCTTCTACATCAATTATTGCAATATTATTTTGTGCTAGTTTTCATTCTGTTATATTTGTTATTTTTGCTGTAGTTGTTTGTTTGTTGTATTTATATAATATCATTTGTTTTCCACTTTAGTCATTCTTCTTTTTCTTTCTTTTTCTTTTTTTTTTATATCTAGTATCTTCTGCTTATGGAGCTTAATATTTTTGAGATGAGGGTCCTTTGAAAATAATCTTTCTATCTTTATGAGGTAGTGGTAAATTGTGCGTACATTTACCCTATGTGGGATTCCACTAGGTATGTTGTTGTTTGCTATAGTTGTTTCTAGTACTTTTATTACTTTTTTTTTTCATGACTACTTTAAATTGTTTTACTTGAACCAGCATCCTATCAAAATCTTATTTTTATCATCTTCAGAGCTCATTCTATGGGACTATAGTGAGTATATTACTGTTAATAACGTGTTTTTGTTGAATAGTAAAATGTCGAAGCTTTCGTTTTCAGTGAAATCCACGTACGTACATACATAACGACGACATAATTATATAGTTTAGAGATGATTCAACAAGTGTCTAATACGTAAGATTTGCATGGATTTTTGTCCCTTTGCATGAGACAATATACGTACGAAAAGATTTGACATTATATGTTTGTCATAATAATTAGTTGATAGACGCATCCAAAATCCAAATAGGTTTACCACTCATTATATTAAGTAGATATCGTGGCAGAGTATTAAACATGCACTGCCTTCAATTAATTCAGCACATCATAGTTCATATCATGCTAGCTTTCCACCAGCAGTAATGCTTGAGACAAATTTAGTTACTATTTCTGAATACCACAAACACTTCAATTATGGGATGACATATGAATAAAGTAAATATTCAATAAGGAGAAAGTATATCTAAAAGTAAACAAGGGTAGGATGTTTAAAAGCTGTAGGATGTTTAAAAGCTTAGTATAGACAAGACATTAAATTACAGCAAGTCATCCCTGCAACTCAAATTAATTTGTAATTTTCTCCGAGTACAGTGACAAAAATCGTTACTACAGAGTTTGTACATTAAATAATGCTTGACAAAACTGATAAATACACAAGCGATCGTCTAGCTTGGCGTATTGTTCTACGCTAGTGTTATACAAGATCCAGACTTGCGGAGAGCTCACTTAGATCTCAAAATTGTTGAAACCGAGTTGCACTAGCCCAAGAAACTCTTTTCTGGTGTCTCCGAGGAACCAGTCAATGCTATACCATCATGACAATATCAGATCAAATATACAAGGAGTTGAACCCAGGGGTAAAGAATGCTGCAAAAGGAAGTCCGTCTGAAAGCAAGAAATCATCAGATGTACCAGAGTCTTTGTGAGACCTTAATCCCATTGAACCTTCCCATTGGTGTACGAGAACATTCGGACGTTAAAAAGTGGCTTCAATTTTGCTTCTCCAGTACTCTTGTAATAATTTACTTCAGCGTGAAATATTATACGATTAGATATGTAGATCCTTCAGCTTGTCCAGCTTATCTAATTTCCCATTTGGTGAAAGCATAGCCGAATTTTCACCAGTATTTAAGTAAACTCCATTTTGAGGGGCTTTCTGTGTCTGATGGTAAGCTGAACCTGTAGCAACTGAGCTACGAATACCTTCAAAATAAGTTGAATACGGGAAGTATTCGGCACAGCGCGCTTTCCATCCTGCATAAGCATTCCGAACACATCACTCGCCAGAGAATTATCAAGTATAATTGTTCTTTCAAAGATTTTAGGATTTAGGGTCTCCATTTTGCCAAAAATTGCCAGCACATACGCAAGCAACATAACTGAAGGCATGAAATAATAATGGGACATACTACTACTAGGAGACAGCAGACAAAAGACGGGCATAAGCATGCATTCAACTTAATCTTTTGCTTTTCTTTTAAAGTAATAAGCAAGCACTTAGAGTGAGACAACAGAATGTAGAATAAAGGCTTGAAAAGTTGTGACTACACCTAAAAGTCATTTTCCTGTAGCTGTCACACTTGGAATGGGGTATCTACCTATTTTACCTGTAAATAACCTTAGCTCAAACAGAGTAAACAAGCAGACTTGCAGAGACAATTTTACATTAAAAAATGTATACATTTGAAATGAACCATTTTGGGTGATCGACCACTGCTGCAATCCCAGATGCAGTGTTATCGAACACACGCTTAAAGCGCACTTAAGCGCTGAAGCGAGGCTCAAAACGTGTTAAGCGCTTCGCCTCGCTTAATGTGCACTTCAGCGCCGTCATCAAGGTTCTAAGGTATACTTTTCTTGCCAATGAACCTATTCTAAAGAAACAACACTAAACAATCGATATTTCACTTTATCGTAATTGTTTTTCAATTTCGTTGTTCATATATTTGTCATTCATGCTTATCAATTATTAGTCTTGGACTAAACATATATATTTGTATTTTCTCCCTTTGCGCCTTTTATTATTAAGGCCCAAGCTTTATCTGCACTTTGTGCTTAAAGCCCAAACAGACCTTAGAGCTTTTTTGGTCTTTGCTTTTCAGAACTCTGCCCAGATGGCCTCACCGGACTAGCAAGTAGACTGAAATTACAAGGTACATAGTTCATTGGAATATAACTGTCCAATATAATAGGAAAATGCAGAAAATGAAAAAAAAGAAGTGTTAAGAAAAGGAGCCAGAAAATCCATCAGAGGGAACTCCACAAATCAGAGGTAGAGCACATCAACTTCCTTAACCAAGCTGCACAGCATGTTTTAAAAAACCTTTGGAAGTCGATTCCCATTTGGATGTTAACTTCAGAGAGATAAGGAGTAGGGGTGTGCAAAATTCAGTTTAAACCGAAAATACCAACTGAACTGAAAGCATTCGTTTTCTCGATCAACTTAGGTTTGAATAATTCAGTGATTCAGTTTTTGATTTTCTAAAAGAACCAATAAAACTGAAGTTTACATACTTAGATGCGCTATATAATTAGTTTTGGGACTCATATGAATTGCTCAGAAGTTTTGATAGTCAGGAGCTTGTGAAGAGCCCCATATTGGCCCTTTAAGGGATAGGAGGTCTCTTTGATATGGATTGAGCAATCTTCACCTCTTGAGCTAGCTTTTGGGGTTCAATTAGGCCCAAGATCCATTTCTTTTATGGAATCAGACCAGGACTCATCCCAATTCTTATTTCTGATGTTGGGGGCCCCATATTAAGTTGTCCAGCCCCGAGTGTGGTGTGCGTGTCTGTTTGGTCCCACAACGGCCCTTTAAAGGATGAGATCAATCTTCACTCTTGATCTAGCTTTTGGAGTCGATTCACACCAAGATTTACTTCTTTGACAGAAACAAAATTAAAGAGCAGGAACAGAACAAAAACACTCAAAATCTATAATTTAGCAGTAATTTGAGCTCACCTTTACCTTAATTAAAGAACCATCAAGAAAATCCCGTTAAACAAATAGATGCATAGAAACAGAGTAAGAGCGGAAACACCTCTGGGAAAAAGTTAAAAAGCAGGAACAGAACAAAAAGACAATTTCTATAATTTAGCAATTTGACATAGAGTGCATGGCTTTTTAAGCCACAGAGGTGATAGGTCACAAACTGAAACAAAATGAGTGGCAGTTTAACCGCATTCAGACTGTAGAAATATGATATGTATACTTCTCTTATCTTTTAACAGAATAAGAACAGCATGCATCATATATTGATATCAAGAATCAGAACAGCATGAAATGGCAAAAAGCAAAGCACTTACTCAATGCAGCATCATGGTCATTCAAGGTTTTCTCCAGGAGTTTGTGAACTGAAATGCAGTCTTTCAAGTTCCATGTCCTAACAGCTCCTTGTACTCCATCCCTAATTTGTAGGAAAGTCAAAACAGAACCCTTAAAAAGTTTTGATAACATAGATAAAGAGACACTATTAGCAATCTGTTAGACTGCTAATTGATTCATCAATACAAGTCCTTACACAGAAACACAATCATCACCCCAGTCTTCAATTAACTTGACAGCTACAGCCTTCCTAGTTGGTTCCAGGACATACATCAACTCAGCCACTGCAGCCCTGTGCATCAATGATTCTGCACACATACAACAAAGAAATCATACTTCTCTTAGGAACAAGAACTTGGATCAAATACGACGAATCACTAAATGACAGAAAAAAATGGACCTTTATGCTTTTCAAGGAAAATGTTGTTTGCCTCAATCAGAGATTTCTCGTGCAACTGACTGAAAATGCCACCAACAGACGCAAATAGGTACTTCAGTCTAATAACAAGGATAAACACTGTAATAAATCAATATCCAAAACATTAAAGATAGATGAGAAGTGGATGATTCAAGGGAACCTAAAGGTAGGTCGCTCGACTTCTAAGACACGCCACACAAGTTTTTCGGTCTCAGTTACTGGTGAAGGCAACCCTCCTATTTTATGGAAGAATTTTATCTGCAAGAGATCATATTCTATATCAAGAAGGGGGTATAACCCTCAGAGTTACAAAAAGTTCACCAAGAATTTGAACACAGTGCAAAGAAACGGTTGACGAGGAAAACAAACATAACTTACACTACTGCAGAAAATAAAATTATTCAAATGTCATGAAACAAGATAAATATACCAAGCAGACGTGAGATTTTGGATTTTCTGCATCCAACCTCAGTAGATGCTTTACAGCCTGGAAAAAGATAAAGATCAAAGAGAATGTTTATCAATGGTTATACAGAAGAAAAAAAATAACTCTCTTTTATAAGGAGAAAGAAAAGAAAAATGTTGATAACTCTCAAAGAAAAGAAAAACATTGATAACTCTCCTTAATACGGAGAAAGAAAAGAAAAAAGTTCATTCCTGATACATCATAAGACAAATAATTAAACCAGAAAAAAAAAAGGATGGTAATTCAAACAGTTGACTAAAATGCACTGCAACCAGTACCAGATATAGATATACTATACAAAAATCATATCATATATATATATAAAAGAACTGGGAGCCCGCCTACATGGCACCCTCACAATCCACCAAATTATTTTCCTAAAATTTAGGTCTTTTAAATTATTAATTAATAATTAATGATCAATTATACCTTCCTGAAAATAAGGACTTTCAAAAGTTTTCTTCAGCAGTCGCATCTAATAATTAGCAATTACATTGTCATACACCCATTCACACAATTTTAAATACTTCCATTCACCCACATCTAGCCCACCAAGTTCTCTCCTCCCAGCGAAGACACAGAACTCCGTGAAACCCTAACCGGACGCTCTCACCCTAGAGGCTTAGTCAAAGCCAAGATCCAAGACAAGCAAGGGATTCCTCCATACCAGTAGCGTTTGATTTTCACCAAAAGCAGCGCAGCGATTTATTTTAGTACTCTTAGCGACTATAACACCCAGAAGGAGTCACAAGTCACCACTAATGATAATTGAGTAGCACCGCTTCAATTATACAACCGTAAAAGCATCTTAAAGTAGACGCATAGGTTTCGAATTATCTAATTGTCGCCTCTTTAGGATTTGCTAACGAATATCACATTTGGCCCACATATTTATGAATGTGGTTGTAGCATTACTCAACTGCTCTTTTTTTTTCTTTTTTACAACTGCTTTATTTTTCTTTTTGTTGTAGCATTACTCGACTGCTCAGTTGTTCTGTTTGGACTTTGGTAGAGTGAACTCTTCTCTATAATTTTAAACTTTAACAATCATATCTTCAATATATAATTATTAGTTGCGAAAAAAATTAATTAAGAGAGGACTTTTTTGCTTTTTGAATTCCACCGAGATGAAGTGTTCTACCTTCGATCATTGAAAAAGTTAGTGATTTTAAATTTTCCTGGAATTCTTTTTTTACTTTTTTTTGTTTTGAAAATGGTAATTGTTTCTATTCTCTATTTAGGTTGTGCTGGAAACCATATTTACATGAGAAACTGTAAAGAACACTGACCTATCCCTATAGTGAGTCTTAGACATCGATGATGGAGACAGTATCATTAGAGTACATCTAATTATACCAAAAACATAGAGTCAAAATAGCATACTACTCTCCCTATTCTCAAAAACTCTAAGGTTCCTCTCTTTCCATATTGTCCACCAAATAGTGGCAGGGACA
>JAABOM020000096.1:18306200-18343435 GCA_011800125.2 Solanum clarkiae | reverse complement strand
ACTTGATTTCAAACTATTATCTTCTCCGGTGAGATTCAAAACTTTTTCCGGCAAGATTTCATACCTTGCTTTGCTTTAAACCCATATTGGAAAATGGTATCTGATACCACCACGCGAAATCGAGACCTCTTTCGGAATATTTGTACCATTGTTTGCAACCAGAATTATTGCCCACTTCATATGGTTCTTCAACTCTGTCTCCTCTTCTGTCGCCACCCAACCACCACATAGTTACCCTATTTCTACAAACACTTGCTGCGACCACAGATGTAGGGGGATCCCTATGATTTTTGTCCAAGTGTTTTGGACTTCCATGGAGTTCAGGACGCATCCTAGAACTGGGCTCCACCATTCTAGTTTGAAACTTAGGTTTCTCCATTTCCACTAACCTTGAAGAGTTTGTTCCGCCATGAATTTATTGGGAAATTCAAAAAGGAACATGTCACCATATAGCTCTTAAATATTGACTCCAAAGGCCTTCTTCCATTCAGAAGATGACCACCTTCTGATTTCAGACAGAGAGGGTTTCTCTTTGATGTCCTCCAGATACCCTACAAGACATCTACCCAAAAGCCCATCCTCTTGCTCGTCCGATGAGCTTGTCTCCTCTGTCTCCATGTGGTTTTTTGATAGCCATTTACTGTCCCTCACAGCCTTTGAGTAGGAGTATCTGGAGTTTAGAAGTCTTGGTAAATTCGTTGGTACAGACCTTTGGGGGCATTTAATGAAATTTTCTATCTTAAATGCTAAATCGCACCATCCAGCACTCAAGACTGGTTCTGGAATAATGATATACCCCCAGCATTAATAGCTACAATGCTCATATTTCTCTCGTATTCATTATGTTTCCTAGTGCAGAAGTATTCCTCTTTTCTGTCAGTATATTTCCATCTCCTTGTGACTTTCTTCTGATCAGTGGAAGCTTCAGTTAGCAGAAAACAAATCCATTCCATCCACTTGCCGCTAACTGTAGTTCTCCTCATCATTCTTCGACTTCTTTCCACCCACTCATACCAAATAGAACCTTCATCATTCCATTTGGTGATATCAAAAGATCTGAAACCAGCATTAAAATAAATCCTATTTCCCCCCATGGCTTGACTAAGAAAGAGAGTAGAAAAGAAAGGATAATCACATGAGGTGATTACCGTAGGCAATGGATGGATGAAAAGAATTCCCGGTGGAAGAGCGTCGGAGGAGAGAGGGATCTTCCTACTAGGAGGAAGGGAAGAGAACTGCCTCGAGAAATGTGCCAGAGAGCATTTTGGACATTTATTGTTAGGAATTTTCTTTTAATTTTGTGGGATATGATTTTTAGACCTTCCATTGTTGGGAAATGGATTGCACCTATTTCAATGGATAATTGGAGATATTATTAGCATCTATGGAACTTTGCTGCAAGTTTCCAATCTAAAGGTCAGGCCTACTCTATATTCGACTGTCTAATTGTGATATATATTAGTAGCTCTTATCCAGATGCATACAATACAATGCAATGTTCTTTCCCTTTAAATGACTTTTGTCCTTCTAACTACTTTTTCCTATTTGCTTTTTATTCTCAGCTCATATAATTTTATTTGCGAATTTCTATTTTTTCCCTTTGCAAAAGATTGAAATATATGTGTGCATTTATAAGATGGATGCAACAGAAGGGTCAACAATGCATTTGGAAGGTTTATATAATGGTTATTATTCCTCACACACTCTTAACTTTCTAATTGAATACAGTAAGAATCCTTTGAAAGTGAAATATCTAGAAATCTTGAATTGCATTTTTTCTTTAATTTCCGCAATTTCTTAGAAACATACTCAATTACTCTATTTATTTGATATCTTACAGTACGGTGAAGGAAATAAAATGAAGAATCATATTACTTTTGTAGGAGTTTAATTGGTTTGGCTATGGCTATTAAATTTGTTTGGCTTTTGTAGATCCCGAAAAGATTCTCATTCCTTGGGTAGTTAAAAAAAAAATCACTATTTCCCTTTAAAATTACAGTAAAAAGAAAAAAAAATCATATGGTCACTTAACTATGAACGTTTCACTCAATATAATTAATCAACTATGAATTTTTAATCCAAAAGGCATTCATGAGTTTTTTTCCCCTTAAAAGTTACTCTCCTATATTTTTAACCTAAAAATATGACAATTTGAATGCTTCAAGGCCAGCTTGATAAAAGTTTCTGCTGTAATTAAGTTGTATCAGTCCAATATTATACAACAAGGGGCACGCTAGAAGCACTATTACAAGTTAGTTTTTGTACATTTGAGAGCCTTTGAGATGAGTTTGTTGGTGCCACATGTTTGATATCTGCTCTATATATATATGGCTAGAAATGATTTAACTACAACGTTAATTACTAATAAAATTTTGAAACAAGTCATGTACATTTTAAAAATTGATACTATATTCTGCATTAAATTGCTAATTCCATATCATGCAAATATAAGCTTATGTGTTTTTTTCTTTAGTTATGCTGCAGCAGAATCTAATTATAAGAATAGTGATTCATGTGTTTTTCTTTAGTTATGCTGCAGCAGAATCTAATTATAAGAATAGTGATGCTATGTCAAAATGGAAAAAGTGCAGTAAATAAAAGAATTATAATTCTATTTTTTTTTCCTATTTAAATTCATTTTTTACAAAGTAGAGACTAAGATAGAAGTGTTTATATATAATTGGATAGAGGTTTGAGCAGAAAGGGAGAGGAATTTTTCTAACTGTTAGAATTATGAAAGAACTTACCTGCAACGCAAGCAAGATTTTATGTTTCCTCATGTTTACTTCAAAGGAAAGTAAATGTGTCTCCAAGCAATCAGACGAGTGCTTAAGCAGCAGCTTCAGGTACTTCGTAGCCTCTGCCACAGGATCTTCAATCTGAAGTTCTCTCATTGAGAAGATTTTACTCAATCAAAATATGCAAATCTTGAATAGCCTCGAAAAAATAAAGTTCCTTTTCTCCCATTTTATTGGACACACTTTTTCTTTTGGGGTGGGGAGGGTTGGGACTCCAAATGTTTGACATGACCTCAGATATAAAATGTTGAAAATTCAAAATTTCATGAACTAAATTCCCATCTGAAGTACAAATTCAAATAGTGGTGGAGATATCCCTTGGCACACTAGACTCGATACAAAATCAATTCCAGTGTCTTCTAGCATCACTAGGGCCACAAATTACTACTTCTAGTAGCCAAATTGTGCATATATCATACAGGAGATTATGAAATCCAAATTCATCATACCAACAAGATGCGACAGAATGCCAGACAAAATAATACCTGCACCAGCTTTTCACCATATGGATCAGGATCCACAGGCTTCACCTGGCGCTTCCCTGATTTTGCAACACCAGTGGAACTTGATTCCTCACTTTTAACTTCTGCATCCTACAAGCACGCGAAAGACTAAGTTACTTCTTACTTCACGCTAAGACAATTTTTCAAAAGCAAGACAGAAGCAACTTCAAGTACCTTCTTAGCTCGGGCATCCGCTTTCCTCTGTTTTTGCCTTAATTTCTTTTTCTGAGAGGGAGGCAACTTAGACATATCGTCATCTTCTTCAACTGCTGACTTTGGAGGACAATCATACAGCCTCAGGTAGCATCTGATTTACAAGCAAAAGAATGCCCAAGGAAACATAAAATCTTCAGTCACAGAAACATTTGGTAAGCTAGCCGATAATCCAGGACAAACATGGATATTAAGCAGAATTTTTTCAGTCATTAGATCAGCAAATGTCTTTCCTAAACAATATTTCACAGGATTCAACAGAGAATAGCAAATGAATAAGTAAAGGTTAATAACAGCAGAAAACATTTAGAATCCAAGGTTCCTGAAGGTCCCAAACATGTTAAGACTCTTGGCAAGTCAATAAATACCTGATAGCACCACATGCTGCTTTGCGAAAATAAGAATGTGAATGGAGCCGATCTTGAAATTTCAGCATTTCAACATAGGTGCGTAGTGTCATTTTCCTTAAGCAATAAGAGTGAAAATCAAACTGGTCTTCCGTGATATCCGCATAATGTTTTTCCACAGCCAGAAATTTCTTTAAGGCCCGCCCAAGCTCACCTTGACGCAGATAACTTTCCCCAGATGCCAGTTCATACCTTTCCAAATCCATCAAAAAGTTGCAGCTAGAAGGATCCCAAACCCAAGCATCTAAGATAAAGATCAAGCTCAGTGAAGAGACTTACCACATGCACTGCATATCGTAAAGATTGTTCAGTTGATCCCCTTCTTTCGTGAATAATAAAGCCGTCTTTTCAGCTAACGCCACCTTCAAAGATGTGCAGTGTAAGCCATAAAAAAAATCAAAAACAAATGTAGGACAATTCATAGGTACTGAAAATAGCTAGCAAAGGTTAGAGATTTTATTAAGATCAAAGAAAACGGACAAAGTTTTTACCTGATCAGCCTGAAGCATACGCTTAACACATTCGCTGTTAACATAGCGATCTGCAAGATCCATACACCTGGCTTCATCAGCCAATGAAGCAGCAGCTGCCAAGTCACCACTATGCTTTAATATGCGGCTCTGTGTTGGAGAGAACCGAAGACAAGTCACATACATTACAAAGTTATCATTGGACCAACCTAAATCAAGTTCATTCAGGGACAAAGATTCATGTCCTTACAAAGATGATCATAAATTTGAGAGGCATGAAAAGAGTACAAGATTCTTTGATAAACTAGCAATAGATAGTGTGTGAATGTCTTGAGATGTCATATCCAATGAGCAGGTACAAGAACTAATGTATTTTGATCAATATAGTACTTATGCTGCTGAAGTTTGATAACCAAAAAAGATGGACAATAAGGGAAAGAAATGCAAAAATGATAAAGAATAAATACGCAGACATCGGAAAGCATGTAATTTTAGAAAGACCCATATTGTTTGTTTAATATAGGTGGTGAAAGCTAGTAGTAGTCTGTATGGTTCAAATAAAAATCAATATCTCAACTACACCTCAATCCCCAACTAATTGGGCCCTGGTAAATGATCCTATATATCCCTTCTATGTCTGGACTCTGGACCCATTGACAAAAAAACAAAGTTATGATGCAAATTACAGATGATTTATTCTGACAAGCTCCGATAGCAGCCTTTACTTTCATCACATTTGAAAAATGGAAGTGCAGTTTCACTAGAACATTTTTTATCCACATTTTGAGGGTAGCTGGGTGATGCCTTGGAGCTTATGAATAGTTAGCCAGAAGTTAGAAGCAGAGGTGAAAAAGGAAGAATGGTGAAAGCTCATCCCAACATGTATCTGGTGGTCCATATGGAAGGAAAGAAATACTAGGTGCTTTGAAGGACAGAAAATTACTTTTCAGAGGATTAAAACAAACTGTACTAGTCTAATTTTTTAATGCAAACAAGATTTGGTGGGGGAGGTGGTAGAAGCAGTTGATTTCTTAGAAGACTTGTAATCTGATTACCCTCAAGGGGGTGTGCCCATCACACTATGGTATGTAAGTTTTCAATTCATCATTTCCTGGATGATGAGTATTTTGTGAACACAAAGTTACCCTCATTTAAAAAAGAAACATCTTTCAGAAAAGTAACTTAAAAACCAACAGGGATATTGCCAAATATCAAAGTCAACAAACAAATGGTAAAGGCAAAAGGAAATGAAAGACTCAAATATTCCGATATGGACAGATGAGCAAATATACCTTGACAGAGTACAAATCTATGACCGTAGGAGTATGTTCTATTGCCTCATCAATTTTTACAAGAGCAATGTCATACTGTCCACATCTTTCATAATGCTGCAGCAAGAAGGTTTTTCAGCAATTAGGAAGACGAAAGGAAACAGAGAAAAGGACATGAAAACCCTGAAAATTTATCAAAGACATGAGCAAACCTGAGCTAAATAGAACAAAATCCACATAAGTGTTGAAGGGGGTTCTTTTCCCTCACTGCAAATGGAACATAATGTTATATGTAGAAGTGTATATTCGAACATCAACATTTAAAAGTAAGAAAAGAAGAAAAACTGAATCAGAACCCACATAAATCATAGCATCAAGGTAGGCAGGGATTACACCTCATTCAAACAGACTGGCATCAGCTGATTAAACTTGAGAAAACAGCTTTGGTGCAGAATTTTTATGATTGTTTTTTAGAATGAAATATGTAGATAATCGTTGACCATGTGAATTACGTTGTCGGATGCAGAACCTCTATAAAGAAACAAGCAACTTTATCATGAGAATCACCTTGAGTGGGGTGAGTGAAGTTTAAAACCAACAAAATAACCTACATATGACTACATATATGGAAACATAAATATTATATATCAGCCTCAAATAGCAAAATACAAATTTATTTGTAACAGAAGCTCTTTCAAATAAAAAAGTAACCTGAATGTACCCTTGTAATAGAAACCTACGATTAGTAACTGTCAAAAATCTGAAGTAACCACAAGAAGGTCGAGGTAGTCCAAGAAGAAAAGAAAATAAGATCTTATAACTGATTTAACATGATAAAGGGGGCAAAATAAATACTAAATCAGCTCATTGCAAAAATTTGTTAAACTTTGGCAAGCGGTTTGTTAAGCCGAATTGTGAAAGTGACACAATGACTGTATCATGAATTAAAAGTAGACAGACTTCACTAACCTCTCAGGATATCCACCAGTGGTCTTAATTGAATTCTCTAACCTCAGAACCAATTCCCCCAGAATATTGGCCTGTAACACATACGCAAATAATTACATACACCAAAAATATTCAGGAAGACAATAAACCCATAAAATCTGCTATGGTACATGAAGGAACATTTGAGCTAACCTTGTCAGGGTGATTGTACAGTGGATAAAGATCAGAAAACAAAGAAGGAACACCCTAGATATTCATCACCATGAAACATGTCAGCTTTAGCTCAAAAGGCTGAGTAAACCAGAAAGGATGTTGGCATGTAAGTACTTTTGTTAGAAGAGGTCGAATATAGTTATCGGCTGCTTCCCGGAACTTGCCATCTCTAAGAAAATCAAGTGGAATTCTCTGAAAGGGACAAGAAAAGAAAGATCAGTCTGGATACTTATCATATTTCCACAAGATAGCAAAAGGGGTAAAAATGTGATAGATCAGTAATAAACTGTTTACATTTCAAGTCATTGAAGACAGTTGTACTTTTTGCATTTAAAAAGAATGAAAATTCAATTTGCCCCAAGGCTTAGTTTCCAATGGCAAAGGATGAGGGACTTGTGACTTAGGTCACAGGTTTGAGCCCCTCCGCCATACTAAGCTTGTTATTTAAGTGGAGAAACGCAGAGGGACATTCCCATTATCCCCGAGTTTTAAAGGCTGTGGTTGGTCCTAAGGACTGGCCCTTGATGGATTGTTTTTTTTTTTTTTTTGGGAAAAAGAAAAGAATTAAGTCAACTCTATCAAAGATATAGCTTATACTAAAACCATAAGGAGGTCCAGAAAGACAACAGCACAAGGTAACTAAATCAGCCATCTAAATTACAGTACTTTGCTGAAGGCAGATAACCTTGGCATTTCCTGAAAACAAAGAGACAGGATATGGGTAAGAAAGATAGCCACTACCCAACAATCATAGGCAACAGGACAATTCAAAAAATCATTGGGCAGAGCTACATAGCTATTATCCTGATAGTAGGCAAGCTAAAGCATACATTACCTTTACAGCAGAGGATCTGTTATATTGCTGACCAAGTGACTTGTACAAAGCTTCAAGCTTATCAATTTCATCAGAAGTATACTGTCCATTTTCAGAATATAGTCCCAGACATCTTTGTAACCCTTCGTAGTATCTGAAAGTTAGAGAAAATATATATTACATGTATAGTTAGTACTTCAGCTTTAAACAAAAACTAGCTAGCATCTCCATCCACAATTAAGAAAAAAGACAAGACGACAAGAAAGGAACATGCATGTGATTAAGCAACAGCCAGGACAGAGGCAAGGCATTAGAAAGTAGAAGTAAATATATGGAGCATTAATCTGGATTCTAAAGGTTCAGGAAGGAAGGGAAGGAAGGAAAGGAATGCAAAAAGTTAGCTTCTTTTCCTTCTGTTTTACGTTGCACGGCTAAAGGCACAGGTACCCAACACGGGTGCAGATCTAGGAGGTTGGATTCTTCACCAAAAAGTTTAGAATACCTTAGTCGCCACCCTTCCCCTCCTGTACAATGCATAAATATCCGACACGTGTTTGGCTTTTAACCCATATCTGATAATAATTCTACTGGTATATAAAAAGAAAGGATTAAATCAGTCCATTCATATGGATTCTTCTGAGAGGATGGTGGCGTTTTTAAACTGCTTAGGTGGTTTTCAATGGCAGAGGAGTCGATGTATGGAATTTAAGATGAATAGGTTGGATCCATGAAGATGGTCTATGCTAGTAGAGACGTCGAAGGAAGCAGAAATGGTTAAGGATGTGAGCGTGTGACGGGATTGGGAATGACATGATATGAATGTTAAGTTCTGAAAAGATAGGTGGTTACTCAATCCTTTTAAGGAATCTCACCATACACTATTCTTAATAGCTACTGACCCAGAGACAGCAGTTGCAAGCAACAGAGAAGGCAACATCTGGGACAAACACTTCAGAAGGAATTTGCAAGACGGGGAATTTGGTGAGCTCTTTGCTTTATACAATCTGCTGGAAGGATGCTCGGTAAAATCCCAGATAGTCTCAAATGGAATCACTCAAGCAAAGGAGATTAGACCGTCAAGGTAGTTTACAGCAGACTCAACAGTCAAAGTCCTCTAACTGACTACTGGCCTTGGAATCTCATCTGGAAGACTAAACTCCCCCAAAAAATCAAATGCTTCATCAGTACAAGCTCTTCTAAATGCCACTCTCACTCATTTCAGATAGTGAATAGATGCCTTGTGAGCCATCTCAAGGAAGAGACGATGAATCACTTGTTTTTACACTGCCTTGTGGCAGTAAAAATATGGTCCATGTATTTTGCAGTTTTTGACACTAGTTGGTCAACACCAGCTACCCTAAAAGATGCAGTTGAAAGTTGGAGCTCGTGGAAAGTGAATAAATCCATCAAGAAATTTGGCAAATGATACCAGCATGTATATTTGGTACATATAACTGGTGTATATTTGGTAATGCTGAACAAATTCAGGATTTTACTAACTCGCTTAATCTGGCTTAGATAGTTTGTATAGTTAGCCAGAGATTTTTTGTAAGCTCAATTGCCATATCTTGTAAATTTTGCATCTTCTTGATGCAGTTATTAATATCACTTACTTTATCAAAAAAAAAAAAAAGAGAAACAACAAATATTTTGATGGGACTTCAACTCCAAACTGATATTTGAAATCTAAAAAGTCTTAAGAAATTGATTTAGTTGGAGCAACCTTTCCCCTATAAATGAGGTTATTTGCCTTTTAGATTTCATTAGCTCCCGCTTAATGGCCTAATAGCCTTGAGTTTTCTGTTACAAATTTTAACTCCTAGATCTTATGTTTTTCGTAGCAACTGGAATTATCACCTATTTTACTTTGTGACTCTCTTGCATCTTCTTGATACCTTTTAATACAATCACTTCATCAAAGAAAGGATAAGAGAGTGCGGTGGCTTGGTTGTAAAGGGTTGTGAAGATTGGACATTGGAGCAGCAGTGGTGCTTATTGCATGAAGAATGGAGCAATGGGTCCTGTGTTATGTATTTGTTGAAGAAGATTGGAAATGGCTTTAGGAATGTGGTCCGGTGGTTGTACTGTTCTTGTTTAAATGTGAAATGGTAGAGAGTTAACATGGTTCTTATGCGTAAAAGGGGGCATGGTGGACATTCTTTTTTTTAGAATGGTAACTTTTTGATTTATATATTCTCAGGTATAACCTTTCGAATTATCTTATATTGTCAAATCAGATATGCAGCCAATTTGGTCATGTTTATAAATGAGAATATTTTTTACTTGATTAAAGAAACAACAACAACAACACCCAGTGGAATCCCACAAGTGGGGTCTAAGGAGCGTAAAATGTATAAAGACCTTACCACTACCTCATAGAGACAGAGAGGTTGTTTCCGGAAAACCCTCATCTCAAAATCAAGCCCCATAAGTAGAAGATACTAGATATGGAAAGAAGAGGGAGAAGAAAAGAAGAAAAGGAAAACGACTAATAATGAAAAGCAAATGACAGTATGTAAATAAGATAAAAGTAACAACTATAAGACGGATAATGACAACATAGGATATAAAGACATGACTACTCCTACTAGCCTACTATATCACAAGGTCATACATCAACTTATCCCTACTAGCCTATTAATCTTCTACTCTAATACGTGACCTCCACTTAAAAAGGGCAAAAAGAAAAGGCAAACCAAACCCTCTGAAAGGAAATAAGCAAAGATAACATGACATGTACAAAGTAAGAAAACACAATTTTTCAGTCGTGCATTGAACAGCAGAGAACTACAACATACCTAGTGTTGTCTAACTAGGTGGGTATGGGAGGGTAGCATACACTCTACCCATTACTTTAAGTAGAGAGGTTGTTCCCAATAGACACTTGGGCCTTGGCTCAAAGATAAAAGGTCAAAAGCAGTCAAAAAAAGAAGTAACTGAAGTACAAAAAAACAGAAGATAAAAACAAAATAGCAGCTAGTAATTGAACAAAAACTACAATAAAACAATACACTAATCTAGGTATAAGGAATCAACTGATAGTAACAGAAATCAAAGGAAAGAAAATTAAGGAGCAATAGTACAACTAGCAATATGAATGGAGGGAAAGACAACGCACTACTATCTACCAACCTACTACCCTAATCCGTGTCCTCCACCCTCCTATCTAAGTTCATGTTCTCAAATAAGCTGAACCAACATCATGTGTTGTCTAATCACCTCTTCCCAATATTTTTCAATCTACCACTCCTAAAATCATCTATAGCCAATCTCTCACACCTCCACACTAGGGCATCCGTCTCCCTTTTCCACATGCCCGAACCATCTCAACCTAGTTTTTCGCATCTTGTCCTCCACTAAAACCACTTTCACACCTTATCATGGATATCCTCATTCCTAATTCTCTCTCCTAGCATATCCACACATCTGTTACAACCACCTCATTTCCACAACTTTCATTTTTGATCTTCTAAATGTGAGTTTTCGTCTAGCCAACATTCCACCACATACAACAGAGTTGGTCTAATAACCACTTTGTAGAACTTGCCTTTTAAATTCTTGGTAACACCTTCGTATCACATAAGACTCTAAATGTGAGCCTCTGCTTCATCCACCCAACACCAATACTGTGAGTGACATCCTTGCTAATCTCCTCATTTCCTTGGATAACAAAATCAATATACTTAAAAATTCCTCTCTTTGGATAACTTGGGTATCGAGTCTTACTTCCATGTCGATCTCACATATTATGTCAATCTCAAGTATTACGTCACTAAACTTACACTCCAAGTATTCTATCTTGGTCCTACTCAACCTCAACTCTTTCGGCTCTAGGGTCTATCTCCAAACAACAGAAAACTATTCTGAAAATTTGTATCTGCTACTCATCAAAATTTACATAGGAGCACCACAATGAACATTGATGTATCACCAAGGAACGATTCTTTTGGACTACCTAGTAACACCGACGTACAAACTACCTTCCCCTGACCCCATTTGTGGGATTGCACCAGGTATTTTGTTGATGATGATCTCTCTCTTTTTTTTTGGTTGGGGGGTTACCAAGGAACGATCTTTGATACTTTGAGAAGGAATTACCAAGGAACTACCTTTCATTTTTTGAGAAGGAATTACAAAGAAATGATTTAAATTTAATCCTAGTATAATATAAGAAATAGATAGCACGTATAGAAAATTATAGTTTAATTGTAAGAATGATGCTTATCATATAAAGGCATCATCAAAACGCCCCAGAAATTATTGACAAACGAATTGTGATAACAGTGCACCTGTAATTGTCCGGATTCATGGAGAGAAGCACTCTGAACAATCTCTCACCTTCTTCAAAGCAGTGAAGCTTCAAAAGAAGCGAGACCTCTTGTTCCTTGTAGCCCAATTTGTCAAACTATAATGGCATATTAAAATCAACATCCTGGAGCAAATTCAAAAAAAATTCTGTATGATGCATCATACGAACTTACAATCTTAGGTTCTATCTTGTGCAACTCTTCAAGGGCCCTCTCAAGAAAACCTGATTCCTCTAACAAAGAGACCTGAAACAGTTTATAACCAAGTGAAATTCTAGTTTTCAAAATAAAATAATATAATTCTCAAGGCATTGATAACAAAATGCTCCAAAACAGAATTATTCATCGGGCAAATTAGCTAGTTGAATAAATCACCACATAAAGAAGCAATTTGTTTCACATATTGAAGAGTTGAAAAGCATATTTGATTTTGATCGAGACAAGGCCACTGAAGCCTCGTCCAAACAGGCATAACCTGATGACGACTAGTTCAAACACACATTCTAATAACTTATATACTTGAGCAATAAGCAACTAAATCAATGGGTATGTTCAAATTGATAGCTACCCATAGCAGCTTTCATCCAAAAACACTTTCCAGGAGCAGAGCAGAACTACATTAGAAACGAGGAAACAACCCTTTTCCAGAGTCAGTTTATAATTATCAACTATGAATCGCAGAATCATGCTTTCTGAACATGTTGCTAAACTAGCACTACAATGTCAAAAATAAAGAGAGTTGGATGGGTTTGTTGCAAGAAAAAACTTCAGCATGCTGACAGTATAGCCCTGGAATGCAGCATGTCCAAAAAGATTCCAGTCCATTTGGGCACACTAAAATAAAAATAAGTGAGTTACTAGAAATTTCAACCCTCCAAGTACAAAACCTAAAGGGGTATCAGGCAGCAGATTGGTATATGTACAAGTGTCACTGCACTAACCAACCACACTTCCCAAATAAATGAAAATTTAAAGACAACATTGCCCTTTAACTTGGCCTCAACGGACTTTCATTCCCTCCAACTTTGAGTGTGCACAAGTAGGCACTTAAATTTGTATAAAGTTGAACAATTAGACCCGCATGTCCTATGTGGCACGAATTGCCACATAGGGTACCAAGTAGGATGCGAATTGCCATGTAGGACGCCAAGTGGGACGTATGTGTCTACTAGTCCAACTTTATACAAGTTTAAGAGCTATTTTTCTACACCCAAAGTTGGAGGCATAGATGTCAGGTGAGGCCAAGTTAAAGGGCACATATTGTGTATTATGCAAAGAATAAAAATCTCTGAAGCATGCATAAATATTCCCTGTTACCTTGTATAGAAGCATCTCCCCATGTTCACAACGTTCATTTTCTGGAGGATAATCATCTTCGAGAGTCCCTTCATATGCCTCAAGGATATCAACAGCTTTTGACCCACTAACATACAAGAAGGTGAAATGCAGATTGGTGTTTGAAGTCAATGTTGTGAATTATAAAAAGCAAAAAAAAAATTGGCATTCAAACTATCTATAATCTGTAAGAACAAAAAGGTTCTCCATTATCACCAGTGTGTGACAATTTTAACTAAGCATAAGGAAAGGGAACAACTAGAGATATATGAAAGAAGAGCCTAGCTTTATTTTAGATACAATAAAGTTATTACTTTTCTATGAATTAAAATAAACACAAGTTTGAACATATAGCATTTTCACATTCTTATTCTATTAGATATACCAAAGCACCAACTTTGAGTCCTGTGATGCCACTAAGCGCTTTCTAATAGTTTCTCTTACAAGAGGGTCGCTATGTTTTTAGAAAAAGGTAATGGCTACAAAATGCTTGTTATATAGTTGGACAGTCTTAGTTCAGTTTGAAAGTCAAGGAGGCACGAAGAGCTAACAAAGAGTCTTTCTATTTGATTGTCTGAAATCAAGTGGGAGATTCAATTGAAAAGGCCTCTAGCTCTAGATAGGGTGTTAGCGCTGCAGGACTAAGTGGTGAATTCCATATCATTGATGGAGAATTGCAGCCATACCCATATGAGATTGTGAATATAATTGAGAAGGGAGAGAGAAGCGTTGGATTCTGGACAGAGAAGGATGGCATTTCGCATAAACTGAAGATGAATGGTAAAATAGCTAAGAGTATGAATGAGCAACTAGCAGCCTTGATTTGGCCTGGTGAATCTACTATAGTTCCGAGAGGCTGAAAAATACCCACAAGTGGGAAGAAGTTAAGGATTGGAGTGCCTGTCAAACGAGGGCCAGAGCAATTCATTAAAGTGGAAATAGATGCCAAAACACAAGCAGTAACTGCAACTGGTTTCATTCCAGATATCTTCAAAGAAGTCATCCAAATCTTTGCCATACGCCATCCCGTACGAATTTATTCCATTTCCAATAGCAGATATTCCCACTTCTCAAGACTATTGATCTTGTTTACAAGATTGCTCCAAAGGTAATATCCAATCCTTTTTTGAATTAACCTTTTTGTCTGAATACCTTACATGCTCCTTTTTGGGACTTCTATATCTGCTTTCTGCTTTGGATCAGATCAACCATAAATAGTAAAATAACCATTGTTTGCTTTTACCAGGAATATGATGCAGTTGTAGGTGATGTGACCATTTCAGCAAGCAGATCTAAGTATGTGGATTTCACATTACCTTTTTCAGAGTCAGGTATTTCTGCTGTTGTGCCAGTGAGGGATGATGATCGGAAGGATGCTTGGATTTTCTTGAAACCTCTAAAGAGCGGAATGATAACTGTTGTTGTAAGAAAACTCTATCAAGGCTAAGTGCTGATCCCATCTAGCACCAAAATCAATGACACATGTCCATAGCATATCCTCCAACACGTGAATGGTCCTCTCAGACTGATGGATCAGTCTGAGGGTGAAAAGTTGTACTCAAAATCCAAGCGGGTACCTCAAACCATTCTGTAAGGCCCTCCAAAAAGGTAACGTAAATAATGAACCACGATCTAACACAATGGAAACCAGAACTCTGTGAAGTCTCACAATCTGACTGATATAGAGCTAGGCTAACCTCTCGGTTGTATACTTCACCTTGACGGGGATAAAATGGGCGAACTTAGTCAATTGATCCCCCATCACCCATATAGAGTCAAAACCACCAACTGTAGGAGGCAAACCCACCACGAAATAAGGACATTTAGGTTTGATAAACAAGATAGAGAGGGGCTAGCCAAAAGCCACTCTGCTGAGTTAGGCTTTCGGGGCTACCTACTTTAGGGATAATGTAATATCTAAAGAACCTTTTTGGGGCCTTTTTGTTTAAGAACTGCTAGCCTTTTAAATAGACAAAAGTGGGAGAGTAGAGGTTATTTCGGTAAATTGATGCATGAGCCGAGGCTCCCATGTCCCGACGACCCTTTGAAAAAGTAAGGGCTCTTAGAGAGTCAGAAGCAAGAAGAGTAAAAGGCGGGTAAAACTCACATAAGCAGAGGGGGAGACACATTCATGAAAAGCGAGAAGCCCTGCCGTGGGGGACCGACCAACTATGAATAGATCTTACTTATGCTTATGGCTAAGAACACATATTAGTCCATATCGTGTGTCTATTTGTTAGAAAATGCAAACATCCCCTTTCCAAAACATTAACATAGGTCCTCGGGCAAACATAAAAAAGGGGGCGAAAAGAGTCTAATTATCTTTACAATATTTCGGAATATATCATAGCTCTATCTATTCGGTAAAAAAAGAAAAAAGAGTTTTGCATCTTGGGTAAACAAATAGGCATGGGGAAGAGTGAGAGGGGGGACTAGCCCTCTCTCGTTGTTGTTCCCGAACCACCCATCTCTTCCTTCCCCTTCGCCAGCCCAATGAGATCAGGTTTCTAGAACGAAGTGAAGTGATGGGAAGAGAAGACTGCAAGCGGGCAATCCCTATTCATGAAAGCCCCTTGTTAAAGTTAAGGGGAAAACGAAAGTGCGCTCCTGCGCCCCAGTTGAAGAAAGGAGCTTTATTACTAGAAAATCATGACATTCCTGTTTAGAAACTACAAATACTGAGAAATAACAACAACAAAAGCCAAGCATCTTCAAATTTCACAAACCTAAGAGCTGATATTTTTGTTCTACTTTAGTAATCAAATATTACAACCTTTCCTGCACACTCCCCCCCCCCCTCCTTCACTTAGCTAAAAAGCTGGCAATCTAATGTCGAACTCACACTTTTTACTATGGTCCATAACTAGGGGTGTTCACGAAAAATTGGAGTACCTTAAACCAAACCGAATAAAACCCGACGTTTTTGGTCAGGTTTTCAACTATAAAAACCAACATAATTTGACTTCGTTTTGAGCAAAAACTAACCCAAAAAACGAAAACCAAACCAACTATATAGTTACACATTTAAATATTATAATTACCCACATATATATGTATATCTTATATAAAAAAATTAAAATTTTAGGGTATATATTAATTTTTGCACTTTTGGTTCATAACCTACATGTTCACCTTTATAGTAATAAAAATTTTTGCCTTTATTTTCTAGTTTGATTTTTTATTTTTATTTTGATAATGCCAAGATTTTGTTTCATGTCTAAAATAATGTCCGAATCATTTAAGTAATCATCATTCTGAAATTCAAATATTGTCAAGATATCTTCGTATATTACAACTATTGGAAAGAGGTAACAGTTACAAATAGTTAATACCAATTGTACTGGCTATTTCTACAATAGTAGAGCAAGTTACTTGGAGTTTAAATGATGAGAAACAGCAAAGCCAATCCAATTCATGCGATGATTTGGCTTCAGAGTAAGCAATTGCTGTCTCGTTTCAACAAAGCCTGACAAGTCACGCATTTGTGCCTGTAGAAAATTTTGCCAACCCATAAGTTTGGACAAAGAAGAAAAGCACACTAAAAAAATGAAAAGGAAATACCATGAGAGCGACAAAGGTAAAATAACAGAGCTGCTACATTTTACAAGATAAAACTTTTGGCTACCACACTAATTAAAATATTCAATGCTAATCATGTAAGAATTGCTTTGGCATAGAAAATGATGATAACAAGCACCTGAGCAATTAAAGAAGGCTAAATTACAACATAGGAGGAACCTTTAATGCCCCGGTTGCACCTTAATTTTTAGGATGTCATAAATTACTGGAATCATGGGGACATAAAAAAGAAGTCTTGAGCCAGCGTTCAAAAAGAATAAACCACAGGAATGTCACATGATATACAGTACAACTTTAAGCACGGGACCAGAAAAAGAAGTTGTAGGAATACAACAGACATGAGCATATTACAAGCATAAGCAACCCACTCATTCAGTAGCATCAGTAAAGGATGTACAATGACAGTATCATCCAATACTCCAGATGCACATCAGAAACAAGGCAATAAATGACCAACTCTTTTCAAGCCTCTTTTTATGTGAAAGCTTCTCAAGTAATTTGGCAACTCACTCTTTAATGAGCAGCTATTTAACAACAGTTTAAGAGACATGATAGAAAAACAGCCCAACTCTAATCTTTAGCAACCCATTATGAGGCTTATACTGATGAACCTAAATGAGAAACAGTTTTACGGACAGGCAAACACTCAGAAAAGAAGAAGAATTTTATTGAAAGAGTCCCACCTGTAAAAGGGATAGGTCACGTAATATCTCAATGTTGTCAGGATCGATCCTAAGGGCATTGTGATAGCACTTAATTGCTTCTCGGTACTCTCTATCTGATCGGTATAGGAGCCCATAAACATGCCAACAAACATGACTCTTAAGGTCATTCTGCAAAGAGAGAAGAATAGTTAACCCTGATATATGTGGGTATATATATATATGTAAGGACAATAGAAGTTAAAATACAAGGAGCTTTTCATTCCTAAGAGAACAAAAAAGGAAAGTAAATGAATTCTACCTTCAATCCAAGACGGACAAGATCATATGCTTCTGATTTGCGGTCCACACAATTCAGTGTTAATCCTTTCATAGCTAGTGTTTCTGTAACCAGATCATTAAGTAAAATGGTAGCAGAATAACAAAGAAGGCCTCAGAAAGAAAGAACAATCATTAAGATACAAGGTACAAGAACTGAAGAACTAATGCTACTTTACTCAAAGCTCAATCTCGATTTTTTCACATCCGGCAGAAAACATGGTCTGGAAATTGAGAGCTTGAACTACTTTTAGAAGATCCAATATATTAACGGTAGGCATGTCTGATAATTGACAGTCATATTGCATACTGTTCATATAAATATTGTTATCCATCATACTTATCATGGAAAAGTAAGGTTGCCATACTACATCTATTTACAAATTACAAACTAACTTCTCAAGGACCAATCAAGAATGGAAAGGCTGGTTTGCTATTCAGATACAGACTGGCCAATTGGGTTCTAAACGCAGCTGAAAGCTTCTAACACAATACATATGATTATCAATCAAAATGATTAAAACTGGAAATGCATTCAAAAGATGTTGCTTCATTATCAACAGTAAAAATGCAAACATAGAAGAGTGAGTCATATCATATCTTAATGCAGAAAACAGATCCAGTGAGTTGGTTCCTCTCACACACTCAGGCTTCTGTTTTACTCTATAATCACCTCGACTAGGGACACTTAGGTTCACCTGGGGTGCTCAGTACCACTTTAAACAACCACCACTAAGACTTCCATATTATACTAGCAATATCAAGTCAAGCTAGACATATTACCAATATTACTAAAGATTTGACTATAACTAATTCTGCAATTATTGGATTCGACAAGATAAAGAAGTGGAGGCTCCTTATTAGGGGGTGAAAGACAAGGAAGTGGAGGCTGTTTCCATATCCCTTCATCACCTTGATATCATTGAGGCAACCAGAATCAGAGAAACTGCAACAACACTTAAATATATTCTCCTGATAGGTGTTTTATATATGTTTAAAAAGGAAGTTCTTGCTTTTCCCAGATAGTGATTCATATCTTACTGCTTTCAGGCACATCCGCCACAAGAAGAAGATAATACTTCAGGAAGCAAGTACCTCAATCTAACAACCCTAACACAGTAACATTGGCTTTATAGTTGAAATGCATGGTGTATACATTAGAAAAATTAAAAACCCAACCAAACTGATACTTCTGTCTAATAATCATGAACAAGGAGCTCAATTTTTTTACTTTAAACCAAATGTGCACCTAATAGAATTGCATTTACCTCCATGGTCAGGAAATTTCTTGAGAATAGTGTCAGCAGCTTTCAAGCCTTTCTTATACTGCTTTGTCTCGTATGATTTCTGCAACATTTAAGAAATCCGGCTCCACATTAGATTTACTTTGGCCAATCAATAATCAAGAAATTAGGAAAAGAATAAACAAAAGGAGAAGGACGGGACGCCATATGTACTCCAGTCATAATGAATTAACTGGAATATCTCATGTTAATTAGTCATATAATCTAGTACAGAAAGGATTTATATGTCAATCTTACTAACGAGAATGCCTAGCTTCAGCTAATGAGAAAAAGCATCCAACCTTTGGTGTGAATTTGTTTTGATAGGTAAACATGAATTCTTTGAAACCAAAAGTAGCATTATACTTGTGCTACGAATTACAACAGGAACCGTGCAAAAAAAAAAACCAGTTCCTGTCTAGACTTTGGGAGGCAACTGATAAAATCTATTAGGCTGCCTACATCACCTATATCAGTGTTTTTTTGACGGCGAAAGGCAACAAGGGTTTGCCTCGCCACAAGGTGAGGCGAGTGGCTACGCGCTTGCCTTTTTGAAGTACGGCGTCAATTAAGACCAAAAAATTAAAAATATTTAATTGCATATATAAATAATCAAAATTTCAATCTCAATAACGAAAAGTCTAGAACTTGAATGAGAAAAAAATAAATCAAAAATCAAACAGTGAGAAAAATAACAGAGGTAGAAGAAACTCCGCAGTCTGAAGAAGTAGAAAAACACAGGAAGAAGAAATCTCAAGAAGAAAAAAGAAATACATATTGGTTGGACTTGGAATCTCCAGAAAAGTTTGACTGGTTGCGGAAGAAGTCTAGTCGGGTCATTTGGTTGGACTTGAAGTCTAAGTGCAAGAGCGCAATTGTACAAACTTGGAAAGAAAATCCTAAAATTATCTTTTAACATTTAAAACCCCAAATTGGCCCAATTTTTTTTAAGAAATACAAAAGACGACGTCTTTCTTGTCATTGTTGCTATGGCGTCGCCTTTTGAAGATCGTCTCACCATAAAGCTAAAAGGTGATGAAGGGTCAAGGACCTCACCCCACCTCTCGCCATTGGCAACACAACGATCACCTTTCACAACACTCGCCTACATTTTGCATTTCACCCGAAAATGCCTATATCGGATCACATGTTAGCATGATTATATTCATACATACATTTTCACTAATTTTATAATTTTCTACAATTTTAGTTTAATTTTAATTTTTTTAGTATATATACTTATTTTATTAATTTATAAATTATTAAAATTAATATTCATGAAGCTTACGCATCATGCTTTGGAACTTATGCCTTGCAATTCATCACGTCAAAAGTCTCACCATCCGTCCTTTAAACACACTACGTGAGCTTTGCTAATCACCCTCCCTCTTTTTTGGTAGTAAGTTCAAACTACACTATTTTACACAAGCCCTGTCGAACTCCACACCATACTTCTGGTTCTAGGCTGTTAGACACTCCTAAGACTTCATTCATTACTTTCTTATTGCAAATTATCATTTTTACAAGGAGAGATAAGGGAGGATGATTTTGATAGGTTAGAAGTCCTGAAATAGTCAATTTTATCATGAATCCTTATAGTGATGACTGATCACATGACAATGTAGTATTTTGGACATACAATTATATATTTATACAGCATAAAATCATCTCCAAAAATAGCTGGCACAAGTACAAATTCACGATTGTACTACAATTATCGCAATGGAAATGCCTCTAGAGCGTCCAAAGTCAGAATTTCATAAAAAACTTAACAGATGCAATTCATGCAACCGGTCTAGTACAATTGCCACTGAAGTAATTTAGCATAAAATATATGTTATTAACTCGCATGAATGCAAAGGAAATGAAAAAAAGTGAATACGAACAAAACACTCCCTTGAAAAGATTGTTTTTTTATTAAGAGAAGCGAAGAACTTACAACGATGAGTTTGAAGAGGTTGGCCTCTTTAGGAGGAAGCGAAGCCCCCATTTTTGAATAGCGAAGTTTCTAGAGAAAGAAAACGAAGGAAATTCCAGGTAGTGAGACAGTGAATGGGAAAGATACAGCGGAGATGGTGGCGTTTATCTGCTGCAACCCTACTGAGATATAGTCGAGCTGAAGCTTTCGGACTGGGAAGTCCCACGGGGGGCATTTGGGTAATTGCGTTATTTGGTTAGATTCTCGGGGAATCTACAACGTCACATTTTAGTTCATCTACTAAAATGGTTAGGTAGGTGGAAAAGGGAAAAAATTTACAAGAAGGGGTAAATTTGATAGGCGTTTGGACCTGCATGGGGTGATTGATATTCCAAAAAAAGCAGGATTATTTGGAGTTGAAGTGGTGTTTGGTCATATATTATATTTGAAAAGGTTGATATTTTATGGGCATAAAAAATTTACATCTGAAAGATTTATTTATATAGACTAACCAAATAATATTTTTAAAATATTTTAAGAAAAGAACTCATGTCCAAATGAGTCATAGAATTTTTTTGGTCTGCCACAACTCCCAAATGAGCTTCAATTTTAACATGTTTAATGTGATCCCGCAAATAAAATTTGAAGAGAGGAGCATAGATAAAATTGTCATTGTAATATTAATTTCGAAAAACTTAGCGTAGATATATTTGTCATTGCAACATTAATTTTGAAAGACTTTCAACTAAAATAACGATGATCTCAAATTTCTTAAATTATTATTAGCGAAATCAGTAGCAATTTTCCTTCTAACAATAGTTAGAAAATAAACAATTGACATGTCAATTACACTAATGATCAATGAAATGAATTGAAAAGCATGAGATCTCATATTAAAAATTTCACCTAATGCACAAATATCATGTGATTTCTTTTCATTCAAGTCTGGGCGAAGCAGAGATAATATATATCCATCGATGGAAAATAGTAAGTACCCATTAATTAAAGTGTATGCAAATTGCTTCAAACACCATAATTGGAAAAAAAAAATCCTTTACAAAGAAATAAAATATAAGTGAGATAGCGAGGAACAGAATTATTGATACAGAGATTTTTCGGGACCTAAATCAGAGTTACTGATACAGAAAAATCTCTGTATCAACATCTTTATACAAAAGCTCAATTACTTTGGGATGGACCTCCATTCTTCTTTTGAACGCTCAATTAACTAATAACTCCCTAGGCGTTCAAAAGAAGAACGGAGGTCCATCCCAAAGTAACTGAGCTTTTGTACTTATTTATAACAGGTTAGTGACAGATAACAACTCTTGGATGTTGATACTCAGTTCAAATATAAAACTACCATCTTCTTCGTCCATTCACAGACCAAAAAAAATAAAACAACCAAAAAATGAGGAGAAAGGAATTTAAAATTAGGTTAATCATATATCTATCTACTCTACCTCCCCATTTTCACATTTGCTTGTTTTTAATAGTAGAGGCTACGGCATTATAAGCTTGGTTAATTTCCTCTTCTGTCATCTCAACAGTATCATCACTGTCATATGCAGCATTATCGTTGGCAACCTTTCCAATTACACGAGTCCTCTGCTCTTTCGTCTTCAAAAGTTCATCATCTTCTCTATTTCTGTACTCCAGCTCATAAATTTTTTTACAGGTCAAAGCTTGTTTGCAAAGATCCTTATGCAGTGTAGCTGAACCATCACAACTATCATCAAACTTTGCCAGCTCCTCAACCGCATGAGGGATGCATTCCCACTGCTCAGTTATATGATGCATATCCTACAGAGTTGACATGAATAACCAACAAAGGAAAAACATAAATAAAATGGAGGATGAGTAAACACGTCATCAAAGTAAGGAGAAAACAGAAGCTACTGCCAAAACCTTTTACTTTGGTGACTACTTATTTTAATCACTATAACTTGAAATTATTCGTATACCTTATTGCATTACAAATCTTACACCAAAATTTCATCAAATCTTGTTCCAGATAATCAACATGAATACAGCTAGAATTCTTAAAACATTCAAGGACTCGAGACATGATAAAGTCTCTCCATAGGAAAGCACAATATTCAAAGGATACACTAAGCATATCAATTTACAACCTATCTTCCACTACCCCTGACACAGAGTATTCATTCAACTTGAAATCCAGATCAAAGGACACTTCTAGCCCTAACAATGAAACTGTATACTCTTCCAATAGAGCAACTCAAAACCTCTATGCAAAGGAACAGCCACTTTTTAAAAAATTTCTTTATAAGGGCAAATCATAGCCAATAAAAGTTTTACAATGGAACCCAGCACACCTTGGTCAATCATCTGTCAGAATATTTGTTCCCTGTTGAAGTTATTCACTTAGTATGAATAATGATATTCCAACCCATTATGCTTAATGTGATGAGACTCAAGGAAGCACAAAAACTTATGTCCTGTATGATAAAAAATCAGTCTGCAACAAGATGTAACTGAGGTACTTTACTCATTTCAGCTCTATGTAGCTGAGTCATTGTTCCACCTTCTGCTATCACTGACTTGAAAACCAGCAGACTTTTGGCATTGTTTAATGCCATTGCCTGTGTCCTATCATTAGCCACCCATCTACATTGCAATCATCAACTACACCAACCTATAGAACCACCTACAACCTAACATGCCTCCATGATAGCCAGAACATCCAATGTCCGCCCAGCCTCCATGATAGCCAAAACACCAACATCCACCCAGACTGCACGCAAACTGGTTACTACCGCCACATTTACAGGTAGAATTGAGTCAATTGACTACCTTCACTGCCGCTACCTTCCACCATGTACATAATGTATTTGCAATTTCAGAATACACTCAGAAAATAAAAATTCTTGATGGCGTGACAATTTACTTGGGTAAAAACCTACCTGCATGGGGTGTTAACATTACACCAATAGATGCATGATATATGTCTGTACGCACAATTCTATACTAACCATGCTTGAATAATCAATAGTTTTGCTACATTTTATAGCACTTAATCAATGTAAGTTAAGTTGGTATGGTGCAAACACCTCGTGCGGATTAGTATTTACCAATTACTTAGCAAATGCAAATCCTATCATGAAAATGCAGTTCAATGATACATTATGGTAATATCCAACAAAAGAATGGAGCCTAACATATAAATTAATAAAATAAGAAGTTGTAATGCTAGCTATTTGTCATAGAACGGTAACTATTTTCTTAATAAAGCAAATATAAAAAGTGGTAACTAGTTACTGTAAAATATAAAATGCTACTTCGTTTATCATCCATAGCAATAACTGATTTGTGAGAACAGTCCAACATCGACAATCGCTTAATCAACTATGCATCACTCCAAACTAGGTGGGGTCAACTACATGAAAAAGAGTCCAACATCAACAGTGTTACTTAATTGTTAGCAACAGAATAAATTACCTGGAAATTGGCAAGAAGGAAATCCTGAGGGCTGAGGCAAACCTATAGAAGTCTCAAATGATGATAAGGCGGAAAATTTGTACAGCAAATGCTAAGTTGCTAAAAGAGGAATTATCGCCCTCTAAGCTTTTTCCATGGCAATCATATAGATTACAAAAGAATATCCAAAATGGCAAGTGAAAGAGCAGCAACATAATTCTTATTCAATATAAACCAAACACTCAATAGAAAAAAGTGGGGGATTGTAGCAAAAAATAGTTTACCTGCCCTTGCTTAAGAGAATCTATGGCATCCTGTAAACAGGTTAGAATTCCCTCAGCAGCTATTTTCTTTATCTCATGGGGCTCTGGCTGTATCAAATCAAAGTTGATGGAGTAAGAGAACTTGATACAAGGAACAACATACAATTATGCAAGGATCAAGTATTCATTCAGATTCTTGGATGGACTATATCTCGCGATTCCATTGACGCATTTTCACCTTCTTTCCTTTCCCTTCTCACCCAAAAAAAAAGAAGTATAAAATTCTTCGCCTATTCTTTCAGAAAGACAGAGGTCCTTCATTTATTTTTTCTCTTAATAAGACCGAGGACAAAGCTAAACTGTGTCCAAATGAAGATAACCAGTCAAATTGAAAACAGTACAAGTCAACAATTGATCCCACAAAAAACAGATGTCACTTTACCCTTTCATCTTGATTCTCCAGCCATGATATTGTCCGGTTAAGATCATCTATAGCCCATTTTTTGACTTTAGATGGAGAGAAACCATTTTTTACTTTATCACAATGTACTTCCTGTCACAATAAGATAATGTGGATCACAAAAGCAAGTTCTGGTATTGATTCAGAAACCTATTCTGAATCTACAGCTAGGTAAAACTCCTTGCCGAGGGCCTGTGCACCCCCGGGATTAGTCGAGGCTCAAAGAGACTTGGACACCCGGTGCAAATAAAAAAAAAAAAAAGAGATAAGTACCTCAGATGAAGGAGCAGCAGTTTTCTTAAAAGGTGAACTTTTCTCTGCTCTTGTATGAGTTTTCCTAGATGTTGATGGTTTTTCTGTAAGGACCAAGATGGGTCAGTTATGGAACATAGACAAATGGAAAATAGGTGAAGACATCTATCCTCTTTAAGAGTTAACAGAGAAAAAGAAAACTTCTATTAACAAAATGACAGGAAAATAAATAACACTTTGTCCCATGACTCTCGCTGTCATCAGCTCACCAACCTCCTTGACTTTCTGGCACTGGCAGGCGTCAGCCCCATATGGTTTTTAAACTTTGTGGAGACCTAATTTTGGGTAATAAAGTCACTTGGATATGAGGTAATTGCATAAGGAGCACCCCTTCTCCAAAGGTTAAGGCAATACTTTGCCAAGTTCCTTAGAAAGATGTCTTGCAACCCTAGGTATTTCTCCCTACCCGTGAGTGTCAGGTACAAGCACCTTTTTTTAATAAGAAGGTATAGGTATCCTCTTGTCTGAGGTCATTTAAGCTTTTCCCCAAAAAGATCGCATAGGTTACTTCAGCAGCATAGCAACCAGTACCCCAACATTGGCTAAAAATTTTTCCTTTACCCCCATACTAACCCTGAAAAACTGAGGACAACTTACGTACTTAAACCAATAACTATCTTTTCTCATTATAAAAATAGTACCTTGTTTCTCCCTATATTTGCATGTTCCCATTTACACTTTTAAATTTAGAACAAAATACACTTCCATTTCTTTATTTGATTTGCTTTAGCTTCATGTGAGACACCAATGGAATGGCATTGCCCAAGAAAGTCTCTCAAAACACTACATAAATTAAGGATGATCCACTTACTGGAAAGGAAAATTTTCAAATCATGAGAACCCATGCATGGCTTAGAAGGAGACAAACAATGGGAGAGAGTAAGCAATGTATCTTGTTTCAGTTACATCAAGCATGGATTGAAAACAGCAGGAATTCTAAAGACATGAGTAGGAGACAAATCTGGATAATTCTCAATTTTCACTTCTACATCACATGTTGATAAATTAGGGGCTCAAACCCCAGAGATGTTCCAATTTCATTAACCTAAAACTTAAAACAATTCACTGAAGTTGGAAATCTGGACACCAGAAAGCCACTCATAGATTCATCACTCATCATCACAATTGACAGGTTATTGGTAATTGTTGTTTTGCAATGTTATTTTTTATTAACCTTCTAATTCGAAAAGCTACAACACTAACTCTCTAGACATGTATCCACAGTACTTGTGTCAGCACAGTGCAGACACCAAATGAGCATGCCTAGACACAAAGGAAAATAGCAGCATAATAGCTTTATTAAAGAAAAGAATATATATCATAAGAAAAATGAAACTACATATGAAAAGAAAAATCATAAACAGGTACTTTGATGAACATGTAGCAACACATACACACACATATATATCGTGAGTATGTATTTGTCAGTTCATTTATTTAGAGGCTTTGTGCAAAGTACATTAGTACATAAACCTATCGTAGAGATCTTTACGAAAGGAAGCAGGGTAGCCAATGATAATGATCAAAAAGTAACTATGCTTATGGAAGACTAATCTAAATAAGTTGTGCTCGATAACAGAGTCACACGTTTTAGTCAATCAAATTTGTAAGGGTAGAAAGGGGGGAAATTCAAGATATTTTCTTATTTTGCCTTGGAGATTGCTCCCTTTCAAGGTCTCAAGATCGAAATCCACTAGGTGCAAACAATTTCTGAGGGCCACCGGACTGGGTAAAACCTGAATTAACCGTGGTGCATTTGCGGGAAACTCTTTGCCGAGGGCCTGTGCACCCCCGGGATTAGTCGGGGCTCTAAGAGACTCGGACACCCGGTGCAAATCAAAAAAATATATATATTTTCTTATTTTTCTTCTGCCGGAGAGGGGGGAACCATAACTTAAATGCTAACTGGGAGGACCAAGACATACATAATTGCACTTATTGATTAAAAAAGCACACTCTATTGCACTTATATATGATATTCTCAGAATCAACAAATGATCTATCTATCCCATCTCTCTTGTGACTGAAGCACCGGTTAAGTATAAGTATGATTCATTAAGTTTAATGAGCCCCGTCCTTTAGTGATACACAAACAATGTGAGTTTTGGGATAAGGTGGGATGGGTAAAGGAGGAGAGACAAAGACAGAGAGATGTAACCTTGGCTGGATTCATGAGAGACACTTTGACGTTTCCATGGCTTGCCAGCATGCATAAGGTAAGTTTCAATTTCAACAAGTTTTTGTTGTTTATAACACTCTGTTATCCACTCCTGTGCAAAACAAACAAAAACTTTTAGACTCAGAGAGAGTAGAGGTTGTAGAAGAAAAAACCAAACTCCAACAGTAAGCCCATGTCCCCACATAAAGAAGACAGTGGTGCTCAACGTTAGCAAACTTAAACAAAATAAAACCCACTGTTAATCACACATTTTCATGACATGTGGATGCCAAATACTTCCAAATACAGTGCAAAGCACGCTTTTCCCGAATACCAGAACAAAAGGAAGATGAATAAAACAAAAGGAAGTCAGAATAAAGAATAAACAAAGACTTATATCAAGAGTTTCCTCTCTTAACTAAGTTGACCCTTGATCTTGCAGAAATACCAAAAGAATAAGATCAACATCTAGGCCTAAGACCCTCCCATGCTCCAAAAACAGACTGAAGTATCATGTTTTGAGGAGGAGGAGGAGGAAATGTCATTAATAAAAGAGAATGCAATCACACAAAGAGATTATGAATCATGCAGTTAATGAGCAGAAGGGTATTGTCACAGTGAGGATAAAACAAAACAGTGCTGTTTCAAACACAATGACAAAATTGAAGTCTACATGGTTAGGAAACAAAGAAGGCACTAATAGTACAAAGCAGTTGCATTTTGTTCATCGCTAAAGTACATAGTACTTGGCGCTATCTCCTAGCACATCAGCCTCCTTCCCATCATAATGGACTTGCAGGAAACCGTATACACCAAAAGAAAAGAGGAGAACCTTTGATACAATTGTTCCATTATCTGCTTCAACTTGACGAAACTTTGGTGTATTGGGAAATGCACAGATCAAGAGTGTGGATTCCGAGTTCCAATCAGGTTGATACTTGGCTCCCATTTCTAAAGCCTGGGACCTTAATGTACCACGCTCGGGATTGACAAAACCTGATAGGACAAATACAACCCCTTCCTGCAGCATCCAGAACACAGAACATCCATCATGATTTAAATGAAACAACAAACCATTCCAAAGTACTCGGGCTGACTATATGAAGTCCTACATATTTATTCCACTTCATTCAATGCATCTGATGACAAACACAGCTAGAATTAGGTTTGACTATGTTAATCCTCTAAATTCGTGCAATTCCACTCTATCCGACCATTTCATAACTAAAATTAGTTAATTGTCGACTACATGAAGCCTCTATATTCTTTCTAACCTATCCAATCCATCTCTAGCAAACACAAGTAAAATTTGTTTCAGTCTGGTATGAATCATTAGTATCAATTTTACTATATTTTACCGATTTCAATAACAAACAGAACTAAAACCAGTATAAGTCTACTACATAAATCCTTTACATCTCTAATTCTGCCAATTTCATCACAAAAAAACAGTCAAAATTAGTTCTATGAACCATTCCGCCCCCATACTATTCTGCACATTTCATAACAACTGAAGCTAAAATTAGTCGAGGTTGACTATTTAAACCCTCCCCATTTATTCCCTATAGTCAGACGACAACATAAGAAACGCAGCTTGTATAATTTGGGAAAACACTACAATACCATAAGTTTTGCGAAATTTGAAAAATGTGCTTCGTTCTCAGGTTCGTCGGGAAGTGTTTTGCGTCTACCTTTCGCTTGCTCAGCTGTCTCCGCCGTCTCAACTTCATTATTTGATTTACTCTGACCCGAACCACTTGAGTCGGGTCTTGAACTCATCCATGAAGGAAGATTCCGTTTCCTCCCATTCTTGTCACCGTCGTTTGACGTAGACATGTTCACACGGCGCTGAGTATCGACCGGAATTCGTCAAATTTCAGATTATCAAAGCAAAAAGAACATGCAAATTGCTACAATTACCGTAATATTTCTGATGAAGAAGCTATCAATTTTAGGGTATTTCCAGAAAGAGTAATCACATTCACTTTGACTAATCAGCTTTTTATTACTCGTAAGAACGTAACTGAGATACAACAATCAGAATGGATACCGAGAAAGATACATGAAATGACAGATATATGCTTGAATTATTTATATTTAGAGAGAAGTATTAAAAGCACTCTCAAACTTGTCATAAATTATTAGTTTCATCTCTAAACTATTGATAGATTTATGAAATGACAGATATATCCTTGAATTATTTATATTTAGAGAGAAGTATTAAAAACACTCTCAAACTTGTCATAAATTATTAGTTTCATCTCTAAACTATTGATAGGTTTAAAAACACTCATTAACTTGGTGAAGCAAACTTAAATACACCCTTGAACCTGACACAAATTATTAGTTTTGTCCCTAAACTATTGATAGGCTTAAAAACATCCTCAACTTGTTGAACTGGGCTTAGATACACCCCTCCGACATGCCACATAAAATAACAAGTGAGTGCAATTTATTTGAACTGCTTGAAATATTAAAAAAAGACCATATCAGCCTTAATTTTTTTTAAAAAAAAGAAAATTTTGGTACAACTTTTAATTAACAAACTATTAGAATACTCTTTTTCTTCTCATTTAACGTTTCTTTCATTAATGACGATCTCAAAACAAATCTATTTTTTTCATTCTCATTTTTAATCGTTTGAATCTCTTTTTTTTCCTATTTTGTTTATGGTTATTTTTGTCAATATGGACTTCCGATAACGTTAAAAATTTCATGATCGGATGACAACCTCGTAAGAAGATTTTGGGATTGTAAATATACGGCAGCAAATGAAGCTCTACAAAATTTCAAGTCAAAATTTAATAAGTTACAAAAATATAAAGTTGGGAGAGGTGGCGTGCTTTTAAGCCTATCAATAGTTTAGGAACGAAATTAATAATTTGTGTCAAGTTCGAGGGTGTATTTAAGCTCACTTCGCCAAGTTGAGAGGTGTTTTTAAGTCTATCAATAGTTTAGGGATAAAACTAATAATTCATGCCAAGTTTGAGGGTGTATTTAAGCTTAGTTCACTAGGTTGAGGGGTATTTTTAAGTCAATCAATAGTTTAGGAACGAAACTAATAATTCATGATAAATTCGAAGGTGTTTTTAATACTTCTCTCTTATATTTACTCACACTTAATCAAGACGTATGGGTTGGCACAATAATAAAAATAACTTTTAGTAATAAGGAAATGGCATCAAACAGCTATGTTGATACCATTAAGTTATGCTGACATTTCTATATAATATATATGTAAAACTGAATCTATATAGATGATGATAGAAGAAAGAATAGAAGAGAGATAACAAATTAGAATTGATATAGAAATCAAAAAGTAATCGAGACACGTAGATTGACATGCAACAAAGATACTAACTAAATCACAAAAATATCCTTGAATACTCAATTTTACTCACACTTAATTAAGACGTATGAGTTGGACACCTTAATTGAGACGTGAGACGCGTGGGTTGGCACAATGACAAAAATATCTTTCAGAAATAAGGAAATAACATCAAGCAATCATGTTGATATCGAAAGTTATACTGACATTTTCTATATATGTAAAATTAAATTTATAATGCAGAAGATAGAAGAAAGAATGGAAAAAAATACAACAATTAGAATTGGTACAAAGATAAAAAAGTAATCGAGATATGTGGATTGACATGCAGCAAAGATATAGACCGAATGACGAAAATATTCTTAAATACCCATTTTTACTTACACTTAATCAAGACGCATGAGTTGGACACTTTAATTGAGACATAAAACTCGTGAATTAACATAATGACCAAAATATCTTTAAAAAATAATGAAATGACATCAAACAATTATACAAAGAATATATCTTAAAAGAACCAATGAAGCAGAAGAAACCTTATGGAATTGAGAGGCATGGAGAAGTAAGCCAGGAGGGAGGTAATTGTAGAGAGTAAATTAAAAGCAATCCAAAAAAAATATTATCTTAAAAAAAAAAGCAAGAGAAATAAAAGCAAACACAAAGAGAGCATGAAAAAGTTATTTTTGAAGCCAAATTGAATTTTAGGATTGCGATAGTAACACAAGATAGTTTTTAATGCCTCTAGAAATAAGAAAATTGCATCAAATAGCCATGTTGATACTGAAGTTATACTAACATGTTTATATACGTAGAACTGAATCTATAAGACAGAAGATAGAAAAAAGAATGAAAGAGAAATACAATAACTATAATTGATACAGAAATCAAAAAGTAATTGAAATATGTGGATTGACATGCAACAAAGATACAGATCAAGTGACAAAAATATCTTTGAATATCTATTTTTACTCATATTTAATTAGACATAGGATACTTAAGTTGACACAATTACAAAAATATTCTTTAAAAATTTAAGAATAATATCAAGTAACTATATTGATATCGAATATTATAGCAGGCGTGCTGATACAAAAAGTAATACGGACACTTCTATATATGTGGAAATTTAATTCCTAATCCAACAAAACACCCCCAAACCCTTATTCAATTTTCCATTTTCCCTCTTTTTTCTCAATATCACCGCCACAACCTTCCCATTTTCCACCCTTCTTCAGCACCCAAACCCTCCGCCACCTTCTTCTCCGTCGACGAAGCCACCGGCGAACCTACTCTCCGCTCCGTCACCCCATAACCGGCGGCCCCTTTCGCCTCTCCTCCCTTTCCCTCATCTCTGTCCCAAGCCCTTCTTGCCGGAAACCAAAACGACCCCCCTCGCTGCTCCTTTGAAGAACAACATCAAACGACCGTTTTCCCGTCTTCCCCAATTTCTGGCGAAACCCCTCACCTAGACGACCTCAAAAATTGCCGCCATTCATTTTTCAATGGAGCACCCTCAGCAGCAGAACAAACGGAATCGTCAGGAGGACACCGCAACCACGACCCAGAAGAAAAAGCGGAAAGAAGTTGCTGTTTTTGGCAACTACAGAAATTACTATGGCTATAGAGTAAGCTTTTTCCATTAATGGTTGGATTTTCGTGGGTGCTGAATTTTCCCATCTAATCTAAGGAATTGAACGTGTATTGGTGGTGGGTAGAGGCACCCTGTATGTGATGAGCATGATAGCCGCCGGAATTACCCTTAGTTCGCCGGTAGGGGGTCACCGGCACTCGGTAACCTCGGAAAAAGGGTGCACCGGTGTGGGCTCACCTGGGTTGGATTCCCTCTTTAGCGTTTTCCCAAGTTCTAATTTTTGGACATTTTAGTATTTACAACAGAGATTTTTTATTCTTTTAGTTTTCAGAGTTCCTCTCCAAACTTTGTAGTAAGTAATTGACATTTGTATGTTATTTGGTGAAAAAATATAGTAATGCACTCGTGATTTTGTGTACTGAAAGATAGAGTAAGATATACAGGATTCAAGCAAGGTAATAGTACTTGGGGCTGATAAAGAGAATGAAAGTTGATACGAAGAAGAAGGAGTTGATTTCCAAAGAGAAGATAATTCTTGTTCGAAGAAAAGTTAGTTTTTCTCCTCTTTTACTAACAGATCCTCTCTTTACCAGAAGGATTGAAGATCTTCTGAAGGAACTAGAGGCAAAACTATTTTACAAATAATATAATGATAGTAAAAATTACATTGCCTATGTTGTTGTATGTCAGAGTGGGGAAAGGGGATGTTATCTATGGGATTGGAACCCTCCAACTAAAGGTGGAAGGTGAATATGCTCACCAAGCGAGTTGACTCTCAGGAGAAGCTTGGAATGCTTTGCATTGTGGGTTTTATTGCTCTCAAAGTCCTTGCATGGCTCTTTTCCAGTGTCCTATCAATCCCCATTATTAGTATTTTGAATTTTGTTGCATAGCTTTTGTGGTCTTATTGATCCAATCATTCTGTTACTTGGGATATTCGTTTGCATGACCTTTAGTTAGAATATTCATATTCCCCATCCGCTCCGGTGCTGTATTTTAAAATCAAATATCATCAATCTAAACATCAAATCACAGTTTATTGAACAGATAATGAATCAAGTTTTCCTTACACACACAAGTATATCTTTTGGTGGCAGGAGACTGAAGATCTTATCTATTATTTGCCTTCCTACATATTATTATGAGGAAGAACATGGGTAAGACTTGTATGGATGTATTAGCAGAAAAGATGTTATCTCCAGCAAAATTTAGGTTCCTATTGCCTCCCGTGTTTTTGAGAAAATTTTACTACTCCCGTGGGAGCCGGAGCAACTCAGAATTTCTTTTTGTTTTGTTCCGTTTTAGTTGGATTCTCACTGTTTGGTATCTCTTGTGCACAGATAGGTCAGGATTTGGATGAAGATCCAAGATTAAAAGCTATGAAGAAGGAGTGGTTTGAAGGAAAGGATTGTCTTGACATTGGCTGTAACAGTGGAGTGATCACAATCGCTATCGGTACAAATTTTTGTTAATTATATAGCTGATTAATTTGGATATCTATTTCTAAATGGGATTCTATATTAGTCTTTCACCTTACTTTTACTCGCTAGTGGACTTTGCTAATGCTTGGTATCTCTGAATCATTTAGCCCTTTGTGTCACAAGCAGGCACCATGGGTTCTTTATTTTTTGGTGGAGTTGGAGGTCTTTTATCCGCCAATAGATATTATGCGCTTCCCTTTTTCTTATATTTTGTTAATATCATTTATTTTTTATTATTTCAGCACAAAAGTTTAACTGCCGAAGCATCCTTGGAGTCGATATTGATGATGGTAAGTATTTGAACTTTTCATTTGTCTATATGTGTTTAACATTAGTTGATTCTAGCATGAAGAAATGAGGAACTCATTATGATGCTATAATTTTTCATGCAACTTATAATATGCATAAATTATTTTCATGTACAAATCATAATTAGAAACGAATAATTGAAAAAGAAACTGTTATTTGGTCTTGAACACAGTGCATTTTGTTGATTTTTTCTGCTGTATTGGCTGGATCAGACAATTATGTTTCCTACATTAATAATGTGTGGTTGGATTACTATGTCCTACTGTGACTTATTGCATAAAAGTGATCTCTTGATCTCTTTTGCGACTTATTGCTATTGTTGCCAATAATTTCATATTTTGTTAATCAAGTAGCCATCTCAAGTGTTATGTATTCTGAAGGATCTAACATTTGTCTTAGAGCTGCTAGAATGTAATTGATAACATTGATTATCTCTCAGCAAGAATCCAGGATGCCTATTGGACTCTCAGGAAAGCGGTGAGGAGTACTAGAGCTGTGCAGGCAGGGGTTGCCAAGTCGACTGAATCAAAGAATGTGACTGGTATTGAAAACCATGAGGCAGAGTCACTTAAGAAGTGCACAAGCACTGATCGTACAGAATCTCATCATGTGCAAGAGGCAAATTTGTTTGACATAGTCTCTTTCAAGAAAGGAAATTTTGTTCAGAATTGGCATCCAGGGGAAAATACATCTTATGATACAATTGTTTGGTAGGTTCTCCTTTCCTCAAGCGTCATCTTATTTGTATGGTTCCAGATACATGAAGAGATCTTTCTTGTCCATTGCTATCCTGTTCTGGATTGGTACCGAAGATATGATATGCTTGGAAATTGTGATTCCTTTCCACGATCACCCAAAACAAACTAAAGGTTCCATCCCTTTGAGTGGTATAGGCAAAAGTAGAACAGATAGTACAAGAAAGGTGCAGGGTTCTCAATCTTTGGCTTTTCTGTAGATTAAGCTCTTGAATTAACCCCCGAGGGTTACGTAGAAGATTAGACCTGGTTTTCTGCTCTTCTATATCTCAGAAGTCATACAATCTGAAGTAATATTAGTATAAAGTATGTTTGCCTTTACTATTGTGAATTTCTGTAGTATTAGGTGCAAGAAGAATTTGTTTTAATTCCATGAATGTGTGCATGATCAATTGAATTTCTTTTAATGCAGTTTAAGCGTGTCAAAGTGGGTGCAATTAAACTGGGGTGATGAGGGACTAATTACTCTATTTTCTAAAGTCTGGAGGCTTCTTTCACCGGTAAATATTTTACTATTATAGGGGAAGCATCTTCCTGTAAACAGGAAAAAAAATCATGAAAATGGATTCTGGAAATCATTTTGCTGAATAACATATGACTCTATTTTCTGGTAACAGGGTGGTGTCTTTATTTTGGAGCCTCAGCCTTGGAGTTCATACTATAATAATCGTCTTGTATCTGAGGTATTCCCTTTCATAGTATCACTAGCTTCAGATATGTCCTTTTTTAAGTATAATCTGTTCAATCAATACCTTATTCTGGAATCTTTCCCTTAGTGCTCGGGAAGTGTTCAAATTTTCTGGCATGTTAACGTTTTTCCTTGTTATACAGACAACAAGAATTAATTATCAAGAAATTAAAATTCGTCCAGAAGATTTTCAGGACATACTTTTGGACAAGGTATGTCGCAGATAATCTTTTGTTTTGGAAACTCGGAAGATAAATATTTTGTGATCTTGGTAGGTATGACTGATGCGTAAATTTTTGATCTGAATGCAGATTGGATTTAGAATGGTAGAGGACATAACATCTTGTGCAGATGGTCGCAAACCTGGGTTTAATAGACCTATTTTTGCTTTCTGGAAGTGATGCATTTATACGGTTATGGAATTGTTTGACCAAACCTGGGTTTAATAGACCTATTTTTGCAATTCTGGAAGTGATGCATTTACACGGTTATGGAATTGTTTTTGTCCAATGTGTTGTATATATATGGAGTTATATCAACAACATATGCAGTGTGATCCACTAGTCATGTTCGGGGAGGGCAGGATGTGCGCAGACTTTACCCTATCTTTGTGGGATAAAAGGCTCTTGTTGAAGGACCATAGGCTCAAAAAAGAATGTTATCGAAGTAGGATATGGAGCCATTGAATTTATTCCAATTCTTTCTAGAGTGCTGAGCCATTGGCTCCATGTATAAAAATTTGAGCGAGAATTCAAATTATTTGAACTTCAAAATAATATACAATGTCAAACAAAAACTAAAAAAAATTGACGAATAGAGTAGCGTATAGTCAGTTTACTCCAGACTATCATCCCTTTTATTTTATTTTATACTTGCTAATTTTGTCACCTACTTAATTTTACTAGGGTAACATTCGATTCTTCAGTGTGGTTTTAGTAAATTTTAGTTTGATTTTTTGGTTTTCAATTTTTAAAAAGTGTGTATCATATACCAAATCGAAATATTTTAGTTTGGTTCGATTTTTTCAAGTTTGGTTTGAGTTTATTCGGTCCCTTTAAAATATTTTTTCGGTGCAAACTAATGAAAAATAAAATGAGAACAAAATCAAGTATAATACACTTAAAAATTTAAAATCATGTTAAGTGATGATGAGTTTTGTTGATACCCAATTTTTACCCTCCACGGTGTCAAATTACCCACGGGGCTTTATTGTTGTTTTTAACATTTTTTAAACATATTCAAAAAAAAATAAAAAAAATAATTAATCGGGTGCGTGAGGGTCACACGCCCGATATATCTCTCTCACCCGCCCCTCTTTCTTTCTTCTTCTCTTCTCCTTCACTTTCACTTTCCCCAAACTCTAGCCGCCGCTCCCCTTTCCCATGCCCTTTCCCCTTCTCCCGCCCCTTCTCC
>JAABOM020000096.1:18285174-18295495 GCA_011800125.2 Solanum clarkiae | reverse complement strand
CAAATAATCGTATATATGCAGCTGATATACATATGTATTTATATATCTAACAAGAAATAACAGAGAGGGAGAGAGAGGAAGAGAGGAAAGAGAAAACAACAATAAAACCCTAACTTTTATAACTCTAAATTATAATTTTTTCAAATTATAGTAATATAATGTAAATACATACGATATGTTGGCCTAGTTATGTAATTTACCCTTCATCTTTCTCACTTTTTTTTTTAAATTTAATTATTTGATAATCTAGTCAGTTTGAGCTTGAAATGTTTTATAAAATATCTCGAAGAATTGACGACAATCTAATAAAATTAATATTTAAATATAATTGATTCAAATTTAAATAAATTAGATAAATTAATAAATAAAAAGTATATATAAGAGGTAACTAATAAACTATCTCCCTCTATCTCAATTTAGTGGTCATAATTTTTATTTTTAGAATCAAATTGTATAAGCATTAACTAATAAACTATCTCCCTCTATCTCAATTAGCTTTTGAAAAATAACATGACAAGTAAAATGGGGGTTAAAAAGGAGTTTTTTTAATTAATAACGACAACAAATGCATATTTTTTATATTCTAGGGTAGGGTATTTTTTTTTTTCCGAGTGTGCTATCGGTCTGGTCGTCTCTTCTTATGTATGTATCTCCTTCATCTTCACTCTTCTGCTCACTGCTTTTGGTTCTTCCTTTAATAGAACTGCGTCTTTGGATGTATATATATGTTTTTGTATTTGAGCTCCGTTGATTCTTTTGGAGGATTTGTAATTTTGAAGCTTTAGGGGTTTAGTGTTGAGCCGCATATGAAAGGCCACAAGGATGAGATTTTGATTATGGCATTTTGTGAATTTACCGTTGTTTGAATCAAAATCCTGGAATTTACTTCTTCAAGCAGCTGATTTCTGTTTTATTCCAAATACAGCATATCTAGAATTCAATTTCTTATGAGAAAATTATGTTTCTTCCATCAATTTCTCGTCTATTCACGGATACTAATACAGCCAATAATCCAATTAATTCACTGAAGATGGTACATTTATTCAGCACATCTTCATCATCAGCTGGAGAATTCTTGAGTCATTTGCTGAAAAATAAAAATGGGTTTGGTATAGAGAGAGCACTGAGCACAGTTAGGTCTAAACTAGATGCTCGATGTGTTGATGAGGTATTAGAGAAATGCGCTGTTGATGATCCTCAAATGGGTCTGAGATTCTTCATTTGGGCTGGCCTTCATTCCAGTTATAGACACAGCAGTTACATGTACAGTAGAGCTTATAAAGTGCTCGGAGTGGATCGCAAGCCACAAGTCATTCAAGATGTTATTGAGGCTTATAAGGTGCAGAAATATGTCACAAGTGCCAAGATGTTTAAAATTATATTGAGTTTGTGCAGAGAAGGAAAAGATGCAACCTTGGGATTGTGGGTGTTGAGGAAAATGAAAGAGTCAAATTGTCGCCCAGACACGACAGTGTATAATGTAGTTATTCAATTATTATGTGAGAAGGGAGATATGGATGAGGCAATGGGTTTGATGAGAGAGATGGACCAAATTGATCTTCATCCTGATATGGTCACCTATATTGTGATTATTAAGGGGTTGTCTGAGGTGGGTAGGTTGGAAGAAGCTTGTGGCTTAATAAAAGTCATGAAGGGACATGGTTGCCTGCCAAATACTGTAACCTATTCAGCTCTTCTTGATGGGATTTGTAGATTTGGGAGTTTGGAAAGGGCACTTGAGTTGTTGAGAGAAATGGAAAAAGACAGCGGGCAGTGCAAGCCCAACGTCGTTACATATACTACCGTGGTTCAAAGTTTTGTTAAGAAATGTCAGTCAATTGAGGCATTAAGTATTTTGGACCAAATGAGAGATTTTGGGTGTAAACCAAATAGGGTGCTTATCTGTACTTTGATTCAGGGTCTTTGCAAAGAGGGGCACATGGAGGAAGCTCATAATGTCATTAACAGAGTATCTGAAAGTGGTATTCCATATGATTCTTCCTATAGTTTTTTAGTTTTATCGCTGTTTCGGATTGGAAAACACAAGGAGGCAGAAATGCTTTTTAGGAGAATGTTGACCGGTGGCCTAAAGCCTGATGGCTTAGCCTCAAGCACAATTATAAGATCGCTTTGTCAGCAGAGTCGGATACTTGATGGATATCACTTGTTTGATGCAATTGAGCAGTCTGGAAGTGTATCTTCTATAGATTCAGATATTTATTCTATTCTTATGGCCGGACTATGTGAGGCAAATCATCTTGTAGAAGCTGCTAAACTTGCTAGTCTGATGGTAGGGAAAGGAATTCAGCTTAAAGGTCCTTGTGTTAAGAATGTAGTTGAATGTCTTAGACATTGTGGGAAAGAGGATTTAGCTTCAAGCATTTGTAATATTAAGAACTGATGATTGGATAAGATTGCATTAATATCTTGATCCAATATATTGTTATCCAGCATGAGATGGAAAGAACTGGTGAAGTGCTCATTTGAATATTAAGTTTAGGTCCTGTGTTTATCTACTTTATCAGCATATGCTGTTTCTGATATGGTCCTGTGTTTATCTAGTGATCTTTATCTTTGTATGAAGTGTACAAATTTCGTATACGTAGCATAATAGTTCACCAGTATTAGAAGAAAAATATTTAAAGCATGGCTATGAGAGACTAAGAACAGGGAACCAATACGTCAATGAATCTCCAGCATTTGTGTTTAATCTTCCATGAGAACTATTCTAGTTGAAATATTCTTCTCAACTGTTTTAAGTGTCGAAACTAACTGCTTATTTGAACCTCTATGCATGAAGTTGCAACATCAGCTGACATTTGAAGCACATTGAATAATTCACAGCAGTAAGAAATTTGGCCATTTATGTGTAAATTACAGTTGCTGAGCTGATCTCTTTTTGTTTCTCTCTTTAGAGTATTATCATGTATAGAGGAAGAGAAGGCAGAAGAGTTCGGTACCCTTGGATGGACGTGCCCACACATATTAGGCGTACAGGAATTTGCTCGAGTGTGTCCTTTCACTAGCTTTTCCGGACTTATTCGTTACAATTCAACTGGAAGGGATGTTGCTCTGCCTGAAGGACCGTCTCGGTTCCTATGATTAGACACTTCACCCTTTGATTCATGTCTGGAATCTTTATGACCGGGCTGTGGATCCAGATGTTTCGTCCTAACTGATTTTTGTTTTGCGAGAGCATTTTCAACTGCGTCATCATCTCTTGATTCGGTATGATGATGCCTCACATTCTCATGATTTGAGCATCTTCATATTCTTCATTATTACTCCCTCCGTCCATTTTTACTTGTCCCCTATAGGGAATGTTTAACAATACTTGTCCACTTTATAAAATTCAGATATAATTTTACACTTAGTTCCTAATCTTCCCTTACTATTAATTATAGTCATTTTCTTATTACATTTTTCGAGACATTGTATTTATTATATTGAAAGGGTGATTTGGTAAAATTTACTTTATCATTTACTATTTCTTAATTTCTGTGCCAAGTCAATAGGGAACAAGTAAGGATGGACGGAGGGAGTACATAATGCATCTATGTGTTCTTGTTGGTATAGCATCTGTTGCAAAGTTTTTGACTTCCATCCTACGTCATATTCTGCTGCTATATCTTGCATCAACTGTAATTTCGTGTCCATTGTATGTCGTGCTTGTTTTAACTTCTCAGCTAATCCTTTTTAACCACCTCTCTAATAAACGGTCGGTGGCGGATGCAGCCTATGATGTACAGGTTCACAGGAACTCAATAGCTTTTGTCCAATATATACACACATATATTAAGAAATCCATTGAATATTTATAAACCGTGGAATCAAAGTTGTTATTTTATACGGAGTATCAGCTAGACGTATACTAAAAGTTGTAGATAAAACAACAATGGACAAAGACAAAAAATCATCACATGTCACCGCAACTTCAGCTAACACCAAAATGATGAACAATCTTTTACTACTATTACTATATATGCCACTTGTGAATACTGACTATTACAGTTCTATAAAGCACACTTTTAGTTTCTGTATAGGCCAAAAACTTTTTTGTTGTAAAGAAAGAAGAGTGAAAGGAAAAATGAAGTTAAGTGTTTTTGTTTTTATGTTGATGGGATTTGGGATGTTTATAGGGAAGTCCAATGCCTCTATTACCACATTTAGGGATTGTTATTCAAAATGCTTTGTATTCTGTTTAATTGAACCTTCTCAGAATCTCTGCACTTGCACATCTAGATGCTTAAAAGAATGCATTTTTAATACTGATCCAGGCAATAGTTCCTCTATTGTTGCCACTTCAAACAATGATGTTGCAGACAGTAAGAACCTTAACTTCTGCAAGCTTGGTTGTGCTTTCTCTACATGTTCTACTCTCAGCACAAAACATCAACCTAGTAAGTTTCCTCTTTTGCATTTCTTTTATTCACCCTCTGATTTTACTTTTCTTTTTAGTCTATTTTGGAATTAAAAAAAGAAAATCTTCTTATTTTCCACGTGACATGTTTGAGACTATGAGATTGAATGACATTTTGGTATGTTCTACATATCTTTTAGTTTAAGACAAACAAATTTAAATGTTTTCTTTTATTCTCTTAAACATTGTGTTAAGTAAAAATTCAGACAAACAAATTGAAACAGGGGGAGTAATCTTAATTTGTACATTATCTTTCTCTTGGTTTATTTGCTCTGTAATTTAATTTTTCTTTTCATTCTTTGTTCTTAGATGTTGGAAAAATGGATGACTGCGTTGGATCCTGTTCAAGAATGTGCACCAAGAACTACTCATCTCCATAGAAGTAGCATTACTACAGTCTGGAATATTTTATTGGAGTTTATTCTCCTCTCAGTTTTTAGCTTTTCTTTTCTTTTTTTTTTCCCCAGTTGGTGTGATGTTTGGCACTTCCCATTTTTAAAATTTCTTTTTCTTATGTTGTTTCAAGTTTGAAGATGGAAAAGTAATTCACGAGAATGTATTTTGAATTTTGTCCTCCTTTTCCTAATCCTTTTTGTTGACTTCTGAAGAAGCAAAAAAATTCTGCAGTATCACAAGGTCAATCCTGTAATGATGCATTTAAAAGAAAAGCTAACCCAGAAACAAATTAATGTTCGTTTTGTCAATTAACTCTCTGATTATTGACTAGAGTTGTGATGGAGTGATAAGTATTCTTTCATTTTTAGTCAGAAATTTTGAATTCAATCATTGGGCATGAAGTCACATTTATCCTAGATGAACTTAAATTTAATCGAATTCCAGTAAAATTTAAAGAAATCGGCATATGATTGATGGAAAAAAAATACGACTTATGGAATTGCGTGAAGCTCAGTTTATAATTGGTGTGCTGTAATATTGTAGGACAATCTGTCTCGTGCACTTACTTTTAAATACTTATTTCACTGCTCTTTGCATGACCCGTGAACTAGGAAATGCCATTGGGTAAAGAGCTAATGATAGCACGTGAAGAGATTCAACCTTTCCCTGAAGAAAAGAATTAGAATGACTGTTGCAGCATATTTTTTTTAAAACTAATTTGCATAATTGAAACAAGTCAAGAACGTGTTATACTAGAATAACCTCATAAAAGTAAAGACACTGTTTGAATTTCCAAGAAACCTCTCCACCTCGTGAGGTAGTAATAAGGTAGAACTAAGGTTGTATACACACCATCATCCCCATACAGGATTACATTGGGTATGTTATTGCATCTAAATACTCTGTTATTGAGGTAGGAGTTCAAGAACCTGTAATTTCGAGGAGCAAACTACAGGCAAAATAAAGTATTACATCGGTAAATGATATAAAGAAATTGAAGTCTAGACCTGGGTCTGATTCATGGGGAATAATGAATCAATCTAAAAGACGGCTAATAAACAAGTTACATCCCATCTCCAAAAAGATAAAAGAGAAGAAATATTAAGGATAAACATCATAATGTTCAAGAGTATACTTGCTATATAGGTTTATAAGTTATCCATCTATAGACAAAATGCACTCTTAATAGTTTTTGACTATGCAAAGGGGCGGAAAAGGGGAAAACTGTAGGTGATGAAAATAGAATCTCTATGCATCTTGGCCATAATTATTAGTCATCTAAGCTTCATGGAGAATTTGATGGCGTCTTCGAAGAGCCTTCTATCTTATCTTTGTGTTTAGTCACAGCAGCTCGAAAATCCTCAGCAATAGAGGCATCCTTGAACTTCAAAGCAAATGTTGAAAGTCCATCTTTCCCATCATCAGCACTATTAATACAAGCAAAGGTGACGCCTTTTTTATCCATACTTGCGAGCTTCATTTCAGGATAAAGGTTAGCATTCAAAATCAATCTGTAATTTCCTCGGGTTCTCATAACAAGTCTAGCTTTTTCAGTTATACATGAAATATTGAGCTTCAGCTCTCCCTTTCCACGCTCCTTCCACCCTCCATTAAGATATTCAAACAGCTGAGAGTCGGCAGTAAACAAAGCCTTCTCATGCTCCTCCCCTGTTATAACGGGAGCCTCTTGCATGGAAGGAAATCCAGTTCCCTCGCTCTTTTTAATGCTAGATGACCCTGAGTTACCGAATAGAGAAGCATTTCCATTAGAGGGAAGACTAAGACCAAAAAATGACTGGTCGTTTTTTACTCCAAAGAGAGACCCAGAACCAGCACCTGATTCAGAACCAAACCCTAGTGGAGATCCCTCCTTTGAACTAGCTCCAAATGAGAATGTAGTATTCGAGAACCCAGTTCCTGCAAGTCCTGTGAAAGCATTTTGGCTACTGGAGAGCTGTTGAAATGAGCTAAAAGATGCAGTTTCGGCATCCTTTTCATTTTTTCCATCACCAACATGCTTTTCTATTTCATTTCCCGTCTTATTGCCTTCCACTTCTACGCCATCTGCACTCTTCTCCCCTACTGTGCCTGTCTCTGTGTCATCTTTAATTTGCTCACTTCCCACTGCCTTCTTTTCAGTAGATTCATGTTTGTTAGGCTTGTTAGGATCATCAACTTTCTCCTTATCAACATTAGCATCAGCGGTCGACTCAGATTTGCTTTCTGGTAGCTTAGACTTTTCATCACTTTCATTCTCATGATTAGCTTCCTTACTCACATCTGTTTCTTCCTTTTTAATAGCCTCACATTGATCAGTTGAATCCTCTGGTTTCTTGGAAGAAGTTGTCCCATTCCCAGCTTCAGTTGTGGTCACAGCAGGAGTTGTACTGGTATTAGCAGGTGGAACCAACTGGATCGCCGCAAAAGGGTTAGAAGCAGGAGTAGTTGTAGTCAATGCTGTTTTACGAACTTTGACAATTCTCCTATTTGCCATCACCTCATCACTTGCTCTCTTGAAAGTTCCATTCTCCTGTTCAGACGACTCATTATCATCATCAAGACCAGGATTATCTCGTGATAATTCCTTCACAGCAGCCCTTTTCTTTGATGGTTGAAGAGATTCCGCATCCCCCATCCCAAAATTGAGAGCGACAGTTGAAGAAATTCCCAGAAAAGTTGACGGCAATTCAAATTTCTGCATCAAATACTCAGAAGTCTCAGTTACCTGACAAATGAATTCAATCTGCTGTGTAGCATAAAGCAGCCTAGGCCATTGGGAGGGAAGTCACAGTCTAGATAGATCAAGAAAAAAAGCATAACAAAGCGCCGAGAAAAAACTCATCAATCTTCAGGAAAGTGGATCTGATGAAAGTAGTAGTTTGAAATAACTACGCGGAAGCTTATACCATGGCAATAGACTCTCCCAACAACAAACTCATTGAACAAAATAATGGAACTAGTAGTTAGAATGCCAAGCTTCCAAACCTGTTTTGTACCAGCATCAGAGGTACAAAGGCCAGCCATAAAACATAAAGGTGATGTAAGACAGCTGAGTTAAGATACATACAGACACACCTACGAGAGCATATTGTCCTCGTATCCAACCAGGTTATCAATTCCAGTTCAAAAATGAGAATGAAAAGTTTTTTACATGTAAAATGAGGATGAATAGCAGTAAGTATAGAAAATAAAACAATTCTTTTAATGTATTCAGAGCCTTTCAGATCACATGCACGCATAAACCCTATCAATATCAAACAGAAACTTGAAAGACATAAGACAGCACTGTAGTAGCAGAAGCCAAAGAATTTCTCCATAAAAGGGGGGGGGGGGGGGGGGCGGAAGTGGAGCTCTGGATTTTCCAATCAAAATCTTTACATGAATCAAGCTCTACCTCAAGAATTTAACCAAAAGATTTACGGCAAACACAAGGCAAACGATAAGTTTTAAATTGACAAGTGTCTTGACATAGAGACGGATCCAAAATTTGAATTTATGGGTTCAAATTTGGCATTTTACCACAATTCATTTGATTTTCTGGGTTCAAAATCAATTGTTTGTACTTGGTATGAGAATTTTTAACACATACATGGTCCGAGAAAAAGCTACTAGGTTTGAACGAACCATGAATTGCACTCCACATCCACCTCTGCCTTGACATCTCATAAGAAGTTAACATACAACCCACAGAAGGCCAAAGGTTGTGGGCGAAAGTACATTCTAAATCCTAACACAAATCTATGCTCTGTCCAACCTCTCCATTTTGTGTACTGGTATTACGTTCCTCTTTAGAAATATGTAAAGCTAGTGACAGAATTGAGTGATTTTTTCTGTGGACAGGATCACAACATTTTGGTGAAATATAGGAGGTTGACTATATGAATCTTTTGTATCCAATTACTAATAAAAAATTACAGGCAGAAAACCACCATTTTTTCTTTAGAATATTTCCATGGACTCATCTAACTTAAAGGATGATAGAGAAAACAATAGAGAATTTCAGAAGAAAATTGGAAAGTTTATATCATGCATGGCTCTAGTGGCCTTTTCTATCAGCAAAAACAGGTCACAACCAAAACATTGAATGCAGAAAGGGGAAAGATAAGTAATAGATTCCATAGGTCTGAGTTTTAATCTTTTGATCATTATTCAACTTCTTTTTAAACAATCTTTTGAGCATTACTCGACACTTGTACTGCTAGTTAACTGGCTTATGACGGGCTTCCCTCTTACCTAGGCTTTGCTCACTCGTCTATTTGTTATTTTAAATGTTAACCATTATTCAACATTTTTTATAACAAATTGCAGAAAATTTACTGATTTGGTTAGTACCACTGTCTCCTATTAACTTCAAAAGGAGAAAAGGGAAAGATATATAATGGATTCCATAGGTCTAAGTTTTGAATCTTTTGAAAGCATGAAATAGAAACCAAGATGAAAGGATGAAAAATCGAGTCCATTGAATTCACAATGTCCTTTAAGGAAATTATTCTCCTCAAGTACCCGAGCTCATGTAATATATCCTTCTAGGATACAACGATTTACATTAGCAAAATAGTGGCACCTCAAATTCCGCTGAACTTCAAAATCACTCAATGACTACAAATTACACTTGAGTATTTTTAAGAAGAGAAAAAGAATTAGAAAACTTGTAGTTTAAAAATGAGAGGACCTCTCCATTTATAGCCAATATGTGGTAATATGAACAAGTATTTATTATGTCTTATTAGAAAAGTCACAATCATTCAAAAAAAAGTCACAACTCATCGCAAAAGTCATAACCTTCAATGTGAAAAGATGCCTACTTTTAATACAACATAATAAATATAAGAGAGAAGTATTAAAAACACCTTCAAACTTGTCACGAATTATTAGTTTCATACCTAAACTATTGATAGGCTTAAAAACACCCCTCAACTTGGCAAACCAAGCTTAAATACACTCTCGAACTTGTCACAAGTTATAGTTTTGTCCCTAAACTATTGATAGGATTAAAAACACCCCTTAGCTTGCCGGACTGGGCTTAGATACACACCTCCTGCATGCCACATGGCATAACAAGTGAGTACAATTTATTTAAAGTGCGTGAAAGGTTAAAGAAAGACCACATCAACCTTTTTTAAAAAAAAAAAAAAAATTCGTGCAACTTTTAATTACCAAACTACTAGAATACCCTTCTTCTTCTCATTTAACATTTCCTTCATTAATGGCGACCTTAAAGCAAATCTGTTTTTTTTTTCATTCGCATTTTTAATTGTTTGATTCTCTTTCTTTTCCTATTTTGTTTATGATTATTTTTTTCAATGCGGACTTCTGGCAACGTTAAAAATTTCATGGTCGGAATATGAAAATCTCGTAATAAGATTTTGGGATTGTAAAAATATGGCAGCGAATGAAGCTCTACAACATTTCAAATCAAAATTTAATAAGTTAAAGAAACATGAAGCTGGGAGAGACCGGGGGGGGGGGAGGGGGGGGGGGGGGGGGTTAAGCCTATCAATAGTT
>JAABOM020000096.1:18272725-18285074 GCA_011800125.2 Solanum clarkiae | reverse complement strand
CTACAACATTTCAAATCAAAATTTAATAAGCTAAAGAAACATGAAGCTGGGAGAGACCGGGGGGGGGGGAGGGGGGGGAGTGTGTGTTTAAGCCTATCAATAGTTTAGGAATGAAACTAATAATTCGTGCCAAGTTCGAGGGTGTATTTAAGCTTACTTCGCCAAGTTGAGAGGTGTTTTTAAGCCTATCAATAATTTAGGGACGAAATTAATAATTCGTGACAAGTTCGAGGGTATTTTTAATACTTCTCTTTAAATATAAATACAAATAAACAAATATAAATTTAGAATATAGAAGACATACTAAATTGAGCGTTTAACTGGGGTGTTATGGTAATATAATATTCAAGTCACGAGGTGTTTTTAGTAGAGGATATTATACTAATTTAACATTCAAGTTAGAAAATTCATGATTTTAAGGTTAGTATAGATAGATAGATATAGATATACGGAATTTGCTCGGTGAATATCAAGTGTAATCCCACAAATAGAATTTGTGGAGGGTAGGTTGTAGGCAAACCTTATTCACACCTTATCCAAAACTACCTCCTTCTCCCTTATTTAGTAGTATGCATAACATATGTTAACGGTTCCGAGGAATGAAGATAATAAATTCCTCAAAGAAAGAAATTTATCAGGAAGAGCTATCCAGAAAAATTCATTGGCATACACAGATATAATGCACAATTCATCACATTAAACAACACAACCAACACACAAAAAAATAAAAAATAAAAAAAATCCAACAATAAGGCATTCTAAGTAATACATGTTTCAATCAGATGAAAATCAAACACACTGAGCATTACAGTATCAAAAGTAGCTGCCTGGTACACGGAAAAAAATCGCATCAAATATAACCTGCATTTTTATAATTCTTTACTACCGCGATAAACAAAATTTACATTTACTTCCTCACTTATTCTCTTTCAGAAAGGAAAACATAGAACCCAAAACACATTTGGGTCTCTCTACTTCTACGTGTTACTGAAATAACACTCCTTCCAGTTGAACTAGTTTCAAATAAGTAATCATTCCAACTAACCTACAAAATAATTCAATCTCAAGTTATTTTCGTACATCCATTTCACTAGCCACAGTACCTTACCAGAAAACCTTCCCTCGCAATAAATTTTGGATTTATTTTACAGATAGTTATTCTATAAGTTTAATAAACCATTAACTAAAAATCGAATTAATTACAGAAAATCCATAAACAAAAGAAGCAGAAAAGAGATCGATGTTACCCGAAAGCAATCTATATCTCCAAGTAATTTTAGAGAGAAACCTCTCCTCCAAAGAGAAGTGTATACAAAAACCCTACCTGTGAACTTCCTTTTTCTGTTATTTTTTGGTTACCTTATTTATCTCTTTTTCATTTATACAGGTGAAAGTTGAAACGTGTCTATTTAAGAAAGATTAGAATTTAGCTGAAGAATTGTTGTCTATTGTATTTTTAATCTAAAAATGTTGTTTGACTTGCTATAATCAGAAAGTTATGAGTTGGAGCATTAAAAATAAAATCTAACAAAAGCGCAAGATCAGATATTATAAATTCTCGTGATTGGTCCTTCCTCAAATTCTGTGCATAGCAAAAATTTTAGTACACTATACTATTTTTTTTTCCTCTCTTTTTTTAATCAATATATTTTCTCTATATCCTCAAATTGCAACACTACGATATATAGTCGTATCAAGTTTGGTACATAATGAGAAATGAAAACGTAGGTTAATAAATTCAACAATTGAACAAATGAAAAATGGTGCATTCTTAAGTAATGAGACATAATATACATTCTTGATTGGCATTTAATTTTTATAATAAGATAAAAATGATGAAATTTAGTTAAAGAAAATATAGAGAACAAATAAATATGTAACTTTTGAAACAATATAATTCTAAATAGGTAATCATCAATCATTCTTTTGATAAATGCTTAAATGAATGAATGTCCATATTTTTTTTTGTTCTCTAGTGTACTTGTTGACATTTTAAATTATATGTAGATAATATGTACTAAAAATTAATGTTCATTAGTAGCTTTTGCAACAATAATTAGAATTTTAATGACCAAAAAATCTGATTGAAGAATATTAAATTTAGCAAAAACATTATACCTTTACAATTATTTGGAATAATTTGATGGGTCTGATCTATTAAATTTGATGCATAATTGTAATCATGTTTGATAAAAGAGAAATTATCTGTGAAATATATACAGATGAAAAACTATATTAATCATTTTATTTACTTAAACTATAAAAGAACTAATCGTCTATTTGAATCTTTACGTTAATTTTAATGACAAACATCACTTTATTTGATACTGTCATTTTTTTAGTACTAATGAGCACAAAAAAAAAAAAGAAAAAAGAAAAAAAAAGAGACGAAATTAATAGAAAAGATAATGCTATTGTTGTCGAAGAGAAATGTTGTCACCTCACTTCTTTTTTAAAAAAAAAAAACAAATTTATGATATATGTAGAAAATACAGATATGATTAGATAAATATAAATGAATATAGAGATTCATATCCCGAATCAACTAAATAACAAGGCATTATAAAGCTGAAGATATAATTATCAAGTGCCTTAATTAGTGGCTCTTTAATGACTATCCAATATTCAACAAAAGCAGAAAGGAGGGGGACGCAGAGAGAGAGAGGAGCCCGGGGGAGGAAAGAGTAAAGATCATTGGATATTATGTACAAATACACTAGATTCATGAATGCATGTTTATGCTAGATAACTGATGATAGTAGATGAAGTTGTTATACATTGGTGCATAGAATGTATCATCAGCGCATATGTGATATTGGAGAGACATATATGAAATTGTGAAAAACAGATATAATGAGGCAAGTGAGAGAGGCGAAATGTGTATCTAGAGACGACTCAAACAAGATATGTAATTACTGAAATTCCATGTATTGAGAGTAATTAGCACCCATAATAGTATGCTTTACGAAAGTTGTTCATTTTTCATGTTTTACAAATATACATATTACGCACTTAACAACCGGAAGAAGGGGAATTTTCTTCACAATGAGTTTACGGATAGCTCATTTTGTTCTCCAACTTCAGCACATTAGTCTAAAGTCCTCATTGAATAATCGAAATCGTAGCATTATTAATTGTAGTATTATCAGTAAGATTAACTTTTACCATATGTTTAATCAAACTTCAAAATAGGAAAAGGCAAAAAAGCACTTCAGCAGCATCTCCACTTGCATATATTGTGTATGTATTTCTACATTCAGAGTAGATTGAAAGAATTTTGACGGGTTAAAGAATTGAATCCCTCATAAAGAATAATAGTGTATAAATCTATGCGTGTGCCCATAACCGAGCTTGGACGAATGTTTTGCCACCAAAACTCCTTCACCACTCAAAACAGACATCCAGTCCCTTTGTCGTTCGTCCTGTTCAGGCAACAACTTGAGAACCTGGAATAAAAAGTTGAAATTCCTGTCAAACAGTCCACACACAATGCATGTTTTCATCGCTGTGAAGGTAAACAAGGATTCAGGCATTTGGCAGGACTTCACAGCAACATGAATTAAGGTGTAAAAAAACAAAACTGAAAATGACACTAGCTTAATCTGACCAAACAAATTGAGGATCTTTTTTCTGTCTAAATGTTCTTTAAAGACAAGGACAAACACTCACTACATGTTTTAAGCAGAACTTTAGGAAGATCTGCTTTGTGGAATCCAAACACAGGTGAAGTATACCAGAAGCATAGTCAAATAATTTGATTAACATTATGCAAGTGAAGAATTGCAGAATACACTTATTCTATCTTTTCTGTATGACACGTACTCATGAATCAAATTGACCAAATTCTTTTGGAAAAAACATGGTTTCTTCAGTTTTTTGCATATAGCCCAAGGCCAAACAAGGTTAAATGCATGGGCTCAAATATTCTACAATGGCACCAGCCAAGCAAATGAAATGATATGTGTGCAAGTGTATTTAACACACAAAAGAGTTGATAAATCAGATAAGATTTGAAGCACCCTGAATCAAGAAGACATACAGATAAGAACTGTTTATCAGACAACTTGCATAAAATTATACTTGATGCAGAAACCCAATTCTCACCATCAGAACGGATTACATACAGCTCGAACCAAATGTCTTCACTGAACCTAGTGATGTGGTGTAAGCACTGCAAAAAGCATAAAAATGAATGAGAGGTAAGTAAAAATAAATTGAAGGACAAAAAAGAAGAGAAGAACAAGCACAAATAGGGATAAAACAAGGAGAAGTAAAATGGCAAGAAACAAATGAATGGCAACGACAGCAGCTGCCTAACTTATGCCAAAAACAAATGAATGTCAAATGCTAATCCGCTGAAAATTATTAGCCAGTGCTGGAACTTTTACCCGTAGAAGTAGTTCAAGCTAAATGACAGAAATGATCAATGGATTGTGGCACTTTAAAAAGCTTGAAAAATACACTAACTTCTTGACATGAAAGAAGAGAACAGACGCCAAAACCCTTCTCGTGGTAGGGTTTGTGATAATTGCAATTGCTTCAAGCAGTTAAGGCTAAACAAAACAAGGAGGCATAAAAGAAAAAAGAGAAGGATTTGGAACATATAGGAGCCAAACACAGCAACTAAAAGAAATTCAATTAATCACCAGCTACAAAATTAGGATTTTCACACCGGCCCAACCAATTGCTTTTAGGCTGACGGTTTTCCTTCAGTATTCGTACCCCACTCTTCTTCAGCCTCGTTGCCATTGACGAGTACAGCACTATCAGTAGAGTCAGCATCTACCACAACAGCCTCTTCTTGGCTCTCTTGTTGAGTGCCATCTTGTCCCTGTTCTTGCACCTCATCGTCATTCTGTTCGACAACCTGGGGAGTTCAAACAAGGAAACATTCAGTTTTAAACTTGGTCTTTACGACAGTGATTAGTCATATAAGCTGCTTGTATGAAGGGTATCAACTACCATCGAGCATAAGGTGGTTGTTAGATGTTTGAAATACAAACTAGAATGCCATACACCCATATCCAATCCCCAGCATTGTATAAACTAATGCTGTAGAATGCTAACTATATTTTTACTTCTCTCTCTATATATATATATGTAATGGAAAATGAGTCCTCAGATGAGACAAATAGGAACATGTCCATCTTATACCTCGTGGTCCAATTCTCCATTTTCAAGGGGTTCTTCTTCATCCATTCTCATGTTGCTGAAAGCTTCTACAAGGTTGGAAGTTGGTCTATCAGCATAACTTCCATAATCTGCTGCTGGTGCATATACACCCCTACATTAAAATTAGAAATTAACCATGATGAAAAACTTTCACAGTAAAATTGTGTACAACAGTTAAAGTCTCATAACTGGGAACCAGTCCACACTAGTGTTAAATATGCCCATTGATTAAGCCCTGCTGAATTCATACTCCAGCAATAAGAGGAAAGGAGTACAAGTGGAAAAAGGGATACACAAATTTTCAAAGGGAGGTTTATATACACCTTTCCTCTGCGACTCTAGCTTCAACAGCATGTGCAATTTGCCAGTGCTCAAACAGGTTAGGATATTCTTCAGGATCAGCCAAAGCTTCTGCTGCTTTCTGGTTAACCTACAGGCCGAAATCATGCAGAAAACTAGATTCAAAATCTGACAAGGATTCTGAGTGATATGGTTACAGATAATTCTGCAGACTGTTTCTTATCCTATAAATGACTAAAAACCTTTTCTGCAGTTCTCTTACTTGCACTCAAGATCGAATCAATTTTTTAAACAAAGAAATTCAAATTCTAATCTTAAAGTAAAAAGGCTGTGTGTATCAAATATGGGGTGTTCTCAGGTCTCATTGACCGCTGAGAGGAATCAACAGAAATATTCTGTGACTATTTTCAGGCACCTGTGTAAATGCAAGCAAGAGTTGGAAAGGAGAACACACACATCAACAATAGTAAATTTTTATGTCTATTACCAGCAAAACAGTACCATCATAAAGCTCCTAAGTTACTCTCCACTGTTAACTTAATGGTCAAAATGCATGATGCCCACAATACGAGGCTGAAGCATTTGTTTATTTATTTTCAAAAAGATTAAAACAGAAGTAATATATTCTTTTACAAAAAAAAAATTAAAAAAAAAAAAAACTGACCAAGATAACACACAGCTCTGTAAATAGTGGACCATTTAAATCTAACAGCAATCACAAAAACGAATATCACTGACCTTATTAAGGTCCTTCCTCCAAATTGCAACTATTTCAGAAACCTTACTTGGAAGATAAGATCTTGCCATAAATGCAGCCTCAGGTACCCGGTTGCTGCAAAGCAATTGCAATACAGAGTATCATTCCAGTGTTGACAACAAACTGACAAATGGCTATTTTGTATGCTTAACTACATCAATTTCCTGCTATTTGCGCTATTTCTTGAGTGATTGTTGGATTGAATTACATGCCAATACCATAATTTTATGTCTTTGATGCGTAGGAGCGAAATTTGAAGAAAGACAGTGAAAAGCCCAAAGAAGAAGCAGAAGAGGAAGACAAAGAGAAAGAAGAAGAAAAAACAGTAGAAGATACAACAACAGGCAATACACGTGTGATTATGGTCCAAGGAGATGAAGAGAGCAGGAAGGGGTAGCGAAGACTTGGCGCAACTGTGCAGTCTACACAGTGCCTTAGAAGAAACTCTGAGAATTCGATATGGTGACCAGAGTCATGACCCTACGACTGCAGTCCTTTGACAAACTTGGCCAATCTGTCTTAAATTTATTATTGACTGGACAAAAAAATAACCCAATGTTTTTGTCTTTGCTAGGATTTGGATTTGAACTGATATCTCATGATTCTCAACACACTTACGGACCAACATGTCATACCCTTAGGTGTTGTGATATGGTTGGTAGCTTAAATTATGATAGACTTGCATATGCTTGGAAAATTTATGTGAGTAAATCACACGACCAAATAATAATCCAAGTAGGTAAACCTTATTAAGTCAACCAAGTAGGAAAGCGTTACTGGTTGATAAATTATCCAGAAGTGTTAGTTGCAAAATTTAAATGTTTTAAATTAAAAGTTTAATCAGTAACCACCTTAAGTGATTGTTGAATTAGCAAGTAATTATGATAAACCTAGTATTTAATTATAACTGATCTAGCTCCACATGGGGTGATACTTCAGCTCTTAATCCCCTTTAACTAGGCAACAACTTTCAATAGGGTACTTTGGATGTGATGACAAATCTATGCGAGAGGATCTCAAATGAGAACAAGTACCTGTCAACCAACAGCTGAACACACTCTTCCACTTTACCCAAGAGGAACAGGCAAAGGAATGCAACATTATTTCTTCCCTGCTCTTTTGCAAGAGACGCTAATTCAGCAATTCCTTCAGCATCTCCTAACGAGGAATAAAGCAACAACAAACCACTCAAGTCATTAGCGTGCTTCAAACAATCCTCTGCCATCTCCAGCTGAAAAATAAGAAACGGCAATATTGGTGAAGAATCCAACAAAAGAATAGTTGGTAGGGGTAAGGTTTGCATACACCCACCCTCCCCAGACCCCATTTGTGGGATCTCACTGCCTATGTTGTTGTAATCCAGGTAAAGAGTACTTATGCATTTCACAGAAGAAGAATGACCAGGAGGCCGCAGAAATCAACTACAACCACCCTTTACCACTGAACTACAAACAAAAACATTCGGCAAACTTTTACAGGCAAAAGGACAACCAACAGATTCAGAACCTTAACCATAGATTCTTCCAGCAGCAAAAAAGGTATGGATCAGGAGTTTTCTGGTAAAGAAATTTTTGGAGAACTGACTTGGAAATTCTGATACAAATTAAGTAGCTTAAACACTGACCATTTGTAAGAATCACTGATTTACTTATTTTTGAAAATTCAAGTGGTTTCTGTTCCCCCTAGTCAAAATTTGTTTTCAAAAAAGGATGGCATAAGTGGCTGTAAGTATCAATTACCATTCCAGCAGACATTGCTAGTTCACCCAACTGCTTCCATTTGGATTCACTCTGTGCTACTACAGCAATTTCCTGCAAACAAGGAGCGCATGCCCATACTGAACAACATGGTTCTTCCGACAGAAATAAGTATAAAGGAAGACAGGCTGAAGTCAAACAGCACACTTTCACAAGTTAGTAGCCCTTACCTTTGCAATTTCTAATTTACCCAACTGTATGGCAAGTTCAAATCTGTAGTCAGCATCTGTTGCAACTTCCAATGCTTCCTCAATCATACCCCGTGATTCCAAGAAACGAGCAACACTACAGGGAATCATTTCATCACAACTTGGAAAACTTGATAATCCCATCATATAAGACACATATAAATCCCCCACTGCCCAAGGTTTAACTACTACATACAACATATAAATGTGGATGCCAATAGATTACAGGAATAATAAGAACATGAAAGACTGCATTCAGTCACATAGCACAGCAGTAAGAATACCCTTTTATCTAATAAATACATCCCTTGAAAGATTCAAGGTTTGTTGCAAATATTAGCACTAAAATTACTACGGTTATCAGAGTAGCTTTAGCAGCGTGTACCACACCCCAAAATAACAAAAATTTTACATCAATACAACAACTGTGTTCACAAACTCTATGAATGGGCTATATGAAACTTCAATATCCATTTCATACCATTTGGACCCATTTCATTCCAATACTCAATAATGTGTCTTAGGAAAACAATTTACATCATGGACTACACTAAAGTGATGTTTATATTTTTTAACTATCAGTCTGTCAAATTTTGCAACTGTGTTCAAAGATGAAAAGAAAAACTGCAATCAAGCACAATTCATTTGTCACATTCACAGTATAAGCATGTTACAGAAATAGAGATGTACCGGTTATGGTGATCCTTAGGAATTGTTGGTAAGACTGCATTAGCTCTGTCCCAGTCACCACGCATCACCAGTGTCTTGTACTCAATCAAGCTGAGCAAAATAGTATATCCTACGACACTGTAATGAAAAGAATATGGGTCATCATCGAAGAATCATCTATTCTAATTCCTGTGTAAGAAGCTGCCATGAGCCTACTCACTTGAACTCTTTGTCAATCAGGAAAACTCTACTTTGATTAGCTAGATATCCCAGCAGGTACATGGGCCGGTCTAAGTGAAACATTGTGGTCACCTAAAGATCATAGAAAACACTGTTACTCACCTGTATGAGATGAGACATTCTTAAAACTAATAGGTCCATTAAACTGCATGAATGAGCTTTCATACCTCACCGCCTACACAGTAGTTCAGTCTCGAAGAAGAATTATTGTAAATGAAACAATCTCCGACCCAAATTCCAGTTCTAACACGTTCATTTATCTCATAAAGAAGTTCAAAAGCATCTTCAACACCTTGGTCATCTGTAGATCTTCCACTATCTAAATGTGAAGAAACAACATCGCGCTGCAGGTTTAACAAAAGGACGATCATAACACAATTGCTTGCAAAGAAAAGATTTAGTAGTAATTTGAAATTCAGAGAAAGAGAGCTCTCACATTATACTTGAGTATGTAGAATGAAGTATCACTAGCAATAGTGACCAGATCACCACTGTCGGCCCAGTAGAGGTTCTGAAGTAATTGAAGCAAAAAAAGCAAATGATATTGTAACAATTGTCAAAAGAGTAAGACCACCATAGCAAATATGGAAGTCGAGCTTATATATCTTACTTTGACATTAACATCAATCCGTCTTATCAACCTGCACTCAACCCAATCGTAGAAGCAAATGAAATCATTTGAGCATATTGCCAATAAGGTACCCCCATAAATATGCTCAGCAGAGAAAGTAGGGCGGATGCTCTTTTTCTCCTGGAGATATCAGCAAAATCACTTTAATCCAGCTGGACAAAGAAACTACAACACAATGCACCCATCCGTTTCGAGGCGAAGAGAAGCTAAATGCATTAAAGAATTACAACTTACCGCATGCATATGAACTCAAATTTACTCGTCAGGCCTCTAAAAGTAACAAATCAAGGGTACGGAATAGAAGAGAGAAAAAGAGATTTAAGAGGCGAAATCTAACTGGCCCCTTATTAAAAGTAATGTATCATTAGATTACATAACACAAAATCTGAAGCATCAAACAAAAGTAATCTAAATTTTTTAGGGAGGCGGCTGGGAGGACATTCAGGAAACCTGGAAATTTTTGCTGAAAATCTTAATCCTTGAAGTACTTTCTCTGATAGCATACTCTCCATCAGACGACCAAACAAATTCCAGAGCTGAGCCAAATGACCTATTTCTCCAGGCCAGAGCAGTATATATAATATACTCACCGTCTCCACAAACGACAACAAACCTTCCATTTGGGTTATGCTTTAAATTCTGTGAAGGAGGAAAAAAAAGAATGAGATCAACAGTGACATCTAAGCAATTACATCCTTTAACCCTAAGAGTAAACTAGTATATTCAAGCATACGCTCAAAGTATGAAAAGATGAATACATAACCAATGAAATGACACATCTTTAAGGACATAAGGAAAGCAAAGGAGCAGGTACATAAATCATATCTTCTTGGATAAGCATCACTACTACAAAATGCCTTCCATAAAGGAAGTTCGAAAAGACATGGATTGCTTTTAACTAAAATAGTAAGTCTTCTGCTAGAAAGAGCATAAAGTATATGCAACTCAAACAGGATGACCTTACATGAATAACAATTGAAGTATTGAATTATGGAACCAGATCCAATTTGCAGTTGCAAAGCAGGTTATACAAGATAATACAAATGTCCAATATTAGTTGTTAATCTGACTCACTTGGGGGTATAGGTCACAAGTTCCCAATTCCTTCACCGCCAAAGGCAATCTTTCTCCATCAGTAACCTGATGTTAAAGCAAATTATTCATAAAACAACATCCAGTAGTAATGAGCAGGTGACCGGTAAATAATATTCAGCTGTGATTTGAATCAGGCGAGCAGACTTGAAGGAAATTGATGTCATACCTCATAATCTGCACCCACACTCTTGATGTTAATCGTTTGAATCTCATTGTGCTTAGCCCATATGACTTTTCCACTATTATCCATGCTCGCAATAGGTACCTCTCGACCAAGTTTTACCATAATGGTTCCCTCATCATAACCAATTACAATCCTATACATTTAGCACATTAATTATAATTGTAGCTAGCTGAACAAATGCAAATACAAAGAAAAAGATGAAAATCATTATCTACTCCTTAGCTCTTTAATATTTCCTAGTTTCAAATATTTTATTTTTGTAAGCTCACATTGGATATTCCCTCTTTCCTCGTTCAAATCTACAGCAACAATAACAACATACCCAGTGGAATCCCACAAGTGGGCTCTAGGGAGGGTAAAATGTTCGCGCAGACCGTACCACTACCTCATAGAGATAGCGAGGCAAAGTAAAGTAAATATGGAAATCATTAGACTTCCAAGCAGATCAAAAGTACAACTGTAGATAAATTATAGAAACTCACCTTCTTGAACCTTTCATGTAACCAATAGCCCAAACTCTTTCAAGGCCATAATTCAACGTGTTCTCGAGTCTGCAATACAAAAAAAAAGGATTAAGAAATAAAACAAGATTTATGAGTGGATACAATCACTCAGAAGTCAGAACCAAAGGAGTCTTACAAAAGTGAAAATTCATCAGTTTATCTTAGGCAAAATTATAGAAATGCATCAGTTTTCAAAACAAATAAGTAAAAATCTTGTCAAGTCAACAAGAAAATGCAAATCAACAAAAAGATAAACAACTAAAACCCAAGGACCTAGAAAAGAATACAAGAAACCAGAACCAGAAATTTATATAAAAAGTTAATAATAATCATTTTGGGAAGGGAAAGTCACCGATAGATGAGATGCTTCGCTTTTAACTGGTAGAAGGAGAATTTCATCTTCTCGTTAGGTGACGTCAATTTTTAAGGGTTAATTGATTAGCTTGGTCTCAGAGTAAAAAATAGGAAGAAAAGTAGCAATACTGCTAGAGTGTTTCAACTATGTTACCATGTTAGCTCATTGATATAGACAAACAGGAAACATAATTCATCTTTAGTAAACAGCAATGCAAAAGAGGATACTAAAACTTTGTTATCAATTTATTCAAATTCTGAAAAACAAAATATTCCATGCTGGAAACAAGGGATGTGTCAATTTCAGCAGCATGTCTATATTATATTCATGCAACCTAATGCAAAAAGTTTATTAAGGATACATTCATCTAAGCAACCCACCCCCAAAAAAGATTCTGTAACTTGTGTTACGGAATTTGTTTTGTTTTTTTTTCTGCAGTACCTCGACGTGACATGAGCGTGAAAGGGGTTCAAGAATCCGTTTTCTTTTTATAAGGGC
>JAABOM020000096.1:18250073-18262134 GCA_011800125.2 Solanum clarkiae | reverse complement strand
TTATTTTTAATGTCAAAAACTAGAAAAAAATTCTTGAAGATTAGTATTAGAAAGAAGAAAAAAATTGTATTTTAATTTAAAAAAGAATGGTTTATATATAAAGGGATGTTATTAGGGGTAAAAATGACAAATCAGCCCATTTTTATCATTGAAAGCGTTAGAAAAAGAGCATTAATGCGCCCTATTTTCGTGTGGAACACCCGTTTTACCAGCTTAGATGATTGTGCCTAATTGATAAAAAATGGGCAAGTTGGAGTGCCTGTTTGTGCATTTTGAAAGTTGGAGTTCCAATTTAAAATTTCGCTCCGAGCTAATTTATGTATTGTGCCATTTTTAAAAAATGAAATAATGCCCAATATACTCATATATAACTTCAAAAGTGAAAAAATAGTTGAAACCAATGAATTTTTGGAATTATTTTTTAAAAAGTGAATAATTTTTGTGAGCAAATGAATCCTAATATATTAATTTGACGGTATATAAATTTTTAAGAAAATAAAAATGGAAAAAAAGCTTGTTGAATCTTACAATTTTTTACATTGAAGACGTGTTATATTAATTTATAATATTTTTTAAATCTTATAATTTTAAATTTATCAAGCAAAATTTTATAGGTGGATAATTACTACATATAGAAAGAGATTTATAAAAACAATAGATCGAAAAAGAAAAATAGAACATTTAGACGGAAAAGAAGGGAGTACAAAATTAATTAATGTAAAACATACATTAGTATGTATACTATTTTGTTAAAATACTAGAGTAAATACATTAAATCGCTCTAAACTTGATAGCAAAATTTACTTTAATCTCTTAACAATTTTCAAGTGAATTTAATCCCACCCTAAAGTTGTAATACCAACCTCACAAAAAAAAATGCATTAAACCGCACCTCGTTGGGACCATGTCAGTGCCATATCACTGCCATATTAAAAATTATTTAACTTATATTTTTTAATTCTTTTTTATTTTCTTTTATTTATTCACAATTTTAGAGGAAAAAACTCAAAAAATAAGGATTCATGTAAGATTATAAGAAAAAAATTCAAAAAAATAAACTACCCAATTGAACGATTGATTGTAGATCTCAGAATCATTCACATAAAAACACATTCAATTTTTAAGACAAACTATGAGGGGTGGAGTGAGGGGATTGGTAGGGTGCGAAGAAGATGATGGAAAGAAAAATTATTAATATATCCAGAGATTCTTTAGATTTATATAAACTCATGTTTATCTCTCGAAATCATATATAGTACCATTATATTTATTTTAGTTTTTAATGATTAAAACATAACTAAATTTATTATTGTTGTTGTTGAAAACAAGCCAATATAGCTCACTTCATGCCATAAAGAAAAATAATAAATATAATATATAATTTGTAACATTACCTTTATTTATTAGATATTTCTTTAGAATTGAACACTATTAAGCAGGGTTCTCGCTTCAATTTATATTATTTAACCCTTATTGATCTGCCACACTCTTAAAAAAAGCTTTTATAAGAAGAATATTTTACTAAATCAACTTTATTAATGATTCTATGAAAATAAAGAGAAAGGTAAAGATATGATTGGAAATAATACTACCTTTTGTGTTGAAGGCCTAAAGCTACATTTATTTTCGAACCACGTCTTTTTATGGTTTGGGAGAGTATTTACAACAAAGATTTTGGAGACCAAAGCAGTACTCCACCATTGTTGGAACTGTCTGACGTAAAAGTTATCCATGTGTTTCTTTTCCCATTATAGAATGGCACAACTTGGCAGTACAATTTACAGAAACTGAAAGACAAAGAACAAGTTAATTGGCACTTACCCATCAAAACTGGAACTTGCTTGAACAAATCCAAAAGAATATTGAACAAGTGGTTGGAATCTTTGCTGGTCCAACGTTTGCAGATAAGTTTTCTTACCTCAAAATAGCCACTGATTCCACAGCCTTCCCTATCTTCACTCATATGCACAAAATCAGGACCCCCATTAAGGTGTAAAAAATAAACTACTTTTCTTTTTAGTTTGTTTCAAAAGAATGAACTCCTTATGCGCCTTATCTCCCATCCTGCCCACTACCCACTGGAAACTAAAAGCGAAAACGAAAGAGCAATTCCAGTCACCAATCCCTATTTGTGGTAACTGTGGATCAATCCAAAAGTTTGTATTTTAATATTTATACAGTTCCACTTTTGTTCTCCTCCTTAGTATATAATATGGTGATAGTGGTTTATACGGTATCCTCCCCGGTCCAATGTGTTACCCCAGAGAACATCCTGGACGATTTGTTCCTCTTGATGAAGAGCAGAGAGGAGTTGCAAGGGAACAAGTGCATATACAAGTTGTAACCAGAGTAATATCAAATGGAAATGGATCATCAACTGCAGCTGGAATGATGAAACAGTGTGTTTGTTCCCCCACACACCATCCAGGATCCTTCAGGTGTAGATACCATCATGCTGATTACAAATGGCCTGCTCAACTGGGAACCAATAAGACCACTCACTAGTTCCCTATGAGAACTTAGCTGTAAAAATTCATGACGTCGAATCTGTCCTGTGTTTACTTTATTATGCACATCTTCAGTAAGATAATGTGTATAGTCATGTTGACACCATCCCAACAGACGTGTTTTGTATATCCTGATTATATCCAAGTTTCGGAATTTCATTACAAACTGTCACTTTCAAGAAATTTTCAAAATAGCCTGTGCATGGAGTTGATTTCTCAGATGGTCAATTATCTTAGAAAGTTGCTTTTTTTGTTGAAGAAAATTGGAATAAATTTCTGAGATAATAACTACATATTAGTTGAGTGACCATCTTGAGAAATCAATCCTCATGCATATATTTTGATCTGCAGCAAGTTCTAGGGGTAGACATTCTATGAGTTCAGAGTAGAATTGTGTCACTGCTAGAAACTTGATTGACTAAAGATTCGGATACTCAATGAATGGGTCAAATACTCATAGAGACTCTATTTGATGAGACTATTTACAATCAAATGATTTAATAGCTGAAGGAGTAATATATATTGTATCAACTCTTAACATGTAGTGTACAAAAAGTAAGAGTATTTAAGAACCAAAATTTAACAGGAATTCATTCTTTTGGTTTTCCACCAAGGCGAGCAATTACGTCCTCATAGTTTGGTACAGGCGTACAGGAATTTGCTCGAGTGTGTCCTTTCACTAGCTTTTCGGGACTTACTTGTTCCAATTCAACTGGAAGGGACGTTGCTCGGCCTGAAGGACCATCTCGGTTTCTATGACTAGACATTTCACCATTCAGTTCATGTCCTGAGTCATTATGACCTGATTGTGGATCCAGATGTTTCTTCCTAACTGATTTTTGTTTTGCGTTAGCATTTTCAACTGCATCATCATCTCTTGGTCTGGTACGATGATGCCTCACATTCTCATGATTGGATAGAGCATCTTGAGATTCTTTATTATTACCTAATGCATCCGCGTGCTTTTGTTCGTATAGCATCTGTTGCAAAGCTTTTGACTTCCATTCTATGCCATATTCTGCTGCTATATCTTGCATCAACTGGAGTTTCGTGTCCATTTTATGTGGTGCTTGCTTTAATTTCTCAGCAAACTGACAAGAAACAAATGATCTTTTTTATAAGAAAGAGGTAGGAGTTATCTGAGAAAATTTTATGCATGAGTATTATCTGAGGATGAAGAAAATGTGTAATACCTGATTATTGACACAAGATTCCAGGGAATTTCCATATCTTTCGTTAAACATCGTCCTCAGTTGACGTAATTCAGGCAGGTCTGCTAGTCTTGCTGCTGCAAACATCAAAGATCCCATCGGTTCCTTGCAATTCTCCGGGCATTCCCTAAAACAACAAGAATGTGCAGAAATGAGGAAATAGTTTTATTCACAGGAAAACTATTTTTACAAATTGACAGATTAAACATCCAGTCATTTGAGAACTGAGACGTTTATGATGCTACAGATCAGAAAATGGATATTCCCTCCATTTCAACTTGTTTTTGTCAAATTTTGACTTGGCACGGAATTTTTAAGAAAGTAAAGAATATCTTTGAAACTTGTTATCTTAAACTAAAGACTCGTAGAATAGACCTTTAAACATATATTTTTTTTTGAAACATACTGAAGAGTAAAGTAGGATACACACTTTGAAACGGAGAGAGGATCATAGTAAGCAATATTAACAATTCATGTATGCTGTTCTTCTGAGGAACCAAATATAAAAATATCCAGAGTACCTCTGCGTACTTATGGCGTCAAGGTGACTAAGGATCTGCTCACAATATTGCTCCAAGAAATCATAACAGCTCAAGAGATTGAGCTCAACTAGAAGGCCTTCAGTCTGTTGCATTAAGACAAAAAATAAGTAGAACTTAATTTCCCTAATTTTTGGTAAAAGTCAGATTGTACAGCTTCTCTTTATAGCACAACAAAATATCTCTAACTGAAATAGTATAAAAGCAAATGGAAATACTCAAATGTTCAGTTTTCATTATCATTCAACAGAGACTATTAGTGTCGTTAAGCGTGGCCATCTTGAACCCCTTTGCTGAAAATTTATTCGTATATATGCTTAGATAAGAAAACTTTTTTGATGTATGTTGAGTTCCCACGAATTTTTGTATTGTTTCTTCTCTATATGTTAACTCTACTTGATGGAGCGACTCATACAATTCGATTTATAAAAGATCTTCTTTGCAATCTAGCGATGTTAACATTTTTGAAATTCATGCCGGAGAACAAATTTTACTCTTTCTATGTTGTGGGATTTAAGAAAAGAAATATTTTTTTCACATTTCTAAAAGAACCTTATCCTCCCTCGTTTCATCTTTACTTGACCTTTTGGTATGTCCAATAATAATTGTCCATTTTATGAAATCAAGAGATAATTTTCATTTAGTTACTAATTTACTCTTATTATTAATGACAGTCATTTCTCCATTACATTTTTCAAGACATAGTATTTATTATGTTCAAAGGGTATTTAGGTAAAATTACTTCATCATTTACTACTTCTTAATTCCTGTGTTAAGTCAATAGGGACAAAGTAAATTTGGACGGAAGGAGTAGAACACGTCAAAACCCTTCTACTTTTAAGTACATATCATGAAAAGGAGAAATGTGAATTTTAAAATTTGATCGGAGACTTTCTAAAAATATAGAAATGTTTCATTCTCTCGTATATACATATAAATTCTAGCAAACGGAAATTACCCTGTCGTAGGCGTTGACATCCAATCCAGATTTTACAAGGTCAGCAATATCATTCTTCAAGTATCTCTGCATTGAATTTCTTTTCTTCCTGATCATTTCGACTCGGGTTTTGGTCTGGCTGATTGTAGACTTGCTGTATAAGAAATTTTTCCAGAAGAAAATTAGCAGAATTAACAAGGGAAAGTGTGAAAACAGAGAACCCCCGACGAATTGTCACTCTTACCATTTCGAATGAAACTTGTTTTTCTTCCAAGAGTCCAACATTTTGTTTTTTCTTGGTTCACCTAATGGTTAAAAGAATACAAATTCTAATTTAGAAGCAACATGGATAAAGCAGAAAGAAAAGAAACCTTTATGATGGAGAAAAAAACAGAGGAATCTCATAAACTGTTAATTGAATGTTAATTTAGAATATAAGTCGTTATGAAAGAAATTGAAGGAAAAGAAAAAAATAGTTCAGCTATATTCCATGGGGTCTGTAGGATAACGGTAATGAAGTGATTTTACTCTGATGTCCTTGTTGTTAGGCGGATATGTGTTGATGGTTGTGGTGAAAGGGAAGGGTAATATGGTAAATGCAGACATGCTCAATGGAATACGAAGTTAGCGGGCTTACGTTAAATTGGTGGAATTTCAGAGTGGAAACCGCGGGAGACCAACCGTTCGAATATCAGCTCCTCTTTCATCTTCCGTCCCTTTTTTTTTTTTTTTTTTGGAAAAAAAGGATTAAAAAATGTTGCTATAATTTTTTTAAAAAAACTATTTGGTTGTAAGAAGGATTTTAAAAAACCAAAAACTAATTGGTGATACTTTATTCGAAAATTTGAGGAAAAAGTACGGTGAGATGAATAAAATTCTTTAATTATTACTTATACTTAATTCTCAAATTTAAATTTTGAGAAAGAAAGGCCCTACCTTCTTTTAAAGGACCTTACATGTTCCTGAAGAACTTTATAATAACACTATTGTTTAGTTTGGCGCAACATGCATGAAGTCTTCAGCTTCCTGCATGGTAGCACCCATGTGAAAAGGGAAGCCAGAGACTCTGAACTCTGGCTGCTAGAACATGCCATCGCCATTGAAGATGCTTGAAAAAGGGTTGTGATAAGAAACGCTCAATTTTTCGCGCTCTTGCTATTACGTGAGATAAATTTAAATTAAGTATCATTTCAATTATATGCAATAAATTAATTTATTTATAGTAAATATGGTCCTCTTTTATTTATATAAAAATTAATTAAAAATCATAGAATATATATATATGGCTATACTATTAGGGTGACAATTGAGCGGGATGAGTCAAATTTGAAGGGGTTATAATGGGTCAAGACACCAAACGGGTCAAGACCTAGCCCAATCCAAATTTGCTGGGATCAAAATGGGTTGGATCAAAACGAGTTGAGTAACGGGTTATAGAGCGGGTCAAGACCCAACCCAACCCAAATTTTACTAAGTTTTACTTATTTTATTTGTTTTTTTTCAATATTTTTAGTATTTAATTAAATTATATCTTTCTTTATTATAGATATATAAAACATATCAAATTGAAAAAAAAAGTGTTTTGAAAATATATTTAATAGAATCTCTCTCGAATTAATTCGGATTGTATATCAACCCAATTTTAAATGAGTTGAGTTGAGATGAGTTGAGATGAGTTGAGCTAATAATTGAATGGGTTAATAATCGACCCAAACTTCAACGGATTGGGTCGCATTAGGCTTAATTTTAACACCTCTATATACTATATAACTTATCAAAAGCCATAGAAAATATATATTGCTATATAATGTAGATTACTAATACATGCGCAATACACTAAATATACAGTATGACATACTCAAAAATTAAATATAATCTATTATACATGAAATATATACTGTCTATATATAACGTAGACAAATGATCATTTCTTTTATAATTATTTTGATTAAAAGAGCTTGCATTGTAATTATCTCTTTAAATGGATTGAATCAATACAATAGTATATTCTTCTAACTCTTTGAAATATAAAGATGTTAATAAGTTTATTATAATCTACTTCTTTTAATAGTTCTTATTCAATTTAAAATAACATAATCAATTTGTTTGATTCTACTTTGACAAATAATACTTTGGATCTGTCAAACTTCTAATTTTTTTAATATGAAAAGCTGCTTTTTTTTTACAAATAAATTTTTTTTTCTAAAAAAAGAAATTCAATTATCACTAAAAAATGAGCCCTTCAAATATTACAGCCTAAAGCACTTCTTTTTTGGGTAAAAGTCATTTCCCCCCTCAACTTTATTTTATAATTAAACTCTCCTCCTTAACTTTGAATGCTCCTTTTATCTTATTAATTGTCCATTTTATCCTTGTTATATCACACGTATGTAATTACTCTTTATATAAGCTTTTTTTAAACTAGATATTAATAACTTTTTTATAAGTTCTTTAACAGTATAAGTAAAATAATATTTTTCTGAATTTGTCATGAATTTAATGTTATTTTTATTACTGTTATTTTAATATAATAATCATTAAATCAGGTGTCTATATATGAATGCATATATTTTTTTCGTTGTTTGCTCTTTTACTCCATGTATTTCATATCATTTGACCCTTTTTGATGTGACAGTCTTTGATAAACATTGACGACTACTTGGCGATAGACTGTAATGGGAAAAACACAATTTGGGGGATTTGGGGATGAAAGAGAAAATTCAAAAATAAAAAATTGATGTGGTTGAAATAATCAAGTAATAAATCCATCCAGCGGAAAGAGAAGATATAAATGAAAATTTTGTATAAAACACTCAAACAATGAATTTCTTTGAAAATATTTATATTTTTAATTCTTATACAAATTTGGATGGACTGGACTTAATTTTACCATTTTTTCCTCATTTTGACCTAGTTTTTGGAATGTGACATATTTTAACCTTGCTTTTAGAGTGTGAGGTAGAGCAAAATCTAATTTTACAAAGAAAATATGCTAGATTTCCAATCGATAATAGGATTTTAATTCACATATTTTACACGAATATATCAAAAGAGAGAGAGACGCACAAGAGAGGAAAAATTTAAGAGAATTGAAATCACTTAACTAAGTGAAAATCACAAAACATTGACTATATTTACAGCTCGATCTCATGACACAAGTCATATGGAGTCAACTTTACTGTTGTTCTAAAGCTCCCTCCGATTAACTAAGTGAAAATGAAACTACCAAAAACATCTCAAAAAGTGGATGAGAAACCAGAACAAGTAGTTCCCACTATCAACCAAGTCACTACGAACCAGTCGGTCCAAATTGAGGTTACGAGGGAGACGATCGCTGTAGTACAACAATGTTGTCAAGGTGGAAACTGGTTGGATCATAAATGCTCTTGTCGTTCTTGCTACGGACCCAAACATCATTCTCACGACACGCTGCAATTAATTACAACATTTTTGCTAGTTAAAAAAATAAAAGCATATTTATAAATTTTATTAGCGCTTGAAAAGGAAATGGAGAATTAAAGGATTTAATTTATATACACAAATACACTAGAAGTGTAAATACATTAACTTGTTATATCGCGGAATCTGCATTTTCAAAACTGGTTAATCCCATATGTTTTATGGATATTTATCTATAATTATCAGTTAAATAGGAGTATTCCTATCGTTACAGAAAAAATATTAGTAATTTATTAGTCTGTTTTTGAGAAAATGTCGTATTTTTCACATAAATTCAAACTGAAGGCAAGACAAACAATTCAGAAAATGGAATACCTGATGTAGAAGGCTAATGTTGGTTAAGAGTGACATACCATTTGAGTCATGCAGCTTCTTTCTTGGTTTTGGAATACTAGAAATTGAAGCTCAGAGAAAGAGAGGAGTAGTTGTTATGATGTTAAATGCCACTTTATTAGTTAGGAGCAGGAGGTTTTGATTGGGTTAATAAAACAAATACACATGCAGCTAGTTAGAAAATCTTGATACAAGTGTAATTGAACTTATTTGAATATCGAGAAAAACAAAGACTGGTTTCTGTAGTCTATGATGAAAAACATAGGGCGGTTACTTTGGAGATATCGAACAATAACATATGCTAGATTTTTTGCCTCATTTTACATGTCACCATTTGTCAAGACACAATTTTTAAAAGTAAGGTGTCATTTTTCTTAAACAAACCAAAAAGAAAAGGGACGAAGGGAGTATTAATTTTACAAAGTGAAATTTGAAATCGATAGAGCATACGTAGCCTCGATTTTTACCTCGATCACAAATAAAACGACTGTGTTCGAAAGAATATCAAATCAAGATAAAAACAATTTAGAAAAAAAATAGTACTTCTTCCGTTTCATTTTATGTGGCATCATTTGGCTTGACATGATGTTTAAGAAAAAACGGTAGACTTTTGTAACTTGTAGTGTAAAATCATTTTTAGATAATTTTTTGTTTCTGAGAATCATTGCATTAGGAGTAAAAGAGAACTTTTAAAATTAAATTGTTTCCAATTAGTGTAATGTGATTTTTTTTTTTTGAAGGATCAAACTAGAGGTGGCAAAATTAAACTCAACTCGCCCAACCCATTGAAATTTGAGCGGGTTAATAGTCCGCTAATTTATTAGCTCAACTCATCTCAATCAAACCCATTTTCAACCCACTTAAAATTATGTTGATATTAAACACGAATTGACTGAGAGAGATCTTGTTAAAAATATTTTGAAAACACTATTTTTTTTTAATTTGATATGTTTTATATTAGCCAAGATAAAGAAAAATATAATTAAATTAAGTACAAAACTATTGAAAAAAATAAATAAAGTAAGTAAGACTTAGTAAAAATTGGCTCGGATTAGGTCTAAACCCGCCCTATTACCCATTACTCAATCCATTTTGACCCAAGCAAATTTGAAATGAGTTGGATCTTGATCTGTTTGTTGTCCTTACATATTAAAATTTGCTCAAATTAGACCCAACCCATCCAATTACTATCCCTAGTTCAAATAGAAAAAAGTGTCGTATGAATTAGGACAAAGAAAGTAATAAAAAAAAATAGACGATAATACTATAACAGATAGTACCATAGAGAATTTAATTGCAATAATTAATCTGAATCATAAGCCTGTTTTGTTGCAATTAACTTAAAGGCTAAAGCATGGGCAGGGTTATACGCAATGAAAAAGGAGACTGGGTCATTAGATACATGGGGAATGCTTTCGCAGGAGACCCCATTACAACAGAGCTCTTAGCCCTCCTACAGGGACTTTATATCGCCATAACAAAAAATCTCATACCACTTGAAATCAACAGAGCCTGCATGGACGTCATCGACATCATCTTACATGATAAATCATCACATATTAACATAGTCTTTGATTGCATGAAATTCCTCAGACAGTTGGGGAATCCTTCCATTCAACATAGCTATATCGAAACCAACAGAGTGGCAGATTCACTAGCTAAGGAGGGAGCGAATATTGACAAGGACAACACATTTTTGTGGTTGGAAATTCCACTGATATTTGTCATATCACTACTACGAGCAGACAAAGGCAGAATTTTTTTTGTCAGGAATTCTAAAGCACATATTTTGGATACTACCATGTAAATCCTACTGTAAAGGGTCCCCCTACCCCTCCCCCGGATTTGTAGCAGATATTGCCATTCCTTGTAATGATGCATATTATTAGATATTAATATATTAAATCTCTTTATTACCCCCCCAAAAAAAAACTTAAAACTAAAGCCTAACTAATTAATATGCAGAGACTATATTTATTTATGTTAGTCGAGTTATATAGAATTTTTTAAATCTTTAAATATCTATTTTTTTTTAGATCACATATTTTTAAAGTTTTTTTTTCTTAAAAATTCACATAAAATTGGGACGAAATGAGTATCTTACGGTTAAGCAACTCTGGAGTAACATATGTATCATGTATGAATACTCCTAATCAGGAGACATAAAATTAGTTTTACCATTAAATTAAGAAGACATAACTACGACAAGCGAAATCACTTTTATATAATAATAATTATTAACTTATTTTATTTAATATACAACTTTAAATACTCAAAAATGTGGAATTAATGATAAATGAAGTGGGTTGAGAATCAAAAAATATGTCTCGTGTTTAAACCTAGTGAAAGCAAAAATCTTAGGTAATTTTTTGAAATAGTACCCTGTAAAATTAATTTATGCATGAAAGTTGATTCAAATATTGCTCTTAAAAAATTAATTTAAAATTAATTTATACACTTGAATATATTTGGATACATATGGTATTTGCACATCATGAACCTACAAGTTCAGAATTACTTATCCATTATAATTTAATTAATCTCATAAATATTCACACCATAATGTATCAATCATGTGTAACTTAAATGAATAAATGTACTTTTATACATTCTAAACTATATTATTAACTTTTTTTCCTATTAAAAATACCACTGCAAATCTCGATTGATTGATAAGCAGCGCCCACAGGATAAATATATTAGATAATTCTGCCAACATATTATTTATGAGATGAGCTTTTAAGGCTCTTATCAACATAATGTAGCAGAGTTTTCATCAAATAATAACAAGTTACGTAAATTTCGTGCAATGCACGGATTCCATACTTATTTATAAATTTATTTTTTTTATGTAATATTATTTAAATGATATTAAATTATCTTATGAAGTGTAAAAAAAATAAAAATTTCATAAATATTATTAATATTAATAAATTTTAAGTGATATTAATTAAACAAATTTAATATATATTTTTGTGATAGTAAATTATCTCTTTTTTTGGATGCTAATCTAATGTGAAGAGATCTATAATTCCCTCCACTCGGATATATTTGATAAATCTTAATTTGACGTAT
>JAABOM020000096.1:18234930-18249973 GCA_011800125.2 Solanum clarkiae | reverse complement strand
AAAAACAGAAAAAGTAATAAAGAGAAATAAAATTTCTCCTTCCCTTTGCTGTTTTTGGTAACTAAAATATAATTATATTTGATAAAAATTAAAATTATATTAAAATTCGTAACTTAAATTAAATAATATATTATTTATATAAATGACCCTTTATTTTAATTCCTATGGAATCCAACTAACATATTACGGACAGAAATAGCCACAATATCTTTGTAAAGTGAAAAGTCATGTGTTTGAATCCAAATTAGTACTACTACTAGACGGAACTTACGTCATTACACACATTTAGGTTCACTTGAAACACTTGAAAAGTAGGGCCATAAAATAATTGGAAAGAATTGCAATAATAGCAACAATAACAATAACATACTCAATGAAATTTATCATAAGTAAAGTTTGGTAAGAGTAAAATGTATACAGACCTTATCATTACCTCATATAGATAGATATGTTATTTTCGAAAAATCCTCGTCTAAAAAATCAAGCTACATAAGCAGAAAATACTAAATTTAAAAAAAAAGGGAGAAGAAAAGAAAAATGACTAATAATGAAAAACAAATGATATTATATAAATACGATAAAGGTAACAAATATAAGATAAATGATGATGACAATGTAGGAGACAAAAATACGACTACTCATGCTAACCTATTATATCACAAGGACATACCCCTCAACCTACCCCTACAAGCTCATTAGTCTTCTATCCTCATACGCGACCTCCACTTCTTTCTATCTAAGATCATGTCCTCGGTGAGATGAAATTTCGCCACATCTTGTATGATCATCTCCCTCCAATACTTCTATATCCGAAAATATTGATTTGCACAAATAAAATTTTGTAATGTCATCACCGTTTAATTTTAATGTCATTTTAAAATAGAATAGATCAACACTTAAAAATAGTAAAATTTATTCGACTATCTTATAAAAAAAATCCTAAATATTATCAAAAAGTATCCATTAATAATTTTGGCGAATTGCCATAAATTTGTTGAGTAGAAATTTCAATAGAAAATTGATTTCAAGTTGTTCCAAAATTAACATGCATCCTTCTTATAATGATTTCATATAATTCTCAACCATTCAACTCAAATCTTAAAAAATCAATAGACACATCTTGTGTTCTTCAATAATCAAACTCAATAAAATTGTTTCTTTAACTTTCTTCATTATTTCAATTCAAAATAAACATAGATAAGTAATAGTTCTTATATTTATTAGAAGAAGGAGAAATATATGATCCTAATATTAAAAATAGATTACTATGTTTATTTTTTCAAATTGCAAAATTAAGAAATAATTATTACATAAATTTTAATTGATATTTATTTTAAATATATTTATTTTTTAAAATTATTAAATATATTATATTCAAAAATGATATAATAAACTTATCATTTCATTAATTACTATATTTAATGCAAAATAAATGACTTTTTGACGAGGTGTGCATCTCTTAAGAAAGTTTAAAAAATACTAATTAAGTGTAATTCCTCAATATTATCTTTTCTATTCTTTCCAAATTATTCTTAAAATTAAAAATAGTTGAAAAACTCATTAAAAATAAGAATATTTTTTGGGAAAAAATAATATATACATTCTCAAATTTTAAAATATTCATTCATTTTGAAATCATAAAAAAAGATCAAAATTTTATTTATTCTAAATCGGAGATAATACTTTTTAACGAGTATCAGAAGTGTTAATATTAGAGGATATTTTCTATAAAATACAAATAGTAGTTAAAAATTAATATTTTGAAAGTATATTTAATTTTAATATATTTTAAATAAGAGGATAAAAAATTACCCGAAAGATTAAGTGGTAAAATCAATTTGGCAGACAAATTTAAGTGGAATTTTATGTATTTTTTCGAATGGGTCCATTGGAAATTGTTGGTCCGAATATCTATGCAACCCCACTAGATACAATCGTAACAGCTGAATTTTACTGGTCCACGTAGCATCATCTGTGGGCTCCACAACAAAGAATTTGTTGGCCAGTTCCTCGGCGGCCAGAAGAAAATAAAATCAGTTGCAGATTTTCATCATTTAGGCTCAGCACTGCCGGTCAGAGTCTAAATCTTTGATGAAAGAGGAATTAATATAAATATTCCCTCCATCATATTTTATGTGACACTTTTTAATTTTGATATTTAAAAAAAAAATTAAAATTTATGATCTAAAATTATTTTGAAATATTTATATGATTAAGAATTATTCCATTAGGGATAAAAAAATTTCAGGTTAAATTATTTTTAATTAGAGTAATCTGATATTTTTTTGAGATAGACAAAAAAAAGTGGCATATAAAATGAGACAGATGGAGTAGTTTAGTACTCATTTTTAATCCAATTTAATATATCAAAATAACTATAGTTAGATAATTATATTTTGTAATTATATAATTTATATCAATATTTGTATATGTTGTTATATAACTTGCATTGTGTTTGTATAATTCGTTTTATAATATGAAGTATTTGTATAATTCGCTATATAATTCTCATATATTTCGCTATACAATTTGCAGTATTTGTATGTTTTGTTAACAATTCACACATGCTATTACAATTTACAGTATTTGTATATTTGACTGTACAACTGTACAATTTGATATAATTTTTGTATAATTTTCTGTGCTTATATATTTAACTACACATTCATGTGACGTTTGTATAATTTGTTATACAATTCATAGTGTTTCATGTTTTCTTATTACCTGTTATATCATGTGTTAGTTTACCTTATTTACATAGTGTCTTTAATAATTGCTCTTTTCTGTTTCATTCCCTCCTTTTTGTCATATCTAGTTCATTCTTACTTACGGGTTTTGAGACGAGGGTTTCCTAAAAATAGCCTCTACTTCTATGGTAGTGGTAAAGTCTGCGTACTTTCTACCCTCCCCAGACCCCGCTTGTGGGATTATACTGGGTATGTTGTTGTTGTTGTTGTTGTTGTAGTGTTTCTATATTTGATCCAATTCGCTGTACAAACTCGAACTGCAATAATACAAGATGTTAATTAACTAATATATTTATTTATTTATCCACGTAACTAAGTCACGAAATTCTATAATATATATATAAAATTGTTGAATTTTTTTTTTAGTTTATTTATTTTTTATATATTTTGAGTAAAAATTATAATTCCATCACGAAGTCACACTTGCTCATCCATAAGACGCAAACAAAAAGGTGCAGATTATAAAACATAAAACGAGTCCCAATATCAAATTTAAAATATTACTCTTTATTTCATGATAAGTTTTACAATGACATATTTAAAATGATAGTCTGCTTATATCTATATCTATATATGCATTAAGAAAATACCAAAAGAAGAAGACAAATTTCATCACGTCACATTTTTAGCAGCGTTAGATAGAGTTTGGGAAAATTACCTGTGGATTATCTAACTCGGTTCAGAGAGAAGAAAAGGGTTAAGATTTTTGATTGGGGGAATTGATTAATGAAGATATGGATTTCTGGCCAGAGTTTCTAGCTAGTAGTTGGGGAAAGGAATTTGTGGCTGGTGGATTCGGAGGAATAGCAGGTATTGTATCGGGTTATCCTCTTGATACCATTAGAGTCCGTCAACAGAGTTGTGCGCCTCCTGCTTCTGCTTTCAACATCCTCCGTCGTGTTGCCGCCACTGAAGGTCCCCTCGCTCTATACAGAGGCATGGCTGCTCCTCTTGCTTCTGTCACTTTTCAGGTCAATTTCTTTTTTCTTTGTCACATCCATTTCTCAGATACGCACTCAACTAGGTCATCACCTCCATTAATTACGAAATGAATAAGAGGAAAATAGTCATGATTGAATAATACGTTATAAAGTATGGGCGTGAATCTATCGGTCCTACCTGTGGGATTCCACTAGCACGTTGTTATTGTTGTTTGAAATTACGTGCGTGAACACAGTAATTACAGATTCACGCGAAAGAATTTATAAATTTGAAATTCTGAATCTGTGTCTGAATACGTATATTGCGTGAAACGAACATTTATTCATGTGTGTTAGTTAATCGGAGTTTCTCTCATCACCTGCCCTGTTTCTGGCCGAAGATAATTGGGTGTGTTTTGTATGGAAAATGTTTTCCATCAAAATTGATGTTTTAGAAAATATCAATTAGTACTTATTTTTTAATGCTGATAAATAAATAAAAAAATATTATTTTAAGAGTATTTATATGTGATATAACAAAATAGTATAGAGGCGGGCTAAGATGCGCAATGAAAGTTATTATAGAGGCAAAATGAGATGGGAATGAGGGTTATTATGAAGGCGGAATGAGATGGAAGAGGAGGATTGTGTGGGCAGAGAGTAAACAATAAACCTGAAATGTTATGTGTAAAATTAGTTCTACGCATGATTCATAGGCCAAAAGCTAGATTGAAGAGGAGAAGATTGTCTAAACAGGAGTTTAATTATTAATGTGAATTTTTTGTCATTCTTATTTTCTATTTCCATCAAGTTATTATTTCTCATGTTAAAAGAATTATTTTCTTTAAAAAATATTTTCCTCGCCAAATATACCCGAGTGGGGAATTTTCTTGGAAAATTTCTATCACTGTCATAAAAAGCGAACAACGTGAAGGATTGAGATGGGTATTACGTGGTGATAAGTGAAGAGATCCAATAGCACGTAATGCTTGTATTTCGTACCTACCAAACAAAGAGAGATGGAGACTTAAAGGGTCCTCCAATGGAGTTTTTTCGTTCACGGAACTAATATTAAATTAAGCTTGCTTAACATTAAAAAAGATACTGTTATTGCGTAATAAATAAAGATATGAATGGGCAGTGATAAAATTCACATGTCAAACACGGGGACAATTAATGGTCACAATCAAATACTAATTTAAGACCGCCAGTCCACTGCATAAATAAATAAATATAATCACTTGATCCTATTACAATTGTTAATGTTTCATAATACTAATTGTTTGTTGACTTTCACGTGTGGTAAAGTCTTGGTCATCAAATTAAATCTTCATCCATCGGTGATTCATAAATACTCTCAAATTGTATGGCCATTGAAACATCCTTTGAGGTCTAAAATTCGATATTTGAACTTTCGGATGTTCTATTAGTCCCTCAACATTAACAACATAGATGTCGTTTTTCATCGTGAAGAGGTCCAATAACACGTAATACTTGTATTTTTTGTACCTACCAAATTAAAGATAGAGACTTAAGGGCCCTCCAGTGGATTTTTTGCGTTCACAGAACTAATATCAACTTAAGCTTGCTTGAAAAAAATATACTAGGAGTAGGGGACATGACAAACTTGGGGACGACTAATGATCGCAATCAAATATTAGAATTTAGAGACCACGAGTCCCATACATACAAATAAATAAATATAATCACTTGATCCTATTTCAATTTGTTAATGTTTCATAGTACTAAATACTAGTAATTGTTTGTTGACTTTCATGTGTGCCTGTGTGGTTAGTCATCAAATCTTCAGTCATTGGTGATTCATATCCGTTTGTGGAAGAAGAGAAGGAAAAGGATAGATCTCATATGATTTGGCCACTAAAACATACTTTTGTTTTATTTTATTACTATAAACCATTTTCCCTTCATCATCCGTTCTCAACAAACAGCTTGTTCAGATGGTTAATCATTGTTTCATAGTGTATCGTGTTGTATTGTTTTGATAAATTTAGTTTGTAATATATCGTTTTATAATACCACATACCAAAAATTTGAAAAATAAACTTATAATATTACAACAGAAAAGTAGGATATGGAGTAATAACAAAAAAGGGTGCTATAAAAGGTAAAATATGACTACTAAACAAAAACAAGGGGAGCAAGACAAAGGGAAGAAAAGGTAACATTAAATTTAAGAAACAATCAAAACAAATATATTTAAGATAACATTACAATACAAGTGAAAATGGACTGTCACGTGGAGTATTATTCACTTCTCAGCGAGTCCAATTATCACAGAGAACATACAGTGATTGGCTTAAAATTGCTCTTCATGCATAATTTGATTTCTAATCGTTATGCATCTTTAGCTAATGAGCTGCTACATTTTACATATTGTACCAAGTTTGCTGCATATGAACCTCAGCAAATCTTCAACTTGATACATCTCATTCATTGTTGTTCTTGTTTGTAAGACTAATACATATCAAGTTTAATAATGCATGGAATTAATTAATTTCTACGTGTAAAATCAGCTCCTTTTCTATTGCAGAATGCAATGGTATTTCAGATTTATGCAGTGCTTTCGCGGGCATTTGACAGGAAAGTTCCAGCCAGTGATCCACCCTCCTACAAAGGAGTAGCCTTAGGTGGATTTGGAACAGGAGCATTACAAAGCCTAATGCTCACTCCTGTTGAACTAGTGAAAATTCGACTTCAATTGCAAAGAAGCAATGTGCCTAATTACAAAAATCCAGTAACTAGTTATAAGGGTCCAACTGATGTGGCAAGAAGCATATTCAGACAAGAAGGTTGGAGGGGAATTTATCGCGGATTAACAATTACAGTTCTCAGAGATGCACCAGCTCACGGCCTATATTTCTGGACATACGAGTATGTTAGAGAGCAGCTTCATCCAGGATGTCGTAAGAATGGTCAAGAGAGCTTTAGAACAATGCTTATAGCGGGTGGTCTTGCAGGAGTAGCTAGCTGGATATGCTGCTATCCTCTAGATGTTATTAAAACCCGATTCCAAGCTCAGTCGCAATCTACACCGTTAAGATATACTGGCATTGTTGATTGCTTCAGGCGAAGTGTGAAACAAGAGGGATACAATGTACTCTGGCGAGGTTTAGGAACTGCAGTTGCCAGAGCATTTGTAGTGAATGGAGCTATATTCACTGCCTATGAAACTGCCTTAAGGTGCCTTTTCATCAACAACAACAATCATCATGCTAATATTCAAGCTGAAAATGCATTCTAATACATGAGTAAGTAGTCATTGAGGTGTGTCACCTCATTTATTTTATTCATTAAAGCAATTATATGGTTTATACTTCATAGCCAAATGGGAAGTGAAACATAATTTAGTTATTTGTGGTTTTGAAGCCATCACAAAACCTCAGAACTTAATTGATAGCTATATAGAACTCATTATGAATACGCCTCAAGCTGAAATGTAGTATCGATCTTTTCTTATCAACTACACTTCCTGTGGACATGGTTTAACATCCAAGATTATAATATTTTGTGTCACTTTCTGTGAAATTGTAGCTTTCATCTGTGGTATACTCTAAAGGCTTCAACAAAAGGGCCAACTTGGGCTCCATCCATCATAGGTGTTGAGACAGCCTTCTTGATCTCTTTAATTAGAGATACATCTTCCATAGACCAGATTCAGGTCATTGTCCTATCACGGTTTAAATTTAAACATTTGAGGAGTTAAATATTTGGTCTCTTATATTAATTCTTTTTATGAAATTTAAAGTTTCTAATAATGAAACTGCTCTTAGACGTTTATTTAGCAGCGTAAAGGACAGAAATGTGTTGCAATTTCTCTTTAGGTTTGCATATGGCTAAGATCATCAATCACTCTGCTACACTGACCTTCATGAAACAAGTTCCAGCTAAGATATTACTGATGAATTATCCTCACAGGGTCAAATAACTCACTTGACATTGTAAAGAAACCTGCTCAAGCTAAGCTAGAAAACTTGTACTAATAGGAAAAGCCATTTTCTCTGTAGTTTCTAGAGCTAAACAGGACCAAGATATCACATTGAACTTTTGACATTGATGAATGTCTGTGGAAGTGATAACTCATTATACATGTCCATGAAATACCTGTCAACGATGTCAAGGTAAACTGGACATCTTAAGTGAGAGTAGTAGTAGAGCACTTCTTTTATGTCCAGCATTTGTTCCATATCTTCCTCATCCATCATCTCTAGTTCCTTCATCTTCTGAACTAATATCTCAACTTTACTTGTGTTTCGAAGGAATGCATCTTCCATTTTTTCTTTCTGGTCTTTCATTGTGTTGTTTACTGATTCTTTGCGAACGCTCTTTCTCTCTGGAACTTCATTTTGGTCACTATATTGCCATTGTTGAGGGAAGTCTCTGTAGAAATCATCCAATTCCTGAATAATGCTGTTTGGAATTCGATTGCTGCGAGAGAAGAAGGGATTGAAGTGACAAACTTTGGGTAACTTGTGGTGACTTCTAAAGAGAAATGAATCGAGATTGTATAGGGTTTTGAGGAAGAGGTTCTTGGTCTTTTGAAAGGTTTTCTTGAGCAGTATTTGTGGCTTTCTGTAAAACTCCCCCATGTGGCTATATCTTTCTCTATCTTCTTAGCAAGAGATAATGCAACTTGTTTCCCTCCTTAAATTTTGGATGCCCGAATAGTTTTCAACGTGTACTGATGAAAGTGATAGGGACAAGGACAGTTCTTTCTTCTTTTTCCTCTCTTGATTTCCTTGCTTTAATTGTGTTTCCCAATATACCTTTCCCTTTTGTTATTTTAGCCAACTTGCATGTGTTCTCGCTAACCTCTTACCAGCAAGATTTCAGGGAACTCTATCTACCAAGGTTTATCACCTGATATTTTTTCACTTTTAGTTGAAATTTGGACCCTCATCAGTCATCTCCGAGGGCCTCATCTTGATATATTTTTCTATTTGCGTGATATTCTTTTGACTATTATGCTGTTGAAATGTTGCAGCATTCATCATAAAAGAAAAAGGGAAAGTTGATCAGTGAGTTGGACTGAGGATGCTTAAAGTGATTATTACCTGCAATTAAGCATACCTAAATTACTTTCATACAGTTTTAGACAACTAGGTCCCAAGTAATTCATGAAATAAGGCCAGAATTTCCCTTTAATCGAGTATTTACTGTTTGAATCAATTGCGTCAAATGCTTTTAAATTAAAGAGCTGTCGTTTGGGACCCTATCTATAAAAGGATAAGAGGCCAAACTGATGGAAAAGGATGAGGAGTGAGGAGATGAGCCCGCCTTAAAAACCTACGCAGAAGGAAATCTTTTTTATTATTTGTAAGTTGTAACTATGATGTTCAAACTAGATTGCATGCATCTCGACTAATTCACAAGGTACTCTTAACTTTGTCCATCAAGATTTAAACAAAAGGAAAGAACTGCCTCATATTTTCTCTTCCGCTGGAATTTTGACCTGAAACAGTGTGGGACCAAGTGTTTAATGAAGTAGGGTAAAGAAAATCTCTTTCCTGGGACTACAAATTCACATGCTACGCTCCTGCCATCGGTATCTCAATAATAAAATTGTTGAACCTGCCCTTCTCTGTTAACTATTTGAGGAAAAAACTACAGCAATTTTGTGAGTCATGATTACGGCTTAAATTGATTGCTTCACAATTTCTCTCTGCATCTATTGTTAGACTGAGAATTAGATTGGAAATGCTTATTAACAGTAACAAAAATGCAGTAAAGCTGTCCAATTCTTTGACATGGTTCACGAGTTCGACAGTAAAGCTGCGTATATCATACAACAAACAGCAAACTGCAGACCAGTTTTGATCAATGCACACGGGCATTCAGTTGTGCATATACAACAATCATGAAAAAAAATGTGGCAGATTAATTCAATATATATAATTTATCATTGCTGTACATCCCAAAATTAGTGCATCAATTTAGTTGATTCGAAATGTCTATCCCTGTATAACCCACGACCAATTGACAAAACCAACATGTGCCTCAATACAGTACTTCATGAGGCCTGCCTTGTGGCCATGGCCTCTTACTGGTTGTCCTGTTTGCCCTTGTGGAACTTGAAGAATTGATGCAACTGTCTGTGGAGTTCACCGTAATTCTTTGTTCCAGATACAAGACGGCCTTTAATCCACTGAGGGAGCTTGTTGGTTGAGTGTGAGGAGCTCCTTTCAGAAGAATCATATGTATAGCGTTTATCAACTAATAGGATGGCAGCATAGTCGTTTATATGTCGAATTGCTCTACCTACAGTAGATGATTGAAAAGCACTTAAATATGACAATCCACATAAAGCATATGAACAAACTAAAGGACTATCAAAAGTGGTTATTCATTATATCAACTATAAAGTCATACTTAAGGATCAATATATCTATACTGCAACTATTTGGGGGGTTTCTAGGAGTGAAGAAAAATCTGCAATATCATAGTTAACAAAGGGGTTTATAGTTAAAAGAGAGCCTTTTCATTTTTTTGTTTTTATTCCATGCATAAATGTTCATCCAAATACAAGTTGGATACAGCACTCACCAATTGATTGATTCACAGCTTTCATGCAAAGATTCTCATAATACTGCTTCCCTCTATGCTTGCAGCTTTTTAGGATGTCTAGCCCAGCTTGAGCATCTCCATTATACCAGCTCCTTTCAGCCTTGAATTTGGTGTTCTTACCACTAGAAGTATCAAATCCTTCAATGTGTTTAATCCTCTCCATCAACTCGACGTCAGCAGGACTAGGATAGGGCAATCCAACCATGACTATGCATCGACCCATCCCATCACTGAAGTTGATGCCTTCTGATACTTTCCCACCCACAATAGCAAGGAGAATTGCACCATTTCTTGATTCAGGATACTGCTTAGAACTGCTATGGGCCAATGCATCAATTGTTTCCTTGTATTCCTTCAATACAATTTCCACATCTGTACTTTTTCTAGGTTCTCTAAATATGCACTTCTTTTTCATAATTCTTCCAATGATGCCTGACTCCTTCCATGAATCATAGACCTGGCCTTCATAGTCAAATGAGGAGAAGAAAAGAATCATGCCTTCCGGAACTACATTTACCAAATTGGAGACCAAAAGCCCAAGTTCTTGTATCTGTCAATATAGGTTCATGAGAATGTCAGATTCAGTAGTTTACTTTAGGGTAAAATATTCTAACTGATGTCAAAGCAACAACTTTTAATTAAGTGAAACTGGAAATCTGGAATTTGCTGGGATAACATAAGTCATGCAGTATTCATGTGGCACATTCACAGACAATAGGAGAATGCAGTTGGGGATTCTTTACTTGAAACAGGTATACGTGATGGAAGACCATGCATACCATGACTGATGAGCTTCTGGCACTGTAACTAAAATCAAAGGAGTGGCCGGAAGGCCCCTGAGGAACAACAATTGGTAAAATGTTCGCAGGTGGGATGATATGACCACAGGAAAAGATATGCAACTGATCCGGTGGCAACCAAGGAAACAGGCGTTCTTTTGTTTCCTCTATAGGTTGCAAAGTCCCACCAGCCAATATGACAGCATGAGCTTGATTCAAGATCTGCAAGTAGCAGTGCAGAACCAAATGATTTTCCATAAACATCTTTGCGAGGGAACTTTGGAATGTAAAATTCTGAAGTTACTAACAAACCTCAGAAAATATCTTTTCTCCTGTGAGCATGACATACTTCAAATACCCTCCTTGTTGCATTGAGCAATTTGGCCTTGGCCTTGATATTATTATTCTTCCATCACCATCTTTATTTGTCAATGACAATAACATGTTAACTAATGCTTGGAAACCAGATAATGCACTTTCATCATGACTGCCTTGCTTGTCATTTTTCAATGCTGAAACTTCTTCTGAGAGAGCTAACTTATGTCCATATCCACATACCTGAGAGCCCAAAGATCTTCAAAACTAAACGATATTAAAGAGGGATAGAGATAGCTGTACAACCAGATAAGAGTCGGAGATCATATACCTTGTGAATTATATTGCTTTCTTCTATATACAACAAGAGCTTAAACAGGTTTATGTTGTCAATATTGTGGGCAAATAGAAACTCATTTATCGCCATGGATGACTCAAAGCCACTTTTACTTCCTTGAGCATTACAAAGGGGGTCAAAGGTGCTTCCACAATTCTCATTACGCAGAACTTGTAGAAAAGCCCGAGTAAGGACCATTAATATTTGAATATATCTTCGGTTGCCTGGCCCTAACAGATTGCGAAAGCGTATGAAGTAACTCTCCAAGTGAGAATGCACTAGTTCCAACTGAAAATGAAGCAGATCCATTAACTGTATGTTTCTTCAATGTGAAATACGAGGAAGTAAAACACAAAGACAAGAATACTAAAGTGCTCAGTATTGCCAGATGGGATGGTTGTGACTATCTAATGGCAATGATTAGAAATATTTTCTTACCTGTGACAGTGTAATTTGTGAGTTGTACATGCTGACGAGAGAATCAGCTAAATTATGAGCTTCATCTATGACAACAACACTATCTTTTAAACTTAAACCAAGTGATTCACATGATGATTTTGAAAGAAGAGATTGATAAGGAAGAACCACAAGGTCTGCTGCATGGACCATGCTTCTTGAGCCATAGTAAGGGCAAGTTTTTAAGTCATATCCAATCTGAAAAAGATCCTCAATATCCAGGGGCCCTTGTTGAGAAACCTCACTTCGAAATTCTTTTCTTCTTTTCTGGTTTCGAAGCATTGGGCATCCTGAGGAAGTCTTGGATCTTCCCGCTCTGCCACCAGCTCTAGTGTTCTGCATATAAGTTCAGTAGTTCACAAATGAATCTGAAAAGCTCTAATTCGGAGCATAATATTATTTATCATAAGCTGAATCAAAACAAATATATAGTCCACAAGTCACATAGTCATATAAGGATTATGCTAAAGTTGTTGCAATGCTGATTCTATCAAAGCGTGTTTCTGAGCAGCATTGGTATTGTAATTCTCACTGAATGTCCAATTATAGCATAAAATTATGTCTTTAAAAAAGGTTTCCGACTTCAAGTTATAACCTATAAATCTGGGAAAAGCATGAGAAGCATTACATTCTGATACTATCAGAATGGATCCCTAGTTCAGGTTATGCCAGAGATGACATGTACGATGTCTTGCTTAGTATGCAACAGCTACCTATCAACACATTTATACACTTAGTCAGATAATGGTTCTTTTAACACCTACATGTTAAATAGAACACTCACATGTATCAATAGAAACAGGTTGAGGGTCCAGATAGGCGTACCTTCGTCTTGGATATTTTAGAAATTTCTTTCTTCCTACTTTTTTGAAGCTCCAAACATCTCTCATTTATCTTAGTCGAACTGCCTAATTTCAACACATCTGAAATGAAAAACAGCGGATCCAAGATATACACATTAGAATTGTTTTCTGAAAATTTCAACAAGATTGCAATTTTTACCTTACAAAAAAACAAGCTCGAAAGGCAGAGCATCTACCTTGGTTAATGCAGAGATTCTTCCTAGATCCTAAACATACAACCTTTACTTCATCTGCAAATTTAGTCTTCCTTAACTCCTTTACGAATTGTGAAAGTTGTGAATGTGTCCGGCTACAAAAGTAAATCTTTGGTCTAGCCTCGTCCTCTTCATCTTCCGTGCTATCTTCGTTTTTTTCTTCCTCACTCGAGGAATTAACTGATACCCCACCACCCTTCCTTTTCAATCGTCCTCCATTTTCATCTTCGCTCTCATACTCCTCAACCAAAAACTCCTCTTCATCCATTTCCTCCAACTCATGTTTTTTCAGTAAATTGTTTACTTTTTCAGTGTCAGTATCTTCCTCCTTCCGGCCTCCGTTCATAATTAAATCTTTGACATTTTCCCTTTTCTCTTTCCTATCAGTTCTTTTGTTGAACCCAATTTGCTTGTGTACCTTGGTCTTCTTCCCAGGCGATTTGGTATCTCTATTAATGACAAAGTCCCTCATCCAATCTGGTTCATCATCAACCCGCAATTGATCTTCCTGTTTCCCACTTAAATTTGAAGAAGAATCCATCTGTGTTCTCTGATATTGCTTTTTATCGACAAGCCATTGAAGAGCACTGCAAATTATACTGAGCGTTTTACCAGTACCTGAATAAAAGTTGAAGAAACACAATAGAGTGAATTCGAGAGAGGCACATTCATTCTTTACTGCGTCAGTGTCACTAAACAACCTCTATATATAATACTTAAACGGTAACTACTCTGAATGGGAATCTAAATTAGCATCGCTGTGAGTAATAAAAGCATAATCTTTTTCATATTTGTTAAAGAAAGTGGTGAAGATAAGTACCAGTGGGGCTTTCGAGCATGGCAACGCCGCCTTTATTGAGGGATTGGTAAAGGGCGTTCATGAAATCAAGCTGAATGGAGTAGGGTTCGTATGGAAATGCCGGAAATTCCCTTCTCTCTTCCATATCGTCTTTTCTTCCCCAAACAAAACTGAAATTGAAGGGACTAGGGCTTTTTATGCTTCTTCCTTTCTCACAGGAAAACACTACTCAGCATTTGTAGCAGTTGTTTTTCCCGCGCTTAGCTTTGCTCAGTAGTCATTACTTGTATGATTTTTCTTTGGTCAAATGGTCAAAATTGTCCATCACGTCCTAAATAGCGTAAGATTATAATTTAATATAATTAAATATCTATATTTTATATAATTACACAGCATAATTTAGGTATGTGATTTTAGAGGGTAGGAGAAAAGCGAGTGAGATTGAGAGAGGTAAATTGTATATGTATATTTGTCAAATTGTGTATGTAGATCTATCAAATAATTGTACATGTGTAATTAATATACATATGTATTGGTATATCTAACAAACGAGATTGGGATAGGGAGGAGAGAGGCAAATTGTATGTGTGAATATGTCGAATTGATTATGTATATCTATGAAAATAATTGTATATTCGCAGCTTGTATAAATATGTAATTGTATATCTAGCAAGAAATTGCAAAGAGAAAGAAGAGAGAGGTGTGAGAAAGGAAGAGATGAGAGAGAAAATAATTAAAAAATCCTAACTGTAACCATAAATTATAATTTTTCTCAAACTATAATAGTATAATGTTAATACATATTGTTATCTCGAAAAATGACCGACTCTTTAAAAATATAAAGTTTGAAAATTTGTTTCGAAAATCGAGAATCAATCTAAACTCAATTAATTTGAGCAAAATCAATTCTCGAGATTCGAATTGACACGGAGTCGCCACCTAATTTTGCGGATAATTAGGAAACCCCTTAAAATATATTTTTAAAAGACCTAACAGAGAAAATCTTTTAAAAATCCAGAGATCAGGTTCGGGTTCATATTTCCATTTCGAG
>JAABOM020000096.1:18179628-18211285 GCA_011800125.2 Solanum clarkiae | reverse complement strand
ATATTCAAATGATTTAAAGTCAATTAGAAAAGTTTGATGGAATGAACAAATACAATTGGTCTAGTAATACTTTTTTTAGAAAACTTTTAATTAGTATTTAATATTTATATTATAATTAAATTAAATTCAAATTCATGCTAATGAACAAATACAATTGGTCTAGTAATACTTTTTTTTAGAAAACTTTTAATTAGTATTTAATATTTATATTATAATTAAATTAAATTCAAATTCATGCTGAAAAATCTTATATCAAATGATAAATGATAGAAATGATTCATGTGACGATTGGTTAATCATCCCAAAATATAACCATGTACTAAACATGAATATAAAAATTCCTAACATTATTTAACGGTCAAGAGCTCCAAGTTGTACGCCGTTAATGTTTACAAGTTTCAAGGGAAAAAACGGAAAGAAGAAAGACGGTGACGGTGGACACTGAAGTTCACCGTTCCTGCAGATCGATTTCTTTTTCGCCCTTCCCAAATCTTTCATTTCATCTCTCCTCTTCCCAAAGGTGGTTTCTTCAATCAATCCAATTTTCAATAATTTCACAATACTTCTTTTTCTCCAAATATGCAATTATTGAAGATGGGATCTGATTGAGACAAAACAATTTTTTGTTTTTTAAGAACCAATTGCTGCTATATGGATGTTGTTTATTGAAATTGAAATTCCCAGGATTTTGACAATGTGTGATTCATTTGATAGGACGAAGGAGCTTGCCATGTGATTAGAGCTTTGGATCGATGGCGTGGTTTAGTGGGAAACTTGATTTGGGGAGTTTGGATCTTGCCGGTGCCGTCAATAAGCTCAGTGAGAGTGTCAAAAACATTGAAAAGAATTTCGACACAGCACTTGGTCTCGAGGAGAAATCTGAGTCTAGTAGCAATGAAGGTATCTTTTGGATCGTTATGTGATTGTTGTACTTTCTTTAATTTTGTCTCGCGCGTGTATGTTAATCCTAAACATTATACTGATGCATGTTTACTCTGCTTTATTCATGAAATTTAGGATTCTTTAAAATTAGAGTTTCTTTAAATCTCACACTTATCACTATACTAATTTGAAGTCCCTAACCAAATTAAGAAGTCTTGGCGAACACCCCATCCTAATTTAAGTGTAACCTCAAGCAGATCATAGATTCTGGAAAGAATTTCCATAGTACTTATGTCTCTGTAGCATTTTCTTGTATAGGTTATCTAAGGTCTGTGAAGAATGGCTTGATTGATTTAGTTTGAGGTCACAGCTACATTATTAGAACTGGCTTTTAGAAGCTGCTTACGATCTCTCAGATGTATTATGACTTCTCAATTACTATCCTTAGTATTTGGTTTGTTCTTGTGAAAGTTGAAGCTGATTAGGCCAAGAATGTATGCATCTTTCAGTACGTTTGAACTTCGTATTGCCTGTTTGTTTGGGGTCAGTAGTCTTAAACTCCTAATAGATCTTCTGTATGCTACAAAATCTGATTAATGAATGATGGTGGTATTACACAGTTCAAGCATTCTTAAGTTCCTTTGAAGTTGGGGGCATTAAGATTTCAAGTTGGTAAATATTGCATTAACGTTTTTTAAAAGGTACTTGTGGAAAGTTTGCGTGTTTGGACAGGCTTTGTTCTTTAGGTTGTGTATGAATTAGGTCGTGTATTAAAATCAAATAATTACGTTAGATTGTTTTAAGGAATAAAAAATGTATGCTTTTGCAAAGCTGAAGCTGAGTTGGTTTGGTTTCTGGAAAACAGAAACAATTTGGCTTTGCGAAAACTGGTTTAGTTTCCTTCATTCAGTTAGAAATGTGATCCAAGATTTTTTTGACACAGTTCTTTTCAAATGCTCTATGGATGTCTAAACATTTGCGAGTTTGCCTTCTCAATCAACTTTGGAGCTTTGGAAGGTCATCTATGGAAGAACCAATTGTATCTGCATTTATAGAATATATATTTTAATTTTATTTTCGAGTGAGATACTAGTGTGGTAACCTTTGCATGGTTACTTCAGTTCATGTCTTCATGGATAGCTACTTCAGGCTTTCTATGAATGGAATCCCAATTAGCAAACCATATCTTGAAATACATTCAGTAGATCTAGTTATCAAGCTTTAACTTAGTCTGTAACTGACATAATAGCTTTATGTTCAATTTGACAGCTATTATTGATGTTGTAGTTTGATTAGAAGTTGCCCTGTACATGTAAGGTTTTGCTTCTGCAGGGATAGTTCTAAGCAAACAACCTCAATGCCCTGGCCTAACTCACATTTTAGTTATGCATCATTGCATAGGCTCTGCAACCTTCATTGCTAGTGGGAAAGAAATTAGTAAAAGGGCAGTTATCAGTGCATTGGGTTGGGGGTAGGGGTGGCAATTGGGTGGTTTGAGTTGAATTTGGGTTGAGCAAAGATGGGTCGTAATTCAACCCACCATATTTAAGCAGGTAAAATAGGATTAGGTAATTAATGGTCGGGTTCAATTTTTTTTTTTTTTTTTAAGTTAGATTTTATAGATCACCAAATAGGAAATTGAAGCATTATTCTTATCATACAAACTCTGATAACAAATTTATTTTAACGGAAGCACAGTATGAACAATTAAATGTATCACCTTCGAGTATTTGAGAAGGTTGAAGCTCTGCAGCTGTTGTTGCAAGAAGTGTGGCACGTTATGCAATGTGAGAGCTTCCAGTTCAATCCGAAGTCTGTTGGACATGTGCAGCTTTTCAAATTCTTCTTTGTTAGGAGTTGTATAAGTAGTAGTATACTTGGGAGAAATTTGGCCGAGTACTTCACTTTTGGTGATTAAAACAATCTTGCTAATTACCTTTAAAAAATATATACACACCCACCTTCCACTGAAGGTATATTTGAGTAAGTGTCAGGATTAATAATTTAATGACTTATTAACTACTGATCAGGACTCGATCGAAAATAGCTGAAATTTTTACTTAGCTTGTTGTGATCACATAGATGAGAATAGCTAAAGGAAGTGTTTTTTTTTTAAAGATAATAATATATTTCCTCTTTTATATAAATGGGTTAAAAAATTTCATATCTGTATGTGCTTGAAGCTAACAAAATGGTCATTAATGGGTTAAACTTTCATTATGTATGTGCTTGAATCAAATAAAATGACCATGTTTTAGTTATAGAAGAGACGGCACCAAGATTTCAACTTTATGGGTTCTAAAAGTTTAGTATGACAACTTCAAGCGAAAATAAGTGGTTCTAAATGTAATATTTGTTAAAAACACATACAGTGTTTGAGAAAAAGCTATTGGGTTTGGCCTAACATTTGAGCTTCTAGTTATGGCCCCAGTCCTGATCCCTGGTTTTTGATGAAACATTTCACATAATTAGATATCATAATTTTTTTAATATACTATTGTGCTATGATATTCTCTCAAGTTTTGACGAGACATTCTCTCAGTGAGCTGTAGAAAAAGATTTACCATTCAAATTATGAAATTGAACATTATTTCACCAAAATGAATAGCTGTAGAAAAAGATTTGCCATTCAAATTATGAAATTGAACATTATTTCATCAAAATGAATAAAATTCTTTATCAAACTTTTGTTCTTCAACTTCAATTAGGGGAAATCTTGTTTTTTTTTTTTTTTTCTAAGATGCAGAGAGTAAACTATGCGTATTTGCTTCTTGAGGTGGATACTGGATAGGACACTTGGTCGTGTCATTCAGCTAATAATGAAGCAAATTCAGCTAATAATGAAGCAAACGTAGAATATGGCAAAGTAAAATACTATTTTGAGATTATAAAATTGAAGTAAAGACTATGTAAAGACTGACAGACATGGTAACAAAGGCTCAAGTCTTGCAATATCCGAATATGCGAATAGTTTAGCGTAAAGTTGGTCCAATGCTTTCAACCCATATTTAACCTGCTTATTTCCCATAACCGACTCATTATTATACTGTTAAAAATGGTTGAATCCATAGTTCATTCATTTTCAGTATCATTCACCCAACCCGTTCATATAGGGGCTTGTTGATGAAAAATGGGTTCATTTTGCCAACTCTAGTTGGGAGTAAGCACTGATGTGAGAGTAACAACTTCGTGTGAGAGTGGGTTTGGGTGGCTCCATGGATTTTGGATTGCAAGACCAAGATAAGAGGCAAGTACTGGGCTTGGAGCTCCAATAGCAAGAAATTCAGAGATGAGCATATGATGACATATGGGGAGAATATGGAAGTATCAGATCTATTAGTTGTCTGGAGTGATCCGTAATTAAGTGGTGACCACAAGAAATCTCAATAGTGTATTAGTGATTGCATTGAACTCCACAGTTTAGAAATAGTGAATGTCCTTAAAATGTTGTGACAAACCTATCAATTCATGGAGAAACTTTGGATGACATTGCTTATCACATGGGGGTCGGCTGGTAGAGTGTATAAGAATAATGTTGAATAGGTTGTATTAATAATATGGTGGTATTTGTTATGCTGTGACTATTTGTTATGCAATGTTTGGTTTGATGTATTAGAAATAACATGCATTGCATATTTCTTAACAAAAATTATTTGTTTAGAAAAATACCTTCCACAAACAATGGAACAGATGTGGAAAAGGTTTGGAGGGCAATGTGTCGAAAAATCCCTTTTATTGCTAATCCCATGGTTTCCCATTTATTAGTTATGCATAGTGTACTGCCAAATAGAATGTTAGTTATACTATACATAGGTTGAAAAAATGTACCAAACAAGGTATTAATAATACATAAAGCTAATGCATGCATTATTTTTTCTAACACATCTTACGGAATGACCTTGTAGAGTCATAGACAATCTTTTGCATAGTGGAGAGTGCAAAAGCTTGGGAATGGAGTGACACTTTCTATCTTTGATGTTGGAAGATTGCAAATTCATATATGGCATAAAATAAAGACATATTGTTGTTGTTTGCACATTCAGACGCTTGCTACACACACACATATATGTAATCATGTTCGAACACCTTCATATACTGATTTGAATGTCCTCCGAAAATATTAAGCAAATGTGGAATTTCTGTGCTTCTTGCCTTGCCATATTCATGCATTCATTTAAGCCTACTTAAGTATATTAGATTGATTTAGTTTTTAAAAAGCATATTAGATTGATGCATTTCTTAGTAAAGTCAAATTTCAGAGCTGACCGATTTATTTCATTGCTTCCTTATTTTCTTGTGGGCAATGCTTCTATTGCATGTCAGCTTCAGGATTATGGCCTTCAACTTCAGATAGAAAGGCCTTATTTGATCCTGTCATGTCTTTTATGGGGCAAAAAAGTGAGGTGACTGCTGAAGAATCTGTAGATAAAGTTGAGCCGTCAAAGCCCACCTTGCCCACAGGGAAAGCAGTTGAAGAAGATTCAGCTGAATCTACCAGTCAACGTGTTGTGGTTCCTAAAGAATCAAAAGAAGAAACAAGGGACATTGTTAAAGAAACTAAATCTGCTGAAGAACCAACTGAAGAGGCAAAAAATGTTGATGAGAAACCGAACCAAGTGATATCTGCTGAAGAAGAAACTGAAGAGCCAAGAGCTGTTGATGTCAAACTGGAGTCTGCTATGGAAACAAAGTTTGATCAGGAGGAACAAAGAAGTGTTACTGGACCAGATGAAAGAAAAGGTGAAATTAATTCACTGGCTGAAGCATCAAAGGTCAATGAGCATGATCAGGAAACATCTCCAGAAATCCTCCAAAAGAATATTCCAGAGGAAGAATCATCTGAAAACCTCAAGTTGGTTGCTTCCCAATCATCAAATGCTTTATCTCAAACTGAAGTTGGTATCCCGCTGCTTGTTGATTCACACGGAAGTACCGGTAATGACAGGGAACAGAAGAAAGAAGTCACTGAGGAATCTCCTCCTGTTCAATCACAGGATGCATCTAATGACCCTTCAGACAGGGAACAGAAGAAAGAAGTTACTGAGGAATCTCCTCCAGTTGAATCACGGGATGCATCAAGTGACCGAGCAGATAATGGAAGACCTTCTGTTTCAGATTCTGTAACTGCCAATGAAGGTGAAAGTTTTGAAGAGCATTCTAACAGGAGCTTTCTTGGTGACCAGTATACAGATGAAGGTCTGAAGAGGGTATCTGATATGGTTATACCTGAAACTGAGTTGGTTAGTAGACCTGTTGAGGCTATCCAGCAAGGAAATGATCATGAAACTGGCCTGAAAGAACGATTGAGTTCAGGAAGCAACTCTTCAGATGTTGCAGCTTCAGTAGTTGAACTGGAGAAGCTGAAAAAGGAAATGAAAATGATGGAAACTGCATTACAAGGAGCTGCTAGGCAAGCTCAGGTATGTCCATATGCTATTTTATTGGAAATTTATGAACCTGGTGCTCCTCAGCATCAGCGATAACACAGGATAAAATGCTGAACCCAACAGGGCAATATCAAGCTTCTGAATCTACTGATGTGACTTGGGAATATGAATCTTTTTGTTGTCTGCACCTAAAGTAGGCAAGTCCAATAATTCACATTGTATTACCTAAAAGATTAGGTGAATCCCACTCATCTTCAATTGTTTCTTCCAACTTGTGAGGTCATGGATAATAGTTGCTTCAGTGAGTTGACTTTTGTCTAAAGTAGCTTCAATTAAAAAAGTCCTGATTTGAACCTTGTGTGTCTGTGTGTCATTGACACATTTCATTGATATTTTCTTGTACTTGTCAAGTGACATAGTTTACCAACTTAGAGGTCTCAAATGTCTGAGCACATGGATATTTTTTCCATAGTCTGTGGATCCTTTCTAAAATTGTGGAATCCATTGGCACAGGATGTTGGTATACGCCTAAAGATGAGGCTCAGAGGGAAGCTAAGACTGTGTAGCTTCATAGGTTCAATTGCAAATATCCGTTTCTTATTATGCGGGGAGATTATTCCAAAGCCAATAAATATATTTTAGGATTTCGGGTGATTGGGAATAATTTCTCCCATTATGTATGAACTTCTCTGTATCCAAACTTCCTGTTGTGCCACATACTTGAAAAAAGATTCAGTTGATGTGTTAGACCCCTGATTTTCACGTCTTGTTTATAAAATGATGAACATTCAATGACGTGACATGTCATTGTTTTTCCTCAGGCAAAAGCTGATGAAATTGCAAAGTTGATGAACGAGAACGAGCAATTGAAGGCTGTTACTGAGGATCTGAGAGTAAGTTCGCATAATTTTAAAGTTCCTTTCAAGGCTATTAACTCAATTTGTTGCTGTCTGCCAGTTTTTCAAATGGCACGAGTCAAAGACATACTTTATTCCTTGTTATTTCAGGATGAATTAACCATTTCATAAATTAATTTCTATGATTTTCTAGTGTTGGTTTTCTGCTTGTTATTGATAAGATTTCTTTCTCTTCTGTCCTTGCTTTCAATTTTCTCTAGATAAGTAAATCTTGCATGTGAACCAGATACCATGTGAGCTTCTGCACTTACTGGTCGAGTCATCTTAACTACCAGTTAATTTGTTGAGCACTTTTTTATGAACATCATCAATAATCAGACTTCTCTAGACTAGATGTGCATAGAGCAGGAAGAATTGCTTCTGTTGTATAGTGTCACATGACTCTCATCATTGATGATTTTGATTAACTCGCTCTCACATCAATACACTTGGCATTTTTTTGTAAAAAAATCGTAGCTTCTCTCCTGTCTGTCAGATGATCTGTGCTTTGTATGCTCTTCCATTCTCTCAGAACTGCTAGTTTCCTGTATCAATTTAAGTACAGAAAATTTTGGCGAAAATCATCCCTGGCAAGCAAATATTCTGTTCGTTTTATTTTCCTTTAGTATTAATATCATATGTGTAATTGGGTCTTTATTGCTGCTGGGTGGGATCAGCATACCATGGGCCAATGCATGTGTTTTTTGTGACAGATAATGGATTGAAACTTTAATTAATTCTTTTGTTAATTTTGTTTATACTGATGAATTCCAATACAGTTTCTAGAACTTTTTTCGTATTCTCCATCCCCACTGTTTTCCTCTTATGTGTACTTTAGGTTCATCTTCCCTTAAAACTCCCTTCTGTGTGAAACTTCACCAATTTTATTTATCTGCTTACTCACTAATTTTTACAGAGGAAGTCCAATGATGCAGAAATTGAATCTCTGCGAGAAGAGTACCATCAAAAAGTTTCTGCTCTTGAGAGGAAGGTATGAATGTGTTTTAAGGAACATGTCAGCTTTAACTTCCATTGTTAAGTGCTTGCTTTATGACTTGATCAGCCTTTTCACATCCGAGCAGTAACATGAATTCTTGAAAGACTGTTTGAGCTTTCGCCTGGTTGCATAGTGTTGCTACTTGATTTAGGCATGACTAAATCGTGCTGTTTCATATTTGATGCCGATAACTTCATATTTTATGCTTGCTGATTCTGTATAATGCTGTGTTTCTCTTGGACTTTTAGTGTTTAACTGGTTCTGGTAGACTCTGAGGATGTAGGATTATCTTGCTGATGGGTGAATAACTGAAGACAATTGTGCCTCCAATGGTCAAACCCCTTTAATGCCAATAAGACCTTATTAACTACATATGTGAATTGGGACGGGGAGATTGGACCCTCGAAACGCGGCATACTGCCACCGAAGAGCATCCTTTGGAGAGACTCCACCCTTTTTCAGAATGCTTCTTGCTCTTATAAAAATGGTAGAAGCAGCTTATTTATACTGCACAGACGTGATATTGGAAGAATAAGAGAAACATTCTCTGTTGGCTGGCAATATTCCAACCTTTCCAATTTACTTGATAGTTTTGAAGAAATTGCACCATTCTTCGGGAATCTCTATTTAATGCTGAAACCTCATATCTACTTTCTAGAATTGCAGTTCCCTAGTTAGTTTTTTTTTTTTTTAAAAAGCAAATCCTCCTTTACCATAAGCTTGATCTTTGCCCGTGGCAAGCTCGACGGCATCATTGTTATTTGTTCTATTAATATAACTCGAGGATTGATTTGCATTTCTATTTGCTATTAAATTGTTCCTTTTTTGAATGCTATGCACTGTTTCCCTTATTAGTTGTTTTGTCTCCTTCATTTTGATATTCCTTTTTCAATGTGCTTTGAAATGCTTTACTTGAGCTGAGGTCTATCAAACAACCTCTCTATTTTCATGAGGTTGGGGTGAGTTCTGCATACACCCCTCCCTAGATCCCCACCTCCACCTGTGGGATCACTGGGTATGTTGTTGTTTTAAAAGAGGAAAATGGAATGCATCTCCACATTTTAGTTAAATGTGTTGCTAATGATATTTTTTGACACTCATTTATTTCAGGTTTATGCTCTCACCAAAGAAAGGGATACACTTCGCAGGGAACATAATAAGAAAAATGATGCTGCAGCTCTTCTCAAAGAGAAGGATGAGATAATTACTCAAGTAATGGCTGAAGGTCCGACAAACTCAATTTCTGGCTCTAAAAGTGATTTTAATTCATTACACTATCATTTTACCTTTGTTTCACATGAAGCTTTCCTGTTATATATAGCATATAAGATGATTACACAGTAAGGAACAAGGTACATACATTAATCATAGGGTGGTACCTTTGATTCTAACTAGACGAAAGCTTTGATACCATACTTATGCTAGAGCATCAGTCTTACGTGCCGACCAACCAAAAAAAAGAGTCAGGTCATACTTGTGGCAACTATGTATGTATAGTTGACAAATGGGCGGGTTGGACTGAATTTGGGCGAGTCAAAATAGGAGGAGTTAATAAATAGCGGGTTATTGGTTTTCTTAGAGTATTTGGGCTGAAATGGGCAAAAATGCAGGTCGTAACCCAACCCGCCCAACTCTTACTAAGTTTTAACTGCTTTATTTGTTCTTTCTAACTTTGTAGTAACTTATAATATTATTATTTTTCTTATATGACTATAAGTTAATATAATATATCAAGATGGGTCGAAATGCCTGCTTGGGTGTAGCTTGATGATTGCACAATCTGAAAGGTAGTCATGTCCTAAAGTATGGGTTTTATGGAAGAACTCTGAAGTCTGCGCATGCTGAAAGTTACATCATATCCAGACTTTTGTGAGGAACTTCCTAATACTTTGTGCTGCTGTGGTTGAACCTTGGCTAGAGTGTCTTTTTTTTTTTTAAAAAAAATAAATTGGTAACCATTGACTTGAGTCTCTTACACAGTTTAGTCTCTATATTCAGTAAGGTACATATTTTGGGCTCTTCTTAGGCCATTTCAATGTCTAAAACTTAGTGTTTCTCCAGGTGAGCAGCTTTCTAAAAAGCAAGCTGCCCAAGAAGCTCAGATGAGAAAGTTAAGGGCACAGGTGTGGAATCAGGCATACTCGTTATTCCATTTCAGAAAGCATATTTATAAGTTTTAACAAATCTTCCATTTGTTTTGAAAGTTAGATCAGAGAGCTTGAAGAAGAGAAGAAAGGATTACATACCAGGCTTGAGGTCAGTCATCTAATTGATGCAATAACCTGATTGTAGATATTGTGAGGGGTGACAAGAGGTGCCTGGATTACTTTCAGCTCTCTCCTATTATGGTCAAATGTGTTCTTTTTATGTTAAAATTTTGAATCCCTTGTTTTCATTTTCACGAAAACGTTATTCTACGAATATTCAGCTAAGTTGTTCTTAGTTTTAACATGCTTACTATAACAATTTGAGAGTAGAAATATTTTCCAAAACTAACTCTGGCTGCAGCTAAAGTTCATCTGAGAAGGGGTAGAAGTGTTCAAAATCTGTTTGGTATGAAGGAAAATGTTTTTTGAAGATGAGTAGCTTTTAGGGGGTTTTGTTGCCAAATAATATTTTCCATCAAAAGGGGGAAATGTCTTCTGTTGCATATGTATGGAAATTATTTTCCTTAACAATTATCACAACTTCTGCTCCGACCATTTAGACATTGTAATAAATCTTTATACTTCAAAAATTTCATCGACATACTATCCGGTTTGGTAACATTATTATTAACTCTTTGATAAATGTCTTTTTATAGAAACTATATTTTACGCACCAATGAACCATCGGGAAACATTAAAATGACTTTATCTACATCATACAAAACACATTTAATATTTTCTGATAGTTCTGCTTGGATAACTTGAGTCCACTTCTGAAAGATATTCTTATCACCTGATCTTTGTTTTAAGTGAGGTATCCTTTTAGTCCTGGAAGTTGCCTTTTTGCTGACCGCTTGAGTAGAATCACGCAAGGTGAGCACATCTTTCGAAGGAATACCCTTTAAAGAAATTTGAGAAACTTGTAAGTTTACTGTCATGTTCCCTCATTGGGTTCTTGAGTTGTTAAAAGGAACTTTAGAGCTTGTAAATAAATGGATCTTGTGGCTAACTCAATCCCAAAAGTTAGCTTATGAGGGGCATACCCAAAGACCATAAAAGGAGACTCCACATCCCTTTTTCATCTGATGTGGGGCTCTTCAACACCCCATCTCATGTCCAAGGTGGGACATCTGGAGCATGGACAATTCAATATGGGCCCAATATCAGGAACCAAGAATTAATATGGTCTGATACTATGTAAGAAATGGATCTTGGGCCTAACTTAGCCCCAAAAGATGGCTCAACTAAGGAGATTGTCCAAAACCATATAAGGAGAGGCTGCTGTTTGTATTTTTACTTCGATGTACCCTCATTGGGTTCTTGAGTAAAAGTAACTTTAGAGTTATTCTTACTCAGTTTGTGAAGTCTTGTCACTGAACAATTTTTTCCTTTTTTTGATGAAGTAAAGGATTCTTACTTAGCAAGTGTTTAGTTGTGGGTTGATTGCTTTAAGTTTCTTATTTTTTGTGGGATCATGGTAGAAGTTATGATTTTAAGTTACATGCTTATGCCATTCCTAGGTTGAAGAGAACAAAGTAGAGAGTATAAAGAAGGACAAGGCAGCAACAGAAAAGTTACTTCACGAAACAGTAGAAAAACATCAAGCGGAACTTGCAACTCAAAAAGAATACTATACTAATGCTTTAAATGCCGCAAAAGAAGCAGAAGCTTTATGTGAGGCTCGAGCTAACAATGAAGCTAGAACTCTACTAGAGAGTCGTCTCAGAGAGACTGAAGATCGTGAAGCAATGCTTGTTCAGGCACTTGAAGAATTAAGGCAAACACTTACCAGAACAGAGCAGCAGGTTTATAATCTTGAATAGTGTCCTATTGTTCATTTAATTTCCCACGGCCTAACATTTTTTCCACCTGCAGGCAGTTTTTAAAGAAGATATGCTTCGCAGAGAAATTGAGGATCTCCAGAAAAGATACCAAGTATAACTTTCTCTTTTGTAACTTTTTTGTGCTTGACTACTTAATTATGTTTTCCTTTACATATACTTGTTCTTCTGTGTTTAGGCCAGTGAGCGTCGATGTGAGGAGTTGATAACACAAGTTCCCGAATCCACCAGACCTCTTCTCAGGCAGATAGAAGCCATGCAGGTTCTACTGCAGCTGAGATATTATTATTTTTCATATATCCTATTAATGGTCATGGTATATGGACTGCTAATTTAATGTCTTATGTTTTATGCCTCTTATTGAGTACAGGAAACAAATGCCAGAAAGGCTGAAGCTTGGGCTGCTGTTGAGAGAACTTTGAATTCACGTCTTCAGGTTTTAAGAGAAACGAGAAACTTTATTTATAGTTGAAACTCAAAGGGATTCTTAGTTTTTACTCTGCAGGAAGCCGAGGCAAAAGCTGCAATTTCAGAGGAAAAGGAGCGATCTATTAATGAACGCCTTTCTCAAACCCTATCCCGAATCAATGTTCTTGAGGCTCAGGTTCTTTAACCTATTGCTTTGACTCTGCTTTCATAGAGCTTCTCCCTTGGAATTTGCTTACAAATTTAGTATTGCAGATATCTTGTCTTAGAGCTGAGCAGACACAGTTAACAAGGTCCCTTGACAAAGAGAGACAGAGGGCTGCAGAGAATAGGCAAGAATATCTTGCTCTAAAGGAGGAAGCTGAGACTAATGAAGGTCGTGTGAATCAGCTTGAAGAAGAAATTAAAGAACTCAGAAGGAAACACAAGCAGGAATTACAAGAAGCATTAACTCACCAGGAACTCCTGCGGCAGGTAACAATATTATGTTTTACTTTCCTATTAATTTGCTGTACCAATGTCTTTTTGCATCAATGATGCTTGTGGTTTTACATGCAGCATACTTTAAATGATCAAGATGCTTCAATTGAAGAATATGCAAATCTTCTTTTTCTGAATTACTCATATTTTAATATATCAGCTAATGGTTCGCTTTCTCAGCTTTTGAATTAGTTTATTCTCTTTTAAGTTCTGAGACCTGCTGAAATGGTCTTTTAGCATGTACCTAATCACTGGCAGTAAAGTTCCTGTCACCTGTGCTTTGCCTCTACAATTGTCATTTTTCCCCTTTAATCTTGTCTTCAATAGCATCAAAATATAGGCAGATAAGCGAAATTCTTTTATATAAGAAAAGACAAATTAAAATTGTATCATTTAGCACAATGGTTTAACTACCAACAGTCAGAGATGCAGGTGAAGCTATTCATCCATGTATGGCAACTTTTTATATAATTTGACTCTATTTTTCTCCTTCCTATTCTGAAGTCTGCTTCTCAACCTTAATGGCGAGGGAAGAGAAATGTTATGTAGGATAGCAGTAGAAGGTCATCTATCACATATGTATTGGTGGAATATATCTAGATTGGATTAATACCCCGAGACAACATCGGGTTGCTTGTGACTTTGTTATTGATGCTCTGATTTTATTAAAGAGAAGTGCAGATCTGAGTCACTTGTCACCAATGTTTTACAGGAGTTGGAGAGGGAGAAAACTTCTCGTTTGGAGCAAGAAAGGGCAGCTCGTTCTACTAATATTGTGCCTGATCAAAGCCCGATAGTGAAGCAGAAATCTGGGATAGAAAATGGTAGTTAATACCAACTTTAGTTTTCAATAGGATGCTTCATGCATTTATGTTGTTGCTATTGTTCTCTCCTTTATTATGGTTAAAATTCTCCAATTATGTTTAGCATGGTTGCTTCACTAGTGTATTCCTCTTTCCATACTTGATTTTTTTATGCTTTACTTGAGCCGAGGGACTATTGGAAACCACCTCTCTACCTTTACAAGTTAAGGTAGGGGTAAGGCTGCGTACACCACACTCGCCAGGCCCTACTTGTGGGATTACATGGAGTATTATGTTGTTGTTGCTGATGATGTTGTTTAACAATCACCTAGTTGCAGGAAGTTTGACACGTAGACTTTCAAGTGCTAGCAGCTTGAGTAGTATGGAGGAAAGCTATTTTCTGCAAGCATCTTTGGACTCGTCTGACAATTTATCTGAGCGTAGAAATACATTAGAGGGTAATGTGAGTCCATACTTTATGAAGAGCATGACACCTGCATTTCGCCAGAAAGATGGGGAACTTGCATCCTATATGTCTCGACTGGTATGAACTTTCTGACTGATTCTTTTAAATCGCGTATCACCTGAGCTCATGCTATAATTTTAAAATATTAGTTGGCCTCGTTTCACTGTGATCTTAAGTTTATTCATTGGTAGATATAGTCTTAGTAATGAACTATAGGAGCTAAAGCTTGTAGTGCTCTGTTTTCATGCAAGATTATTTTTCCTTTCAACTAGTTTTTTCCATTTGGCCTCCTCATAGTAAGTTATTGATTCTTCCAGGCATCTATGGAAGCCATCCGTGACTCCCTTGCTGAGGAGTTGGTTAAAATGACTGCAGAGGTTAGTTCTTTTTTCCAGATTCTAACTTCTTTTTCTTTTTCCCTTGGAGCCTTCTCTTAGTAATGTCCCTTTCTGTATAAGGAAATCATTATAAATAGAATGGCTTTTTTATTTGTTTAGTGTGAAAAGCTACGTTCAGAAGCTTCCATGCTGCCTGGCATCCGAGCAGAGCTAGATGCACTTAGGAGGAGACACTCGGCAGCTCTTGAATTAATGGGTGAACGTGATGAGGAGGTACAAACTATTTTTTCACGATTCAATATTCATGATTTTTCTCTGGCACAACTATGTTTCTTGATGACAGCAAATTTGGCTCTAGGGAACTTCTCTTTGCTTCTATATTACTCATTAAAAAGCAACACCTTTATTTGGTTAATCATTCTATCAGGAAGTGGAAACTCTGGAATTTTTTGAAATCCATCAAAATGTGATGTGATGTGTAAATCACGTACATGAACTGTACGAATCACCTCGACATAGTGAATAGTACATTTTGGACGAGTATGTGCACATTCACCTTTCAATGTTTTTGAAACAATTAGTTGCCTTGTGTTTCTTGAAAGATCTGGTTCCATTTTTAATCACTTCTCCTTTTATTTTGGATGATCTCTGCAAATTGCCACCTAAATATGACTTATGGTGAAAAGAAATAGTTATACTTACTTCCCTTTGCCTTTTTAGTCTACTACTCTACTATAGGTCTTGTTTTGCTCCAATTCCTAGGTGTACTGAATAGATTAAGACCCAGTTGATGTAGGATCTTGTCGTCCTTTTCTGTTTCACTCGGTTCTGTTCTTTTCATTGCATCCATGAGTATATTCCTTTATAGGTGTTCATCTTTTAGATTCACATTGAATTATGCCTTATTAAAAAGATGTATATTAAATATCAATCAGCAAGTTATTTCAGATGCATGTTAGTGTGCAAACACTTGGGCTTCAAGTTACCTGATTTCCTTTATGAGCCATTGCAGCAAGAGTGAATTTACCTCTTTTTTTTCCATGTCTAGAGATCATTCTTCATTCTAGTTAGATGTCTGTCCTTTCAGTTTCATCATTCTTTCTGGAATTATCCTATCTAAAGAATAGAATATCTTCGTTTTTCATTTTTCTAAAATATATAGAGTACCTTTTTGCACCACTAAACTCCCTGAAATGTTACAGTGCCCCTTTCTCCTCCAGCTTACGATCCACTCGGAGCATCTGGCCATATATGCTCTTTTTATTCCATTATCATTGGAATTTACTCTAGAAGTTCCTTTTTCTACTCCCCTAGTAGATACACTTGTATCTCTTCCTTTTCACTCTTCCTCTATTCTTGATTTGTGTTCTTCCTCCTCTAGCTAAACGCAGCTCTCCTTTTTTAAACAAAAATACTTTAGATAGTGATGAAAATTCTTTAAACAAATGGAAGTATGATATAGATTTGGCTGATGTTGGCTTGATCATCTTAACTTGGGTTAATTGAATCTTAATTTCTAGTTGTCCGATGTTATTCACCATACTCGAATTTGACACAAGACTTTGCAATAGTTATTTGGATTTACTGCCGCTTGCAGTTGTCCAAAGGGAGTTTAGTCGTGTTGGGATGCAACTGGTCAAGTATCCTTTATTTTTGTTATTTATAGATCAACTGTCTGTCCAAAGGTTTCAAATTGAGTAGGACCAAAACTGAATACTTGGAGTGCAAATTCAGCGTTGAGAGGGTGGAAACAAACTCTAAGGTGAGGCTTGTCACTCAACCTATCCCCAAAAGGGAAAGGTTTAAATATCTGGGGTCCATCATCCAGAGTAGTGGCGATATCGAGGATGATGTCACACATTATATTGGGGAGCATGGACAAAATGGAGGCTTGCCTCTGGAGTGTTATGTGACAAAAAGATACCACCTAAACTTAAAGGTCAGTTTTACAGAGTGGTGGTTAGACCAACGCTGTTGTATGGGGTGGAGTGTTGGCCAATTAAAAATATTCATGTTCAGAAGATGCATGTCGAGACGAGGATGCTGAGATGGATGTGCGGACACACCAGGAGTGATAAGGTTAGGAATGAGACAATTCGGGAGAAACTAGAGGTGGCCCCGGTGGGCAAAAAGATGAGGGAAGCGAGACTGTGATGGTTTGGGCACGTGCAGAGAAGGAGTATCGATGCTCCTGTTAGGAGGTGCGAGACGTTGGTTGTGGGAGCTACTAGGAGGGGTAGAGGTAGACCGAAGAAGTATTGGGGGAGGTGATCAAACAGGACATGGCGGAGCTCGACCTCACTGAGGGCATGACCTTAGATAGAAAGAAGTGGAGGGCGCGAATTAGAGTAGTAGGCTAAGTTCTTCTTCTTCCTCTTCCTCTTTTCTTCCTTCGTCTTCTTCCTCCCCTTTTCCTTCGTCTTATTATTATTATTATTAGTATTGTTACTATTATTACGATTATTATTTTTCCTTTCCCTTTTCATTATCTGGCGTTTATGTGTTAGTTTTATCATGTTTACAAACTATCATGTGCTATTCATTGTTAGTCGCACCTGTTGTTCCTTTCCCTCCCCTTACATTTCATTTTTATCATATCTAGTCCTTTCTGCTTATGGGTTTTGAGTTGAGGGTTTTAGGAAACAGCCTCTCTACTTCTTTGAGGTAGTGGTAAGGTCAGCGTACAATCTACCCTCCCCAGACCCCACTTGTGGGATTTCACTGGGTATGTTGTTGTTGTATAGATCAACTGTCTGTTTGAAATCTAATCTATAACCACAGTGAAGTACTGATCTTTTCCCATAGTGCTCTTTGAGTTTCTTATTAACTGGACATTTACTTGTGATAGTTGGAAGAACTTCGTGCTGATATTATTGATATGAAGGACATGTACAGAGAGCAAGTAAATTTGCTTGTGAATAAGGTATAGACGTTAGCTCAATTATTTAGTTCATTTCTTTCCTTTGCAAGTACTGTAAATCCACGTTTTACTCTCAATGTTCTTGCAGATTCAGGTGCTTAGTTCATCACTAAATGCCACCTGACAGAGCTGATCTGTTGATGAATGTTTTTCTGGTCTGTTGCATCATGTAAGGTGCTGTAGTGTATGTGATGTATCACATTGATTTTGGACACGATAATTCTTATGTCACCGGCTTTTATCATAAATCTATAGAGAAATTACCTTTTATAGGTTTGTCATTGTAACTCTAAAGTGAATTGTTGTATAGCACATATTCTTTTGACAGTGGCGTATTGGATTTTAAGCTTTTTTCCAAGTTCCAATTAATTGTTGGCTGTGCCTTACTGGATGCAGCTAAAATCTTTTGCTCACATGTTGGTAGAAATTTATGCACCTTGAGCAATGGTCTAATTTTCAGATTAATTTTTGTCAAATATAAGTTATCTTAACATTAAAAAAATGAATATTACTATTTAATAATAAGGATAAATTAATAAATTATTGGTTGGTTTGTAAATTGAACAAGTATTATTAGATATTTTAAAATAATAAATGGACAAATAAAGATGGATTGCAGCAGGAACTGATTTGTCTTTCTCACAGTTTTTGAAACGTTGTCGTCAGGAGGTTCATTTATTCTTAGAGAATGTCTCCCTTTTCCTTTGGTTGTAAATTGTGTAAATGGCATGTGAAGATTCAAAAGTTTTAACGTTCTTTTACATATAAGTTGTATATATTTAACACGCATTAAAGCAGTTGTAATTTCTTTTTCAAGTCAACTTACATAATCGTATAGGTTCTTTCTTCTTTTCAGCTGAAATGAAATAAGAGCAATTAAGATCTTTGCTTTTATCTGAAGCAAAAAATACGTCGTTTGTCCGAATATATTACGTCCACAAATGTTAATATAGAGATTTGAAATTGTGTTTGAACCTGCATTTTTGTTTAAAATTTTTGAAGTTTTGCGAGTGAAAATTTCAAAAATTAGTGTGAATTAGTTTTTGAAATTTGAAATTTCTTTTTAAGATAAATTTTTAAAGATTTATTGTCATAGATATTAAAAGATTTAACATCTAATGCAAAATCTATAGCCAAGCTGCAGTAGCTTCATTTACCATTCTAATTTATATGATAAGTGACACTTTTTTCGTAATCTGTCCCCAAAATAATATTGTACTACTATTTTCTAATTTTTTAAAATTAATCTAATTAAAAAAATTATTTTTTATTTAATTAAATAATTTATAATCATACAAATATACTACATAATTTATTTAGGATTATGCATTTTATTTTTTTAGTAAAAGATTGAAAATATCAATAATTTCTTAAATTTATTGATAAAATTCATTTAAATAAATTATGATAGTTTCAAGTGAATACTTAAGCATGTGATAAATGCTACTATTACGCATCTCAATTCAAATTTGAAAAATAATATTGTGTTTGTTTTCTATTTATCATTATGTAGTGAAATAATATATGTCACATGTTTTGATTTTTGAACATCAGCGTCAATTAAAATATGTTTAAGATTTTTTAAGATTAATAAAGAAAGATAATATATTTTAAATAATTAACTTATTTACCTGTCGAACGCTTGAAAGCACATACAAAAAAAAAAAAAATTCAAAGTTTTAATTGAAAATTAAATTATCTTACAAAAATTTTTTAGTATGTGTTTGGTGCTCAACAAGAACGTATCATAATTAGGGATACAAATAAAATTTATTATGAAAAATTTATCATTAAGTAGTTAGATAAGAAACAAGTTATTCATGTATTAATTTTTATATAATTTATAAAACGTTTGTTTGATAGATAGAAACTAAGTTATTCATGTATAAAATTATTATGATATGTGGTTTATAATTTAGAAATTTATATAGCTAATATATGTATAAGTTACACAAGAATTTATATATTATTTTATATAAAAAAAAAGATAAAATAACTAACACGTATATAATAAATACATATCTTTAACTCGCTATCATACAATACATAAATTTACTCATGTGGCATAAAATAGGATTCACAAGTATTTGATGCATTCAAATACATATATTTTGAATTTATAAAATTATATTAAATATAAATTATTTTAGATACATCGTATTGAAATAAATTAACATATGTATGCCTCGTGGAATGAAACTCAAGCTGACTGACAACTTTTTGCTAGATTGATAACGATGACGCGTCAAAATATTATTGGTCGAAACCAAAAAGTAGAAAAACAGAAAAGAAAAAAAGATAACAACATTGGACCAGGTGTCCGTCTCAGAGCCCTCGTAGTTTCTCGATCTCTTTCGTGTCGTCATCTCTGTTTCTCCTTTTTTTTCTTTTTTTTTCCCCCTGTTTTCTCCTTCCATGGAACCACTCACTGCTAATGCATATGCACTTTGTTTGTTTGCTTATAAGTGAAAACACGTTAGCACCCTTTCTAAGATTTCGCCCTCACCTTTTGCAACAGCACGTTTTCTTTTTTAACTTTTCTTAAAACTCCATTTTCTCTCCCCAATCCTCCCATTTTAGCTACTGTTTCTGCTCTTTTATTCTATCTTTATTGCTTTCTGCAGACACCCTTCTCCTTTTTCCGACGTTTCAGAAGGTAATTAACAAGTACTCACACACACACTCACGCTGTCTAGATTTGTTACGCAATGAAATGCAAAAGATTGTACTTCTGTTTTCCCATTGTTGATTTGAAAGATTTGAACTTTTTCCGATTGATTGATGATAAAGAGTTGAATTGTCGGTTTTGATTTTGAGATATGCAAATTTTCCCTTCTCATCAGATCTGGGATTTGGCAGGTTGGTGTATATGATTGGGATTTTTCTTGCATTACCATAGATCAGATCACACAGTATGAAAGGTGGTCGTCTTGCTGATGCTTACTCCATGTACAAGCGTGCATCAACTAAAGAACATTCCACCGATTATGAAGATAGAGAAGAAAATCTAGGTATCCCTTACACTGTTTTCTTCTTATTTGTGTTGCGAGACTGATCCAAGATTTAGAATCAGTTTGGTCCAAATGTAGCATATTCTAGTAAAATTTTATCGTCTCTACCCTCCTCAAACCCAACTTGTGGTATTTCACTGATACATTGTTGTATGTATAGTTAAAAGAACATGTTAATTTTGCTGTAAATTCATCTGGGGTTAAAGGGGTGAGCATGAGAATGTTGTTTTTAAATTTTAAATCATGCCAAGATCTATTACTCCCTTTTGTTCCAAATGATGAAATCATAAAGTTCCTATTTTTGTATAAGATTTTGCCAACTTGGTGTAATGATGTCATCCATTTTCCAATTAATATTATTATACTCCTCTAATGTACCATCAGCTTAGACACAACTAAAGGATATAACATAACAAGGATATAATTGTGTAAATTGACTTTTGACTCTTCTTCCCTGTTTCTATTTAGATCGTACCGAAAATGGTGAGTGGAAAGAAATTGGAAACCCCTCATGGAAGCGTCCGTTGCCGCATATACTGGTGGCAATTATTTCATCACTCTTGTTTGGCTACCATCTTGGGTATGACTGAACTTTCAAATTAGTTTCTTGCATAAATCCTACCATTTTAGTTGGTTAAACATCAACCTTGTTGACTATTTCTTTGTTCTTTTTCCAAACTTTGGCATTTTATTTTGGTTTGGTTTATTCAGGGTGGTTAATGACACTCTGGAAAGCATGTCTTTGGACCTTGACTTTAATGGCAGCACCTTGGCTGAAGGTACTCCATGCTATTTACTTTAAAGATTCCCCTGCATCCCAGCTCCAGCCATCTGAACCTCTGCGTCTTCGCCTCTATAGGTGGATCCTTTAGTTTGAGTCAGTGGGGGCATCCGCTACTCATTTATGACAGTGGATGCTATGTTTGTGTAAATATAGGTGTTAATATTTTTTTTTTAAAAAAAACAGAAGTTGTGTCCAAGGCTGTGATGTCAGTCGAACCTACTGTCTATACTTGCATTTGCCCTTGCTTCTTGCTTAGTTCATTGCTTACAGGGTTCATCTGATATGATAATTTTATTTTCAACTGAAGGTCTAGTTGTGAGTACATGTTTGGGAGGTGCTTTTTTGGGCTCTGTATTCAGTGGTTGGATAGCAGATGGGGTTGGTCGTCGGAGAGGCTTTCAATTGTGTGCTCTACCAATGATAATAGGTGCTTCTATGAGGTAAAACCTTGATAAACCTTTTACCAGCTATACTAAGGCCTTTTCAACTTTGAAAGCAACCATGAACATTACTTTGTAATACTTTTCAGAAACTCTTAATTCAATTTTATTTCAGTATGAGAATCTGGAAATTAACTGAAGGTTCTTCAACTTCATAAATGTAGTGCTGCAACAAGTACTCTTGGAGTTATGCTTCTTGGAAGGTTATTTGTTGGAATAGGGATGGGCCTCGGCCCTGCTGTTGCTGCTCTCTATGTTGCAGAGGTATATGATATTATCTTTTGCTCCTAATTCTATCTTTTTAGTTACATTTAATTTGTTTGACCAGGTTTCACCAGCTTTTGTTAGAGGCACTTATGGGAGTTTCACTCAGATTGCCACATGCCTTGGGCTCCTGGGATCTCTTCTCATTGGAATTCCTGCCAAGGATAATGCTGGTTGGTAAGGATTGTATGACCTTGATCTTTTTCTTTTTAATTATTAAAATCAATTGGTACTGCTAGCTGAGATGAATGAAAAAAATGTACTTTGCCATTGTATCCAGTCACGGTTTGGAATAGACCTGTCTTTCGTCAGTTTGAGACTGCTAAACTGCTTTTACGGGAGCATATTAAGAATAAGCCGATTGTCTTACGTGTTTATAGCATAACATTTTATGGAGTGATGTGTAACTATAGCTACTTATACAATGATGTTACAGGTGGCGTGTTTGCTTTTGGATATCCACCATTCCTGCTACATTACTTGCTGTATTGATGGAATTCTGTGCTGAGAGTCCTCACTGGCTTGTTAAGGTTGGTCACTCTGCTCTTAAGTCAGTGTCTTGTAATGGATAAATAAGTGGCATTAGCAAGTTCAGCTTTTTGTGAATCTTTCAAATAGTAAAATCTGCTAATAATTCAAGTTCACTAGGTCATCAAATGGAAGATGCTCTTCTTTATTTCAGCTGACAAGTGACTGGACTGCTTGAAATGCATATGTATAAACTATTGCTTTGTTTCTTTTCTGAAAATATATTCAAATCTGTTCTTTGTACACATATTATACCATAATCTATTGAATATTGGGTAGAATGAACATACCAGTTCGTCTTTCCATGTCCCTAAAACAGAACTCGCCCATTTTTCTTGGACCTTGGCAGATCTTGCAGTAGACAGAAAAGCGGCATTAGCAAATTCAACTTGTTTTTGTGAATCTTGCAAATAACAAAATCTGCTGACAATTTAAATGCACTAATCGTCAAATGGGAGAAGCTCTTCTTTGTTGAATACTTGAAATGCATATGTGGGCAGACCATTTATAAACTACTGCTTGATTTGCTGTCTTGAATATATATTCAAATCTGCTCTATGTACCCATACTCTAAATTGTACCACCAATCCATCGAATGTTGGGTAGAATGAACATACCAATTGTTTTAAACGTCTTTCCATGTCCCTAAAGCAGAACTCGTCCATTTTTCTTGGACCTTGGCTGTTTTAGGTGAATCTCAGGTTACTGAATATCCTTCTTATTATTATACTTATCTATTTTAATCATGTTCTTGTATAAGGCAATATAATGAAATGACTGAAGGCGATATAATCTTTAATAGATTCCAACAATCCTGATTCCTTTCTCTATTCATTGATGGGCTTGTGAGCTTCCTGTGCACAGTAACTTAGCAGGTTTAGTACAACTCTACTATTGAGAGAAACATTATTGGTTCACTCCTGTCACAATTTGTCTTTGGGTCCTGATACTTGATGTAATTCTAGATGCAAGAACAATAAATTGAACCACAATTAAGCGAGCAAGATAAGATACAAGGATATAATTAAGAAATAGAAATGAAGGGAATAGACTTTAGAAGAAAAGAAGGGATAATCTAACAATTAAAATACATTAATCATTAAATGAACTTATACATGAAAATCCTTCGAGTATCCAGGAGAGGTTCAGTTATGAGATACAAGGGAATCCTTCCATAAACTCACAAAGAGTATTCCTCTGTCTTCTAACTTAGCTAACCCTGATATGAAAACTTAAAACACTATTTGTACTCGTCTGGCAAAATAGCTAACTTACAAGAATGGTCAAATTATTAAAATAACCACTTGAGCATGTTAGTGGTCTTCAAGTCTTCCTTCCATGCCTCCTTTAATCCCTCCAAACTCATGAAGGTGGGAAGAATGCTCCAAAGACCTTGATGAACTCTGTGGTTGTCACCATTTCTCTGATAAATCCATTTGAGCATGTTATGAACTTTAAAATCTCTTCTAATGAATTTTCCATGACACTTTGAGCTCTTTGAGGATGATTAGAAACTTCCATATCCAAGATACCCTACACCCTCATTGTTGATATTAATCTTGCTGCCTCAATTTGCATCAATACTACAGTCAAGACTACACCGTATTTATACCATAAAAATAGTTAGTATGTTGTTGTTCTAATCAAAATAAAACCTGGTATATTATTATTGTGCTTCTGTGCCGGATTATCTTGATTCAATGTCAATTTTGTGTTCTATCATTTACAAACACTCAGCACTTATGGTTCTATTATTTCACTCACATTTTGTTTCTGGCCTTTACTCAGAGAGGAAGAATTGATTTGGCTGAAGAAGAGCTTGAAAAGCTTATGGGAGCATCACATGTTAAATATGCCATTGCAGAAATGTCAAAGACAGACAAAGGTGATGAGGTGGATAATGTTAGGTTTGGAGAGCTACTGTATGGTCGTCATTTTAAAGGTATGATCATTGATGATGTATTCTCATTCTGTCATTATTTTTCTTGTGTGAGAAAGTTGAATTTGTAACTTCTGCAATTTGGACAGTGGTTTTCATTGGGTCTGCCTTATTTGCTTTGCAACAACTATCTGGAATAAATGCTGTATTTTATTTCTCTTCAACTGTTTTTAAAAAGGCTGGAGTACCTTCAGACACTGCAAATACATGCGTTGGGATTGTAAACTTAACAGGTAACATATCTCTGCTCCAAACAAAACATTTATAACACTCTTGAACCTGTTAGTGGTTTCTCATTTACTGTTGTCTATAACATCTGCAGGGTCTATTATTGCAATGATCTTGATGGATAGGCTTGGGAGGAAGGTGCTTCTAGTTGGGAGTTTCTTCAGCATGGTAACCTTTGCTGATCAATCCTATATCAATCAATAGAACTGTGTCACTATATTTTGCTTTCTCATGCTTAAAGTTCTGAGAGGTTCTTGGAGCAGGCAATTGCAACAGGTCTTCAAGTAGTAGCCGCGAGTTCATTTGTACCAAGCTTTGCAGTATTATTTCTGTCAGTTGGTGGGACCTTACTGTGAGTAATCCACTTCAAGATTGTCGTTGTAGTAGTTGATCCATTATTGATTGAAAGGACTAGAAATGCTCGTTATACTATAGTGATTAGATAACTATCTGAGAATTATGACTCCTTTCCGGGAAAGTTAATCTTAGTCCAACAAAGAGAGGTCAGTAAAGCAGCTACAAGATGAAGATAAATAATTCGGTACTGCTTCTGTGAATAACAGTTTTCAATTGCATTGTAGAGAGATTTGGTATTTCATTTTGTATTCGGTAACTGTTGACTCTGGTTGAACAAATAATGATGAGACAATTTATGCTATAGGTAGCTTTACTGACTATTAAGAAGATAACTACAAATGCTCAAAAAGTAAAGGCTGGTTGTTTTCTTTCAATAATGGGAAATTGTTTATGTTAGGTATGTGTTGGCATTTTCTTTGGGTGCTGGTCCAGTCCCTAGCCTCCTGCTGTCAGAGATTTTCCCTGGCCGGATTAGGGCAAAGGCAATGGCTTTATGCATGGCTGCGCATTGGGTACTTTCATCTTGTTCTTGATATTTTTCTTTTTTTTTTTTTCTTGTTGCAAATTATTCTCTTTGCTTTGTCCTTGGATGAAGAATATCAAACAGAGAAGGATTTTAAGTACTTTCGTGTCTTAGAACTTTGATCAGTATGTGACACATCATATTGTTCTTATGTGAACCAGTCAAGTCTTAATAATTTTTCATATCAGATTCTTTTTTTGGTCTTTCTCTTGCTGCTTTTTTTTAGGGGCGGGTGGAGGGGGGGGGGAGTGGAGTTGGTGATGCTGCATACTGAATACTGGGATGAAACCGGGTCAAACAGAGCGAAATGGGAAATGGGATGTTGAGGATTTATATGGCCAACTTTTATCTAGTTTGGGGGTTGATGCACAATACTAGTTGTTGAGGGAAGAGGTTTATTTCTAGTAGTAGCGTGGAATTACACATTTAATAAAAATGCATCTCCCATTGGGTACTATATGTTCTAGATGCCCAGTCATTTGACACAATGAGTCGCTGCTGAAATGAAAGCATCAGCCTAAATGTATGCGCAGCCACATCCTGCTATTGGGTGTAAGTCAAATAAGATGTACGGGTTTGAGTACTGTGCGGCGTCAACCCTCAGATATAAAAAAAAATTATTATCCATCACGAGGAAGAGAGCCGTTCTGTCTGCAGAATCTACTTAAGCGATAGCAGGAGTGATGTCTTGCGAATTGCATCAGAAAAGTATCTCCTTGTTCTAACCCCNNNAAAAAAAAAAAAAAAAAAAACTGTAAACTGCCAAGAACCAAAAAAATGAACCATTTAAAGTGATGAGGGGAATCTTCAGGTATCCTAATTCATCCCAAAACTTTTAATGCAGTATTCATTTTGTGTTCTTAACTTCAAAATCTAATCTCTGCACATGACCATCCTTTTGATTCTCGGACAAGGTGTTGGATAGTCAAAAGTGTTTAGTTTATAAAATTCTGCCCGGAAGACTTTTGAGTTAAGACATCATTTAAGGGAGATCTGGTAAATGTTTACTGTTTAAGTACAAACTGGTATGAGATCATCTTTTACATCTCAAAAAGGAAAAAGAAAAGAGATCAGTCTGTTCTACTTATGTCCTCATTCACATTCTAGTTTACGCGTTTTTCAGCTGCAGCAGTACTAAATTATAAAGTTTTCTTGGCACTTACCTTTTTATTATAATTGTTGTTGTTGTCATAGCTTTTGTTTTATCTGAAATCTCAAGAAAATATAGATTTTGTTAGATCAATGCATTACTTTTTCATCTTTTCTTTCCCAATGTATTCTCATAGAATCTTTTGCTTTTTAACAGGTCATAAATTTTTTAGTTGGCCTTCTGTTTCTGCCAATGCTTGAGCATCTTGGACCACAAATAGTGTATGCAATCTTTGCCGTTTTCTGCTTGTTGGCAGTGGGCTTTGTGAAAAAGAATGTGGTGGAAACAAAAGGAAAAACATTACAGGAGATTGAGTTTGCCCTTCTTCAGTCTCATTAGTTGATTACTAGATCACACTCTATATTAAGTTCAGATTGGAAAATGTTTAGGTCCTAGATCACACTCTATATTAAGTTCAGATTGGAAAATCTTTGCTACCAGCTGTTTCTTGATTTGTGCAATGTTGGAGTGTGTTCGTAGACAGGAAAGGCAGCATCGTCGAACAATCAAGATAAAGATTTTCACAAAGCGAGGGCAATTGTCATTCTGCTTATTTTTGCTGCTATACTGCTCACTCCATTGGTCAGTGACTATTGCCTGTGGGAGCATGAAACTGCATCTGCCTCAGCCAGTAGTAGATCACATATATACTACAGAGCACCTATTGTTGCTATTTTTGTATAGGCGTTCTTTTATTTTTTGCCTCGACCTGATTTTTGCAATCAGCATGACATAGAAAGGATGATCTGAACATTCCTTATGGAAATAATACTACAGATTTTGAATATACTGGTGGGCTGTTAGCTGCTGGCTGTAACAAGAAATGTTGGTAATATTGTAGTACACAATTGATTAATGCAGCTGAGATTTTTCCATATTTATCTTCAGCAGTGATTCTGTTATTTTGCTATAATTTCCAGTTAGTGTTAGAAAGCCAAACTATCAACTATGAGGATCATGTATCATGTGGTGTTCATGGCCATAATGCAAAACATGTACAATCTAGTTATATGTTGACTTTACTGTCATATAATGATGCTATAAACGTGTCTTTGTTATATGAACTAGTATGAACATTATTTATTCAACCATCTGTTTTAATGCACTACACGTCTCTTCTATATAAAGCTAGTTGACTTTGAATAACTAACTTCCAGAATCGCATTTTCTAAATTAACAGCAAGTCTTATGAATGACCTTGGGCATTTCCTAGCAAAGGGATAAATATCACTCTGCAGAGAATACTTGAAGAGTGAAAGAGGGTAGTCAAAATAACAATAACAACAATATATTCAATGTAGAGAGTAAGCCATATCTTACTCCTACTCCGTGTAGATACAGATAGTGTTTCTGAAAGACCTTTGGTTCAAATGCAACATATTAAAGGAGGATAATCTAAATATCTAGAACGAAAATGGAACTACAAAAATGCAAATCAGACGGACAATATTGAGAAGGGACGTTATAGTAATCTTCCTCCCAAGATGTAACTAGCTACCAAAGTTGCCTAGTGGCATATGAATACATAGCCACCTTTGGAAAAAATGGTCTTGGAAACTTCCAATAACTTTTAAGTATTGATTTGAAAATCCATTTTCTATTTTGCCTCTTTAATTCTGTGATATTCTTAAAAAATTGTATAACTTGAAAAAGAGACATTTGACCACAGCTAATCTGAATAATCTCTGATTGATTGTTTTTTTCTAAGTCAAAGATGCCATCCACTCTGTACATGTCACACAAAGACCGTTTACCTACATATACATATGAAAGAGCTCATTGATATTTCTTCATCCCAAGGGATAATTGAGATTTTTTTGGACACAATGGGAAGAGTTGAAGCAAATAATGGAGGAGAAACTTCTCAGCCAGAGGGTGGTACAGAAGCAGCTGCCTCACAACCTCAGCAGTTCCAAGGAGTACAAGCTGTACATCAGTCACCATCACACTTGCCAATTGGAGCTCCTTGGAGTACTGGCTTATTTGATTGTCATCTGGACCAAACTAATGGTAAATAAAGCTTTTTCTTCTTTTCCCTGCCATAAGTTTATTTTGGTATCAACTACTTATGTGTTACTATCATTGTTAGAGTCAAATATTGGTGTGAGATGAGTTAACTGGTCTCTTCTTAAATGTTTTAGGGAAATCCTCATCTATTGAGGTAGCTTCTGAGGACGAATATCGATTTATTTTTCATGGTATCAAAGATAGACCCATCCTAATTCTTGGTTTACCCGATGTTTGTTCTCCATGTCATATTGTTCACACTTAAGATGTCTAGTCATGGGAGTGTGAGGTGTTCGAGTTTGACATCGGTGTGGGATGATATTGGACAATCATCACCTCTTGAGCTAGCTTTGGAATTGAGTTAGGCCCGAATTAATTGTTTTATCATGGTATCGAAGTCAAGCTTATCTAAATTCTTGGTTTTATTCATGTTGTGTGGGGGTGTTGGAATCCCAGCATCTTGACATTTACTGACTTAAAATCTTGATCCGCCTCTGAAGAACGTTCTTGTTTCTGAAGATGTCAAGACAAACATTTTACTGATTTAAAACCTTGTTCTGCTTCTAAAAGACATTCTTCTTTGTTTGTGCAGCTGTTATGACAGCGTTCTTACCATGTGTAACATTTGGACAAATAGCAGAAGTCCTCGATGCAGGACAAATGAGTAAGTTGCCAAGTCAACCCGGGTTACTTTTCATTATCGTCAGTATACAGAAGTTAAAACTCTCAGAATAAACTGTGCATGGAAAGTCTGATTTTTAATTTTTTGGTGATTAATGCAGCATGTCCTTTGGGGACTTTCATATACATGCTGATGATGCCTGCTGTTTGCTCTCAGTGGATCATGGGCTCAAAATATAGAACCCAATTGAGACAAAGATATAATCTAGTAGAAGCTCCTTATTCAGACATAATTTCCCACATCTTCTGTCCATGTTGCTCTCTTTGTCAAGAATTCAGAGAGCTTCGGAACAGGGGACTTGATCCCGCTCTAGGTATATTGTCCCGTTCATCTAAAAGTTTAAACTGATAGAGCACGATGAAACTCTAATGCACGATCTTGACCTTGTTCTAATAAATGTTATGCAGGATGGAATGGTATAGTTGCTCAGCAGCACTATGGAAACCAACAAGTTAATCAAGCTCCTCAAGTACAATCTATGTCAAAGTAAAAAACAAATTTATGATTCATTATTTGTTTGATATGAGGTTGTAGCGTGTTTAAGTCATTTTTTTTTATCAAGATGCAGATTATGTTCATGTTTGAAATTGTATCCTTAAAACTCAAACCATCTTGTTGGTTGTGTAAATTGTCGATTTAAATTACTGTTTTACTCGAAGCAATGCCTCTAATCTATGTACTTTGCTACAAATAACATCGTCAATCCCCAACTAATTATAATAATCCAAGTAATATGATTAACAAAACATAATATTTGTTCACTGGGAAGCATTAAAACCAAGCCAACAAGAAAAAGAAGAAGAGTTCCATACTTCCATTTCATTTATATGAAAATTGAGTTTTCAATGGATTAATGAAGATTTGGCATCTATTCGATGGGCTGGGTTAATTTCATGTCTAATCTTATCTTTATATAAATAGCCACAAAGATTTACTGTTTATTTTTTTAGCCGATATACACAGATTATACGTGTTATGTATATATTATACATTGATTATACATGCGCGGCTATTTTAATTTAATTTGTGGGTGGATAATTGTTTAGGCTAGTTCTTCAATCTTGTTTATTAAGAGGAAACATTTTCGCATATGTCCACTCAAAAATACTTGAATTATGCTTCATAACCACAGTTTGGGTAATTACATTTCATAACAATAGTTATAAAAACGTTTTTATAATTCGCGCAACATTTGTATATGTTTGTATAATTTGCTATACAATTTACAATTTTTGTATAGCATTTGTATATTTCACTATACAATTCATCCACATCCTCTTGTTTAGTTCACTATACAATTCACAATTTCACAGTATTTGTATATTTTTCTATACAATTTGATTCGCGCACCACTTCTGTATAATTGCGCATAATGTTTGTATAAATCGTGCGAATTATACAAAATTCAAACTGTTATTACAGCCAAATATTTGTCGCGAATTGTAATTAATTCAAACTATAACTATATTAGCTAATTAGCTAATAAATATTTGCTTATTTGTGTAATTATTCCTAACTGGACCAAGAAAGCTCCAAGTGTGAAACTAGTTGGGCCCCTAACTTGGGCCGTCATATTTCTCTTGTCGGCCTTCTTTTACTTTATTTCGAGTCCCCAACAATGTCATTTCTTAAAAGTTGTGTGTTTAGAATGAATGGAAAGAAAATTCTGGTTAACTAGTTAATATAGTTATAATTTATCTAATTTATAATTTGTCACTAACATTAACATTAATTATGATTTGAATTTGTATAATTTGCGGGTCTATATAATTCAAATTTTGTATAATTTTTGTATAATATAATTTGTATAACTGTTTAAAATTTTATGTTTGTATTTGTATAAATTCATTATTTCGAATTTATATAAAAATAGCTCAATTATACAAACATTCCTGGAAATTATACAAACTCACTTGTGAATTATGTAAACAACATAAACAACAACATACCCAGTGGAATCCCACAAGTGAGGTATGAGGAGGGTAGAATGTACGCAGAGCTTACCACTACCTCATAGAGGTCGAGAGGTGGTTTCCTGGGAACCCTTGTCTCAAAAACCCATAAGCAGAATAAACTAGATATAACAAAAAGGAAAGGAAAAGAAAAGAAAAGTAAACAAAAAGAGCAACTACTAGCGAAACGTGCATGATAGTATATAGAC
>JAABOM020000096.1:18152609-18165846 GCA_011800125.2 Solanum clarkiae | reverse complement strand
CAATTGTTGAATATTCTTGATATAAAAATCATCCGCTCATGTTCTAAAAGTATGATCAGTCTTGACAAAAACGCTGGCTCCGCCACTTAACTAAAGGATTGTGCTCTTTCCCTCTCGACGATGAAGCTTATCCCCCATCGTCTCACTAGCCGACCTTGCCCCCTTGTTATCTTGAGGTCATATCAGCTGCATTCTCTGATCTTATCATGTGAAAAAAGAAGCACTCTTTTTTCGTGGTAGAGAAATTATTTACCGATCATCATTTGTATTTCGTTATAGAGAAGCTTGACTAATATATTAATAATATATATAATCTTTTTATATTGGTGTGCAGCATAAAATAATTAACTATATTGGTGTGCAGCATAAAATAATTTATAGTTAATAATATGATCATCTCAAAATAATTAATATAAAATATTAAATCACTATTATAACATGTTAAACTATACTGACTATGTAAAAGATACTTTATGTGGTTATTCCTACTTTTCAAGTTTTATTGCAGAGGAGGGCTCTTAATTCCATTCCTTTCGAAAACAATTCAAAAGGCAGTTATTACGTCATGGACCCTTCAAGATGCTGTAATTTGAAAGTATATCTAGGGGCAATCTAATTTGTTGATTAATCATAATTAAGGGTGTCAAAGTTAATCCATGAAATAGGACCTCTCAATTCTCTCTCAAGTATGGATCTATTTAGTTATTAACTTAGTCTATTTAGTTAACTAAATAATAAAGAAAAAAGAAAGAAATTAAAACTTAGTAAAATTTAGCAGATTAAGTTATACGAACCACCACCCCCACCTCCCACCCCCCACCCCGGGCTTGTTAGCACTTAAGTCCATTTTAGCTCAATACATTTTAATCCAAGTAACTTAATATTCATTCATTTATTAAAATTAAACTCAGATAATTTTGATCTGCTCCTTTGACACTCTTAATCGTAGCAGTCGATTGTCAAAGAATAAATTATAGCAATCAATAATATTCCCTTTTAGGATGACAAGACAAACAATATATATGAACCGTGATAATCAGTTTGTTACAATAAAATTAAAAGGCTTTATTATTAGAAACGAGAAAGAAGGCAATATATTTTAAGTTTATATCTCAAGTCATCATATTTAGTAAACCGTTCATTTTTTTCTTTTTCTTATTTTGATAATGATCGTCCTTTCTCAATCATTCGATTAGATATCTGTTACTTTATTTTTAGACTATTTCATTACATAATTTCTATTTTCAAGTATCAAATAACTCTATCAATATTGACTTACACAAGTACACATAAATAATTACCTAATGCTTCTATCTTTTTGTCTCACTGTGGCCACACCCTGCTACTAGCAAACATTCTTGCAGATGTTCCTTTCCTTTATATCTAACATGTACTTAATCTCAACTACATAGTACTCTCTTGTTGATTGAAAAGTGTAGCTTGCATTTAGACTTCTTTGACCCAAGTCAAGCAAAAAGGTCAAAAAAGGATGCTAAAAATTAAGAAGGTGATGTTGATGAATGGAATGTCCCACATCAATGATCGAAGATGATCGAAGAGAAGTATGAGCTCCTTATAAAATTTGGACATTTTTTTTTTTAAATTTAGTTCGAGGATCATCTTACTGTTTAGAAGAGCAAATTTCATAAATGGCAGACATATAAATCCTAATTATGCTCTATAGCTATAGTTTGGGTAATTACATTTTGTAACTATCGTTACAATAACATTTGTATAATTCGCTATATAATTCATAGTTTTTGTATATTTCGATATACAAATTGATTTGCACACAGCGTTTGTATAAATCGCACGAATTATATAAAACCCAAACTGTTATTACAACTAGATGTTTGCCGTGAACGTTTGTACTGTTATCCTTAATCGCATTCTAGCCTGAAGTTTATTTATATAAGGGCTATATTTGAAATTAATAGGCGTTGGATATAAGAATTGTAACAATTTTATGTCTAAATAATTTTTCAAAAATATTCCAACGAAAAAATGAAAACTATCCATGGCCAAATGGGTGAAATTCCTTTTATTGTCTATGAACTTTGCCTAAAGATTTGCAAGAGTAAAGTATTCCTCTAGAGAATTCTAGGTGCCTATATTGATTGAATTAGGAGATGATTAGGATTTATTCTATTTATTCTTTATCTATATTTTATCAATATTGTTGTCTAATTTTCTATCTTTCAATTCCTTCTTGTTTTCTATAATAACATGTTCTTGAATTCGAAAATTATCAACCTCGAATCAAATATTATGATTTCATTTCAAAGTTAAACTGACGCATACTTTTTTATCTTAAACTACTTTGCAACTTGACAACCACAAGGAAATGAAACATCCTGCTTATTTCTTCCCTAAATATTAAGTTGGCTTTTGGCCGCAGGACTTGGACCTTAATGTCTAAGTTTTGATTTGAAATCAATTTATTTTTTTAAGTGACATTTGTACACATTTTTAATTTCAAATTCTCAGAAAGTAAGATTTCAAATTTCAAATTGTGATTTCCACTTTTTTAATGTAAACTTGAGAAATAATTATATTTTGAAAAAGAATTAATTAAAATAAATACTCATGCTCAACGAGAATAGATTTATTGTATAGTATGAAAAGATTGTATTAGAGAATAACTAGTTATTACTACTGACGTTTTTCTTTTACCAATGAATCCTTATAAAATTACGTGTATATGAAAGTATGTAACAACATGAAATCATAAAATCTATTTATAAAAAAAAATCATGGAGATCTGCAATTTATTGATGCGGATTCTTAGAATATTTTGATACATTATTTATGAATTATGATTTACTTATTTGAAAAGATCATATAAGAGTTGGAGAAGTTTTAATACAACTTAAAAAATTCAAATTACATATCCAAATAAAACTTCAATTTTAAATCATAATTTGAAATCATACATTCAAGTAGTAGAGATAAGGATTTGGAGGAGACGGCCAAATTAGCCGACCTTAATTGCATTCTAGGCTTGAGTTAATTATGTAAGGGCTACTTTTGTACTATTCATAGCTACTTCCTATAAATAGTAGAGATACGGATTAGTTCCTTAATTATTCGAATATGAGTAATTAATACACTTGTGAGCCTTAAGTTATCTTATACTATCTTTGTTCCACTTTATATCTTATAAATTTCATTTTTTTGACTATAAAATTTCATTTTAGACTTTAACTTACATTTTAAGATATATTTTTTAATCATAATGATACAAAAAAAAAATTGAAATCAATAATACATTTTTTATAGTTTTTAAAAATTTAAAATATCGACTTAATTTAATCTAATTCAACTTTAAAAATTAGTTAATTAACTTTAAAAAAAATGCAATATGACAACTAAAATGGAATAATAGCAAGTAAAGTAATGAGTGAAACCCCTCTTTTCGCTTATGAATTTTGCACTGTGATTTGCAAGAGGAATACTTTCCTCTTGAGGATTCTATTAGCCTATAGCGTAGGTACTTATCTATATTGATTGTATTAGGAAGTCAGGAGGATTTATTCTAGTTATTATCAATATTTGCGTCTAAAGTTTCTATCTTTCAGATCCTTGTTATTTCCCATTTCAAAAGTTAACTGACACACTCTTTTTACCTATGCTAATTGACAACCTTAAGGAAATGAAACATTGTGCTTATATTTTCCCTCAAAAGTTCCCGTAATCAAAGTTAAAAGGACAACTTTTGAGTCTTTTTCATCAAAATTGAATCAATCGCGTGTAGACTGATCCAACATTTGAGAAAATAATTTTCCAATTAAATAAACAAATGAGATATAAAATACAGGAAAAGGGACAACCACACTATTAAAAAATTAAAGCACTCAATAAAGCAGAACAATATGCTTTATCAAGGAATCTAGATACCTAGTTCCATTGTCAAGTCTTCTGAGGAACTTTTTGATCTATAGTTCAACTTAGCTTCCCTCTTTTATCATTTCAATTACTTTGCAAAACAATCATTGTTTCTGAGGAATGTTGCTGACTAAACCACCATGTCGTTGCATAGCAGCAACTGGTTCACCACATCTGGGGCAACGAAATGATGGAGATGCAGAGCACCTTGTTTGAAGACAGTAGTAACAGTACCTATTAACATTGAAATACAAACACCTAAAATTTTAGAATCATTTATGCAAAGTCAACTAAAGAAGGAATGACATCGAGTGCAGGCAAACCGAAAGTATGACAAAGGACTGATGGAAGATAGCATCTAATGTGATTTCGAGAAGCACAACAGCTCCTAATATGGATGCCATGATTGTCTGTACAAACTGGACATAATCATTTTTAAGTTGCAGATGATGTGATACAAACAATGCAATGAAAACTTATTTTGGATATAACCCTGAAGTAAAAGTAGTTTTAACTCTGATGTTCTGTACAGTCAGTAATATTAGAACCATACTCAGCACAAGGTCCAAACAATTTTTGTCCTGAAAGAGCATTAATAATGATAGCTACCTAGGATTGTCTAGCAGCAATTTCCACAAATCCACATTATTCTCTGATAAGGATTTCTATGGTTAAGAACCATAAAAGCATGTTTTTAATAAATGCATATGAGCATATATGAGAATACTGCATTACCATTCTATCACATAAATGAAAGCATGTAAATGTGTATACCTATGCTGACAAGGGATAGCAACAAATGGAATTGATGGGGTTCCCTGGCAGATGGGGCATAAAGTTTCATCTACTGAAGAATCTGAAGATTTGTCCTTTGAGAATGGACCAAGGAAACTCTTGACTGATGCTGAATTGAGAAGGGGAAGAAGCAAGAGCAGCAGTTCCTGCATATTAGAAAATTGTTTATAATCTAAGTACCTTCATATTGTTTGTGTCCTGAGGAACCAAACATGTCAACAAGATAAAGCCAGAAACAGACGGCTGCAAAGCAAAAATAATTACGACCAAAAAGGAAAAAAGGCATGCATATGTGAGTTGAAAATACAATTCTCATAGCTTCAAGCAGAATGTAAAACAGCATTAAAAACATGTAATACTCTGTATCATTATTGATTAAAACTCTCTAGAGATTTCTCATTGACTCTCTTTTAATACTTCCCAAACGGGCACACAAATTTTGCAAGATACTGCAAATGGAAGGACAATTACCGAGAATTCATTCCACACCAACTGACGATTCATGTACTCAAAGCTCACTGCTCTGTTCATACTTGGGCTCCCATAAACAAGTCTAGCTCTTAAAGCTCTTTCAATGAGATTCCTGTACCTGCATGTAGTGCATACATGTAGAAAACCATTAATTTAAGAAGTTGTAATGTGTTAATTTATTGGCCAGATCACATGCAGGGGACCTTTTATTATAAACAAATGATGCATCTGTTCATATTAGGGCTCCCATACATGTTTGTAGAATCAGCAGTATCAACCATCACAATGTGCTAAATGTTAATCATGCCGCATTATTCCTGCTATATAAGTTGGGGACCTCAGTCCCTCATACAAGGAATCACTGCCTGACCGGATGGAGATGCATGTACAAATTGATGACAGATGTTATGGCCATAGTCACTACAGTTACCAATCAAAACAAATGAACAATGAAGCTTAGTGGCCATTTGCTTTTCAGAAGAAAAAATGGGGCTTTTATTGCAAGTGTTCCCGTTCCAAGGAAGTTTGTAATATATAACTCAAAAAGTTTGTAATATATAACTGCTTTGAAATGATAGTCCCCAACTCAAAAAGTTTGTAATATATAACTGCTTTGAAACAATAGGAACTTGGTCTATTTCTACTCATCCTTTTATATCCTCTTCAATAGAACATTCTCCAAAAAATCTATCATAGAAACTTGACTCGTTAAACCTTTACCCATTGAAAATTTAAAGCAAATAAGCTCATATATGCGCCCCTGTTACCCATGCACTGGTCTGTTAGTACTTGGAGCACAGATTCAGGCAGTATTACTTACAGAGCTACTTTGTGATCTAGATTTCTGTATCTTGTTCATCTTTAATCAGGTGGTCATGCAAAGCATTGGAAAAGAAATAAAAAGTGAAGTCTTTGCAGTAAAGGATATACCTTCCTGTGTAGAGAAAGAGAAGTAAATTGCTAAAAGATGCTGCTTTATAGATCCCCTCCATCCGTTGCATTAACAACCAGACTCCACGTGCCAAAGTCCTCTGAAGAAAATACATGATTAACAAGTGACGAATAAATTATATGTTCACACTATAAAAATCGGTATTATACTAGCTAGTGTTCTTCATTTAACTAATATTTCCAATCCTATTTCAAAAGACTGTTCGACTGAACACAGATATCAACATAAAACTTGAACTGTACTATGCAAATGTACATGCCTTACAAGCTTGGGACAAATTTGAACTTTTTCTATGGCATTGAACTTCAAATACTTTATCTCAAGATTCCCAACTTCATATTCCAATTATCCTCTTCTATTATGTCAACTTTTCTTAAAAAGAAAGCTGTACGACATTATATTTTAACCTAATTGTCCACCTTACTTTTGAACTAACTCTTTTCTGTTTCTTAATACTTTAAAAAATATCTAGTGATCTAACATATTTCACCACTTAATATTTAATCAATTCATTGTTTATCTCACATCTTGATAATCCAGACCTTGAATGCATTGTTTATCTCAATAATCATGGTACCTTAGAAAAACACCCCAGGTCGCTAAACGTTACCCCATCAATTTCAACTCCTCTATTTTATTTTATTTTATTTTTTAAGGTCAATTGCTACTCATCTGTAATAACATGGCCAAAGAGATTCAGTTTAAGGAGAAAAAAGAACTGACTGCTAGATAGAATATCGGTATAACATTGAGTAAACTCTTCTAGGCACAAGTATTCATGTAGTGTATGCAAGTAATTTCTTTTCGAGAAAACTAAACAATTTTGGATAGGCTGAAACAATAGGCACAAGAAAACATTTGGTCATTTGGAATATGAATTTCAGACAAACTCTGCTCTAGCATTTCAAAGAAGCATTTATTTTTTCTAGTAATCCAGAAAAATGCTATCAGAAGTTCTTTAACAATTAAACAGCTGCAGGAAAATTTGTTATTCATCTGAATTTATTGATTTTTGATACAATTAGTATTCATCCGTTGGTTAGTTTAAAAAATCAAACTGAAATACTTTTATTTCGTCTTTCTTTTCCATATGTAGAATAACGCCTGCTACGGAGATTCCATGGCATAAGGAACAAGTTTTGTTTGGACATGTAACCACAAGAATCTTCTTGTTCTTGTATACATATAACGTAATGTGATATTCAGACAAAAAGATCCTATATGAAACATTTTTGTGAATATTACTATTTTTATAATAATAGTATTATCCGGACCAACTTACAAGCACCTTGACTACTCTATCTGCACCTACTACCTCCTCACAGCATATGCATCGGGTAATCCCTCTTTCAGTAGACTCAGCTATGAAATTCATTCAGAAATGAATGTCGGGCTCTTTCTTTGACTGCTAAACCCATTCTTAACTATATCTATCAAAGTTTAGACATATATGAAGAAATCACCTAAATCATTTTTGTGCTGAAATTAGTTTCTCATGGTCCATTTCAATTTTATCAACCAGAAAGCCACATCCTTGGTGGTTAGTTAATATTCTACTCATATCAATGATCAGGGTTTATCAATAATAGATGTTTTTACAGAACTTAATATGAAGTTGCACATTTGGAAGTTCCAAATCATATAAAACCTTTCAATTTCCCTTATTAACATTTTCGATATGCCTAAGTGAAAACAAAATGAAAATTGAGGAATTCCTGTGCTTAGGTAGAAGTTGTTATACAAAGTCAGAATATTGGAGAACCTTATAACTAATTATTTTTAACAACTGGACTCAACAAAGCGAAGAATATTATCTATCAGAGAATGAGGAGTTCTCTTAGTGATTACAGATTTGTCAATCACTAAAACAGGCATGCATGCAAACATGTCGAATATGTGAGGAGAGAGAGCAGTACCTGCTCAGAGTCGCCCCATCTCCGAAAAGCAGAAAATGATTGTAAACGGGCCCATATATATTGACCACCGACTGTTGCAACACAGTACCATATCTTTTGTGCAGTAGTAAGTCCAGGTCCCTCTAATCCAGTCCGCACTACAACAAACATCGAAAAGGAAAAAGAACTACAACTGAAATTATAGCAGTTGATGTAAGAAAGAAGAAATGCAACTACATAAAGTTGTCAACCTTCGCACTTCAAACACAAATAAGACAAGGAGATTTTCCAAGACAATCCTTCCACGACAGATTGATCTATACCCTTGCTAGTTAGACTTGCCTAACTATAAAACTACAACGGAAATTATAGTAGTTAATGCAAGAAACAACAAATGCAATTACATCACGCTGCCAAGCTCTGCACTTCAAACACAAAGTCAAAGTAAGACCAACGAGATTTTACAAGTCAATCCCAATGGTCCATCCATTTACAAACTGATGGTAAACACATGCCAATTTTTAGACTTGCTATAGAATTTAAAACTTACAGGACTCAAGTAGCTTAGCTGATCTATTACTAATTGAATATTAAGACCAGAGAGGATAATCTAACTCAGAGTCAGAGATCCTATCTACAACAAAAACATACCCAATGAAATTCCACAAGTTGGGTCGGGAGGGTAGAATGTACACAAAAAACAAAAAAGAAAGGATGAAAGGATTACTAAACAGTAATTTCGAGATTAATCTCCAGCTTCTTTCCAAAAGAAAACAATGTATCGGAGCTGACAAAGGATCATAAATTAAAAATTATGCCAATGGTGAGGAGGTGTCATTATTTGCGAAAAAAATTCTAAATAAAGAAAGGAGAAGGAGAACAAATATAAAGTACAACCATCTTAGCTTCAGAAAAAAAGAAGTTTGACGCCTCAATGCCAAACATGAATACTTAAAAAGGACATCCAAACTAATACTGTTCACATCCCTAAAGCAGAACATAGAACCATCTCATCTATCCATAGCTTTCAACACAATATGACAATTTTAATTTCCAACATCACGGAGATACAAAAAAAGTTAGTACAAGCTACTTACAGAAAAGGGTGCAACAAGATTAAGAAAAAAAGATGCTTTTCTAACCTTTTCCTCTAATCTCACTTGCACGTTCATCTCTGTACCTCAGATTCATGAGAGCATTACCAGGTGTAGGCTTATCAACCCAGATAGAAAATCGCCAGATCAGAAATTCAAGAAAAGCATCAAGTTCTGGTTCATATTGATATAACATTCCTGGCTAATCCAAACAAAAGAACAGATATTAAAACTTTTGTCAGATAGCAGAATCATGAGGACTTAAGAATTTGATGATTGAACAAAAAGTTACATGATAGGTACCTTCATTAAAGAGAAGACCTTAACCAACTGCTCTTTTAGCATAGCTGACATTTCAATATCCAGTCTGCCAGCATCTACCTGATTCACTCTGGATATTGAAATTGGAATCGCTGACTGCCAAAAAAACTTATCAACATGAAATTTCAGTAGAAGTGAGCGAAAACTCAGCAAATAAGACCTCAAAACGCAAACTCTTTATTCACCCTTCTCTGAGCCCCAATAGTAAAAAGACCTGACATTTAAGAACTTCGCAACAGAAAAGAAAAGGGAACAGTTTTTGTGAGTTACAATGAAGATATAAGTAAATTCCCATGGAGAAAAAGACACTAAAGCCATCAATTGTTTCCAGAGAATGGTTACTCTTTCTTTCTGATAGATTTCTCTTATTTCTAACCATCATCACAATGCAGCTCCACGTCTTGTATTTCCATTAATATCATTCCAGGTCACACAGAACTTGTAGAAAATTAACCTAATCTGGCCTGACTAGGGAATCTAAATTCATTTTTCTAAATTCCTACCCCCCAAAGAAAAGGCCAATGCAAACTCTATCAAAGTTCCCATAACTGGATAGATAACCAAATCACAGACTATTGTCACCTAAACTGAAAAAATAACTTATAATACTTCCTTGGACTACTCCCAATAAGAAAGACAATGATTTTTTGGTAAATACTGAAGTAAAAGAACAAAAAGACATAATAAAATGAAATAGATGTGGGGAGACATGAAAATCTTCTCGAAGCTGATCCACAAGTTTACTGAGCAGGTGCAGATACCACTGTACCCGTTACTCTACTGTATTCAAACATAAATATAATTTCAAAAAGTCTCCGCCCTAACTGAAATCAGTTGTCATCTCAAGTGTCATATAGAATGGGCAGAGAGAGTACCTGGTGGGGTAGAGGAAGAGACTGCCACCGGGGAAGTAAATTCCGGTAGGTATTGATCCAAGCATCTTGTTGTGGAGGAGGATGGACGGCGGCACCACCACGGGGAGAGGACGATGAAGCTAGGTTTTGCCTGTCCATATCTCAGCCCGTAATACTAGTTCTAGAGGTAATTCAATGAATTTTAACAACAGAGATATGCGATGAAGAAATTTGTGGTCGCCGGCGCCGGTAGCTTACCGGGATTCCGGCGAGCAATCTTTAGAGTTCAGGACTGACCACGCAGACAAATTTGAGACACAACAGTTGAAGTCTTTGTTATTTAAAATAATAAAATAAAAGTAGAAAATAAAAGCGGTTAGGGATATTTGCGAAGGGTAGTTTCGTCTCTAAAAATTGTGAGTCAGAAGCACGCGCTTCAAGATTTATTGGAAGTCACGTCTTCTTCTTTCTAGGGGACCTTAAAAAACGTCGACAGCAGGATTCGAACCTGCGCAGGCAAAGCCCAACAGATTTCGAGTCTGTCTCCTTAACCACTCGGACATATCGACATTTTGACTAAGCTAATTCAACAGATATTTTATTATAAGCTATTATATATGAAAAATGATATCATTCATTGATAGTGTTATATATTATTGGTCTTCTGAAGACAGTTCAATCAAAACAACAGAAAGAAAGTCCCATTCTTGAACATCACGTGACCTCCTTAGTACAAGACGACGATGGAAGGAGTTTCTCGGCAGGTCCTTTCGACAGGCAAATGCTTAAGTACAAAAGGTATGAATAGTTTCTATATGTATGATATCACTAACGAGTTAATATTTTAAGATATTATTCAACTATGAGAATTTATATACCAAAGTCATTGAATTTTATTTTATATCTCAACTTAAAGTTTTTATCTTTAAAAATTTCTATTATTAAAATAAATTTTATATGGCAAAATAAATATTTTATATGCCATGCATGTAAACATGAACTCTATAAATACAACATTTTATTTTAAGAACTGACAAAAATGTTGAAATTTTGGCCTTGTTAATTCCGCGACTTCAATTAAAAAATGTTCAAAATTAAAACTACAGGTCACAATATCTGTGTATGGCCTTATAAAAGTGAAACTTCAGACACATATATAAAGTCAGACACAAATTTTAACTTCAATCATATATATGGAAATTGTTCCAAAACACAATACTTGCAATCCCCCCACTCCCAAGAAAATATAAAAAAATAAAAATTAAATAATCCCAAAAGTAAGAGGCATTGGAGTAATGTTGTTGATCCCCAAAAGCGACTGTTTGTGGGCTTATCCCCATCTTGAGTCTTGAGGCAAGCCTTTTTTTTTGGTACCTAATGCACACGATTTTGGTTTTAAAGATGACCCAAAAATACAAGCCCAATATCTTCTTCATAGGCATATGGGACTATGGGAAATAGTACAAAGCCCATACTGTTAGTCACTGTAGACACGGGAAGAACATCCCACTTAAAGAAGTTATTACTGAAAAAGTGAGCGTCTCGAACTAGCATATAAGGGGTTCTGGCGCACCAGCAGAGGTTGCGGTGAAGTGGCAAGTATCTTTCATCCTTAATCAGAAATTTCGGGTTCGAATCACTTTGGACACGAAGTCGCCTTTGGGAGCGCTTTACTTTTCCAGCGAGAATACGAATTTAATCGAATTTCAGTGTGAATATCAGACATCGAATGAATTATATTTCACCTTTTACTAAAGAATACCATGCGCTTGGTATAAAAAAGTAGCGATATTCTTAAATTTTCAAGATTTTGCTTATCAATGTCATCATCTAAAAATATTTTGTTTATATTGGTAAAAAAAATCCTCAATTACAAAGAAAGTCCCTTGGTGGTGTTGCTCTACAACTTAGGCGTGGCTTTTAAATCTCTAACAAAATCAAATACTAATAGTTAATATCATTATGAAATTGTCCCAAACACAAGGGAGTTAGTGCTGTTCAATCTAGAGTCTTGACTCCTCCTCAGCCAAATTGTCTCTATGATAACAAATTTAATCAGAACGAGCATGCAAACCTTCGTATAATGTGTATATCATATTACTCGATTAATTAAATATTGTCATAAAGATTAACTTGTACGAGTGATATAATGTGTAAATATTTCTTAGTCAGTACACACCGTTCAAACATTGGATCTGTTGAGTATATATGAAGAAAAAGATTTTCTAATTTTCTCGTACTTTTCATATTTGATAACAAATCTTCTAATATTTGATTCATCAAAATATTTTTTAGTAAAATAAAATATTTGTTAAAGCTAAAGGATCTTTAATTTCTTTATTTACAACAACTACGTTGCAGTTAGCACCACCTCCGACTATGATGGGATCATTAGTACTGCGGGCGCAAATTTATAATGCATTTTATGGTGTAATGAATTCATATGATCTTTTAGTAAAATTAAGTATTTTAAATACTCAATGTTTGATTAAATCATAGGTAAATATTGTCACGCATCAAGGCAAATATATATTCATTGTCGGAAAGGCCCGGAAGAAACAATCTATATTATTTATGAATAATTAAAGGTGTTGCTATATTGGATAATATATTTTTTTATGAAAGTAGACAGTATTAAAAGCCAAAAGAAGGTGCATATGATTAGATTATTGGAGTCATGAGTTTACAACACCAAATACAATCACATTTCACTATACATTATTTACAAAATCTCTAGAAAATGAATATTATTTGATAAAGATCGAGATAAGCCCTGCCTTACACATAGCTATTATACAATATCAAAATATATGTTATAGACTCAAAAAGTTCTGAAGCAATCTGACGCTCACCAATAACTACTAGATATCCTGTATATCTATTGAGGAGATCAAAAAATCAATTATTTTTTAGGAAAATTTTTTTCGTCTACCTTCCTATCTTAATGACTACAATAATTTTATCTATATA
>JAABOM020000096.1:18106508-18144147 GCA_011800125.2 Solanum clarkiae | reverse complement strand
TTTAACCCGAGGATGTAGGCATCACTTGCCGAACCTCGTAAATCATTCGTGTTCTTTTTTCTTTATGTTTTTCTACAACTCCAAATCAGTTCACTTACCCAAACAAAGATCAATTAAAAATCAGTCCCATGATGGAGTTTCTTCAACATTAAACGCCAGAATTTGACAAAATACAGAGAGAATAAGAATCGCATGTAGATGTAACCTTCTGTCTTTGTATCAAAGACCTAAACTCAGTTCAATGACAGAGTTGCAGCGAGATATCATATGGCTCTATATTTCGCAGGTCTTGTGCAACAGTAAAAAAGAGATTCTTCACAAAAATTGGCAACAAACCAATTAGTAAATGCTAACCTTGTCGTGAAAATTATGCTTGTCTGCAATCACATTCTCTCTGTGAAATGCATTACTGAGTTTTCTTTGAACCAATCCTATCCAAAATTCTACATCTTCAATACTGTCACTTGGTAGAACCTTTCTACCGAAATGGAATAAGAAGTCTTCTTCGAATCCAGCCTCAATTGCTAAGTAGTGCAATTTGTCTATTGAAACAAGTCTATGTGACAAGTTCATGAGCTCTACTAAGGCATCTTCAACTGAAGCTGAAAACAAAGGACAAGAAACTCGTCCTGGACCTAATTTCTGAACTGCAGTGCAACAACTTATTGCCAAAATATTTCCTGCAACACCACTGAATAATTTTGTATTAGATGTTGATGTTTTATCAACTAAGATATGAAGAATACGTGCAATATCAATCAGCAGATTACTGTTCAAGAGTATTTAGTTGCATCATGAAAACAACTAAAATAACATGATAACAAAGCACTGGTCTTTAAGGACATACCTTCCTGCATAATCCACAGACCATTTCTTGAATAGGGGAATGAACATTCCTGCAATCCGTGGCAGCTCCAGTGTTCTAAACCATTGCACCAACTTCGGATTCCTCAAATTCAACTGACTTTCAATGCGCTCTCCAAGAAAGTCAGTGATTGGGGATAAGCTAATTTAAAGCAAGAAGGAGAAGAACATGAAAATAAGAAAAAGGACAAGATTGCCAAATCGTGACATACAGTTTCCTTCTCTATACATAGAAGACACGCAAACACATAGGAGTTTATGATGTGACTTCCATAATAAATATGCTTAAAGGAGAACATAAAAACTGAGTGAGCCAGACATTGATAAGATTAACATTTATACTACATGGCAATATATGAATATCCATTTGCGGGAAAGTTCAAGATAGTCAAACTTACATTTCTTGAACAGAAGAATCACTGTTGCTGCGTTTGCGAGAAAGAAACACTTCCACTTCTATTGCTGCTTTAAATAAAGCATAAATTGCTACCTGTGCAGCAGCACATGCTTTTATTTGTTGCATAGGTTCCAAAGTTCACGAACTTGGCAATTATTATAGTTACAAGTGAAGTGTTCAATACAGAAAATCGTAATTGATATTAACCTACACATTTTAAAAACTGAACTACAAATGAAGTGTGTCAGAAATCTCTACTAGAGGAACTGCAGGCTGTACTTCCATACCTGATATGCGATGCTTTTATGCCAGGCATGCACATCCACCCCAACCCACGCCATTGCAAGCTCAGGCCCATTTTTAGCCAATTCAAGGGTCTGTACTGCAACTGAAAAGCTTCTGGCAGATTCATGCAGTACCCACACAAGACAATTGACACGGCTGAAGTCCAGCTCATCCCTATGATGACTGACTATAGAAGAGTCCATCATAATAATTTTTTGGTCAGGGTTGCCTGTAGCTGCCACTGATCCTAGTGCTTCTGAAGGAATGCATTTCACTGGAATCTTTTGGGACAATGATCCAGAAAGATATCCTTGCAGAATGATGTATTTTACACAGCAAAAACTCTGCTCTTTCACATATATATTAGATGAACACAGTTTCTTAGAACCAGATTTTGCTAAGTTCCATGATCTGAAAATTTCTCTGTAGCACAAAAGATCCGTCAGTGAATTCTATTTAGTGGCTGAAATATGAAGAATTCAGACGTCTCAAGGATGTTGTAATCTACCTTTTATGTTCTCACATATATCTATGCTTTAGAAACTTCTGGTGGGGATTTCAATTTAAGAACCCCAAACATAGTAGACTTGTTTGGACCTTTTCTGCAGTTGTTGTTTATAGTTTCCCGACCAAACTCATCTAAGTTTAGCGGTTAATTTTGTTAGTGGGATGACTTGCACTCCCCTCACACACAATTCCAGACAACTAAACTGAAGTGATTAAGTGAGAACTTATCGCTGGATGAAGGACAACCATCTAAAAGCATCAAATCTTGCATTTGTTACTCTGGATGATAGTAAAACCTTTTCCTTCCTTCTTGAATTGTATACACTTGAAGACTTATCCACATTGCACTTATTATTTAGATCAACCAATAATGCTCCACACCAAGCTAGTTATGTTGACAGATACAACAACAGCTACATACCCAATCGAATCCCGCAAGTGGATTCTGGAGAGGGTAAAAATGTACGCAGACCTTACCACTACCTCACAGAGGTAGAGAGGCTGTTTCTTGGGCACCCTCGTCTCAAAAACCCATAATGAAAATACATAAATGCCCACTTATTTTCCCATCTAACCAAAACAGACAAAGTCGCTAAGGTTTGAGCGACATGTCCTAATTTTTAACGGATATCGATTTAAATCTTTTAGTAAGTCGATGGGCTTTGAGCGACATATCTTTATCATTTATTTACTTTTTTAGTGTGTTGCCGGAACTTGAGTTACTTGCAATTATTTTTTTAAAGAAAATACAAAGAAAATTCATTGTTATTATTATTATTATTATTATTATTAATAATAATAATAATAATAATAATAATAATAATTAACTTATAAATACTTCAAAAGAAAAATACAATTATCATATAATATAATATTATACTTCCTCTGTCCCACTTTATATGACTTATAATTGCAATTCCTTTTCGAAACCATCAAAGCAGAAACTTTCCTTTCACGGAAGGGATTCTCCCACCCACACCCCAACCCAACCCAATCCCAACCAAATTTCCCAATCCTCTAATTTTCTTGTATTTTCATCATCTGCTTTGAAGGCTTAAAGATTTTAATTGAATGGTCCATGACAAACAGGTTTTTGCATTGGATTTAACCAATTCCTCTTTGACCATTATCGCCAGACTACAACAAGTTTCAATAAAGCCTGAGCCACCACATTTTTTTCGAAGCAAGCTACCTGATCAGTTCCACTCACCTACCCTAGTGAGAGCTGATACAAGTTTGATTTTAAAGCTCTTTGATTATTTCAAATAAAAGAATATGGCTACTGATAGCAAACATTTTTTATAATGGAAGAATGAGGTTACAAATAAAAAACATGGAATCACCTTGGAGCTTATTTGACCATTGGAGGAAAGATTAGAGATGTAAAATTTGACAAGTGCAGGCCTGGGTATTAAACGGTTTGCATAGGCATGGAATGTATAAGTAAACATGTAAGAAAAACAGAAAATGACACATCTTAAACATGGTTTATCAACTTAAACCAACTGCAGTCTTAATGGTGAGACTTACACTACATGTAACTATGACATAAACGAATCTTAAAGGAAAGCTTAACTCCTTCACGACACTCTAATGTTAAAATTTGTCCAAAAACCAAACAATGATTAAAATATAAAGAAAGAAATTTGACGAAAAATGAAATCATTCATCATCTCTTCCTCTCCTATTTCATATCCTTACACATTCATAAAACTGCTTATTTAACAGTCACCATAGCCCTCCATCTTCCTCCCGTTTAATCTTTTTCAACCTTCTCCATCTTGCAAAAACAAATGGCACTTCCATATGTTATTCCATTGAATCTAGACTGCATTCACTAGAGATATTTCTTACTAGTGAAGCACTGCATCACTTTCTAGTGAATCATTCTGCTAATCTCTCTGGCTATTGGGGTTGAAAATGAGACAACCAAGATAATTACAACTTGCAATCATAATAAGAACCGTTCTTGCATGCCGTGATTCAAAGAGCTCTGTAATGCATAGGAAGTATCACAGTCTACATTTTACCCTTTTTCCCTCTTGATCGAACCTTCTTTTTTCATTTTTCTTTGAAGTATGTTTTTATCTATCTGTTATTCTACTTCCTATTGGCCCCTCAAACTAAACTTACATGTTTACCAATCTGATAATCACCTACCTCAGACCGCACACATTACTTGGCACTCCTCTGCTATATTCCTGTTTTATCTACTTTTCATCTCTATTTCCTTCCTCTTTCTCTTCATAAAATGATCATTTTCACCAAAGAAGCTTCAAGGGATTCACTGAGGAGTGATCTCATGGATAGTAGACTCTCTATGGTTTTCTAAGTTACATATACAGGAGTCTTTGAGGTATGCAACATGGGGTTTTAAGTAGCACGCAAGCTGCTCTGGCAGCAGCTATATGATGGAGATGTGGAATAGATGGGAATGGAGGAGAGGAATGAAAGCAACCAGAAAAATGGGTAGTTTTCTTTTTCTCAGTTTTAAAACTCATCCCACAGTTCCGGACCATTTCGAAACTATGCAGCTTACCAAGAAACATTAGCAATGAAAATGCTGTCAATGGTAAGCCAGAAGGTGGAATTTCCTCGGGACAAACATAAACTGAGTTGCTCGGACTCTTCACTTTTGGTACCGCACCCATGTTGACACGACATGGGTGTGGGTATGGGATCCGTGTCCGATTTGGTCAATCAGTTTTGGGTACTATGACCAAAATTGATGGGGAAAGATTGGACGATTTCAATGATTTTTTATAATCAATACAAAAGCTAAGGTGAAATTGAAAAAAATGGAATACCTTTTATATAGAAATTTACATGTAATGCCTTTTCTTTTAATCTCCTTCTAAGATTCACTTCAAGTTCTCCACATAATATCTCATAATTTAGATTTTATCAATCTATTTATAGAATTTTGATTATTTTTAGGTGAATCCCTACATCTATATCCATACATGGATCCATATTCTCGAATCTTAAAAATTAGATCATGAAGGATCTGACCTCTAGATCTGCACCCGTATCGGACACCCGCACCCAAGTCTGAGCAACTTAGAACATAAATTCCCCCTTAAACTTGTCTTGAAAAGTCGAATACACGCTTAAACTATTATGGCGACCTATTACACACTTTTACTACTTAAAAGTGAATTTATTTTACCCCTAAAACTAGCGTGACGAAAAAATAAATAATAAACAATGATGCATCTGATAAAAATTGAAGTAAAAAAATAATCAAAGTCCACTCCCAAACACCTTTTCTTTACACCCACCCACTATCATCCTCCTCTTCATTTTTTATTTTTTATCACAATTCTTTACAACTTAATTTCTTCATAAGTCCTATTTTTATTCTTACCCAATTTTATCACCTCCACCATAACCAATTTCTCTCTTCCTTCACTCTACAAAAAGGATCTCTTATCTCACCAAAAAATCAATGATGTACGTGATAGAGAGAGATTGAAGGAAGTGATGACAGCTTTAGCAGTGGTTGGTTTTAAAAATAAAATATAGTGGTAGATTTGTTGGTGGTAGGTGGCGGTGGCAAAGTAGAGAAAATAAAAGGTGGTGAAGAAGAAGAAATCGACATTGATAATGTGGTGGTGATATTTGGTGGTGGGTGGCGAAGAAGAAGAATTCAAGTGATATGGTGGTGGTGGAAAGCAAAGAATTGATGGTGAAGGCGGCCAAACATGATTTTCCAGTGTGATGAGAGATGAAGTGGGTGAGATTTAACGATGACAAAGATATAATTATAAGAGGATTTTTAAAATTAATAGGCATTACTTAGTGTAAAATATAGTTAACAAAAGAAAAGTTAATGAATACAGAAAAGAAAAAAGTAAATATAAAAATTATAATTTCAGATAAAGTGATGACATAATAATGGTGTGGTGGGCGAGTTTTTACTGTAAGAGTGGTGTTCTACATCTCAAGGTGGTATTAGATTCATTTTTAAGTAGTACAGATGTGTAGTTTAAGCGTGTATTTGACTTTCTGAGACAAGTCCAGAGGGGAATCTATGTCTACCCAGAATCCTTCGCGTCACCTTATATGTATTATATGTTCACCTTGTTTCCACGTTTTGGGGGATAAGCATTCTTCTTCTTACTACTAGTCATTTTCATTTCTTTATCCTAGAACAATTATACTCCTCTCTTACATCATGGCCAAGTGGGGAAGGAAAGTGGTTAAAATGAGGTGACGGGAACAAGAATTAACTATACAATAGTCAATCGAATTATGAACATAAGCCAAGAACATTGCAAAGAAACCAAATCCAGCTGCAAATGCAAAAGCATTCCCAAATGTATTAACCTTGGAAGTTGATATGAGGGCATATCTAATCCCATATGAAGATGAAAACTGGAACTGATCATAATAGTTAATTTAAAAATCAAGAATTAGACGATGGATGAGTTTCTCAAGTAGTAAACTAGTTCATAGTTAAGAGGCATTTCTACAGAGTAGAAGTGGATATTGTGGTCTGCTTTCAGTAACTTCCGACGTGAATCTAGTTTGAACTTTCACAATCAAACCCTATAGCATATATGTCGACTAATTGAAAGGAGAAACAAGTGAAGTTATTGAACATAGAGTTTCCATATTTTTTTTATTGACAAGGAAAATCCGTAGCCGCGACCATTCGGGTGCACATAGGGCAAAACCTATGTTCCTATGCAATAGCTCGAAAAACCGCACAAGGCAAGCCCAGTGCGACGAGCTCGACCCAGAAGGCACATCCCTTGCTTTCACTGGCAAGGAGTTTCGAACTTGAAACCTCCAATATGGAAATCCAAGTCCAAGCCATTGGGCCACCCGAAGGGTAGAGTTTCCATCTTAGATTAAGTGAGTCAATAAACGCATCTTTCTCTTTCATGTGTAAAGTATATTGGTGCAATATGGTCGCGACGCATGGACAACTCAGAGGATGAGAAATGCGGCACACATGTTAGATTCTCCAAAAATACACTACTTTTGGAGAATACGACACGCACCTGTTGACATTTTTTAAGATTCCGAGCAACATAACAAGTCAACTCCAAGTCATCAAAGTCACTCCGACAAGAAGATAGGGAAGAACCCAGGAAGTGTGCTCCTGGTATGTAACAAACTTACCCTAGACTTATCATACCGTAGTAAGAAGGTGTTGTCCCGGAGATGAGTGTCCCCTCAGTAATCAGATGTTAGGATAGGATAGGCATCCTAGAGCTACTGGCTACTGCCTCCAGAATATTTGAGATCCTCTATGGTGGTTACAAATAAGCACGTGTTACATAAAACACGTGCAACATTGATCATAATGAGGAGCGCTGAGTGGAATATTAGGAATACGTTACTATAGGGTTGTACTACAAATTGCCCCTTTTGCCCTCGTATGGTCAGATATCCATGCCATTCTAATTTGGATATATTTCATGTGAATATCAAATAAATTCTCTCTCAAGGTAAATTAGGAGCTATCTAAAAGTAGATTTTCTCAAAATCTCCCACTTTCTCTACACTGATATACAAGTCGCTAACACAAACAAGAAGACTTTGCCAAACTAGATTGACGTGCAAAACAAGTTAACTTAAATACCAGCTAGTCAATACTATATTAACCATTTATTTTCACTGTGTTATGTTCTAAAGAGATCTTCCTCAGTCTATTTGCTCGATATACTTCTCCCCTTTATCAAACGCAATCATTTCTAATTTGTCCAAGCTAGTATGATCACACATCCATCTTATCATCCTTATTTATATGATACTTATCTGCGGGTAAATGGATCTTAGAAGCCCAACACTCATCCCGACATAATATTGCTGGTTCACAATCATTCTATAGAACTTAGAATTCGCTTAATTAGAAATCTCGCATGTCATTCCTCCACTTCAGGCATTCTCTTTTAATTGTATTACATTTTCATGATTTCATCTATTGTAACATTCTCATAATAAACTGCTGGACATAATTAATAAAACGTAAAGGGAAAGGAAAGGTTGATATTTTATAAATCTAAGTTTTCTTTACATTTCCATTTCAGTCATTATTGGAAATTATTATTGGACAAGATACATGCAAAGAAATGAAACTTGGACCCAACTCATCTCCAAAAGCTCGCTAGAGATGAAATGATTGCCAAGACCATGTAAGGAGATCATCCATCCTTTTTATTTCCATCCAAATGGGAGTCCTCAACACCCCACATCAAGCCTAGGGCTAGGGACTAGACATCTGAAGCACGGGGGCAATTCAATATAGTGGCCCATGGGTCCTCCTCTGATATAGCATAAAAAAAACTCAACCCAAAAGCTAGTTCAAGAGGGGAGGATTGGCCACTTGTGAAATTTCAATGAGTATGTTGTTCTAACTTAAAAAATTTCCGTTCCTTTAATCCATGGTAACAAAATGAAATCCACAAATATACTCCACCATTAATTAATGTTTATCAATTCCCCAAACACAGACTGGGCATTCAGTTTTTTGCCCCAATATATGAATCTGACATTACGATAAAGGCAAAAGCTGAGGTTGAACTAAAGCTTAACCATAAATCCTTATACTAAACACGTTACTCGACTAAGAAATAAAATGCTGCAAATAGTTCAGGTTGACTTTCAGGTTTCAAGATTCAACAATTCAAAAAAACAATGAAATTAGTAGTAAATATAAAAGGGAGATAAGAGAACTTACAGATTATGTAAAGTGGAAATTCGGGAAGAGAAAAGGGAAGCCATGGAAAAGGGCGAGGAAAAAGGGAAGAAGAAATGGATAGGGGTGAAAAGCCAATATTTAAAAGAGCTTGAAGCGACGCCATCGAGGTGGAGAGAGAAATTAAGGTCGAATTTGATATTGGCAGTTGAATACCTAAACTCCAACTCCCATTTTACCTTACGCGGATAAACGACGGCATCACTGATTAAAAAGTAGATAATTTCCTTCTCATAATAACATAGACATTGACAATCATTAAATTTAAATAATTTCATATTAATGAGTGAAATATCTTTTAATAGAAATAATAATGAAATTTAAATTCGTCTCAAAAAAATTCTATATTAAATAATAAAATAATTTTTAACATAAACAACTCAAAACGTGATTAAAAAATAAAAGAGTACATACCATCAAGTTTATTGGTGGGATATCTTTTGGTTTCTATATTTTTTATCCTAATTTATGCAATATGCTTTAATAAGGTATATAGTATTTTTAAAATTTATGATGTAAAAGTAATTAAAGATGTGTGTTATTATAAATTATCTCTTTAAAGATAAAATAAAAAATTGAATTTCAATAATAAAGTGCATCACATAAATTGAAACACATAGAGTACAGTTTTAAAATTTCTAACTTTAAAATGTGTGATTATAGTAATTTAATATAATTTTTACATTATATTAAAAAAAATAAAAATCTGAATTTGATTTTACAAATTATTAATTAAAACATGATCGTGATATTTATAAGTTTCTTATCATTAATGATGCTCACGACAAGTATAGAAGAAGAAGAAATATATCATGAATCATGGTCATTAATATTATAACACAGATAGGCAGTGATAAATCAAGATAGAGTGTCATTAGGTATGAAGAAAAAAATATAAGTATTTTTTTTATAATTAGTAATTTTCAATTTTCTAATGTATGATACCGTTTAAGAATATTTATATGTTATTTAATGAAGAAAATATTATAGAGGTAAGTAATGGAGTGAGAGGAGTTGATAGTCAATTTGGGTGGAGTTTACGATTATTATTGAGGTTGGGAGAGATGACAATTAACTTGTACTACTATTTATTAAACTTATTTTCTCTACTTTCGTTAGGAAAGACATTTTCCTTTTTGATATGAAACTTATCTTTTAAAAGATTATAGACTAAACTTACACTAACGCTATTCTAACCTAATTGCCTCAAATAGTAAAATGCAAAAATGGAGTTATAGAGACGCCTAAAAGTTGATTGATTTACTAAAGCGTGTAAGAAATAGGAACAATCGACCCACTTACAGTTCAATCTATCCAATTAGTTGCCCACCCAATTATTTAAATTAAAAAATAATTATTATACATAGTTCATGTATAATATGTGTATAATCAACTGGCTAATAAAATACACAGTTAATCGAACTGGCAATTTGAGTGAATTCTATAGGATTTCGGCCTATGCACTTTGGGCCGTTGGAGTTAGAACTGTGTGTAAATGTTCAAGAGTCTTTTTGGGTTCAGCACATCTAAGGCCTTCTCTAGTAGCCCAAATACCCATGAAGCTGTGAGGACATTGTTACCTCATTTTTCCCCTCCAACACTAATCCCTAATTTTTCTTTTTATTTTTTTTATTCGGTGTCCAGTGTCACTTTGGAGTCAGATTATATTCGAATTCATATCACATAGCGTTTTATTTGGGAGAAATACTCATTATCAAGAATTTTTTCATTTTCAAAGCTCAAAGCCGAAAAGTCTGAGTAAAAAAAATAGTCTCATCTACTGCACCACATATTGTGATGGTGCTAATTTTTCTCTTTATTAGCCGCCCTTGTCTCATTAATTGTTAACAAGATGATAGTAACCTTTAGGGGGCAGAGTAAAATGCCTGTTGTTGGTACACGGCATCTTGGATTAATACTTTGAGGACAAGTGTCTTTTTTCTCGAAGTATTTTGTTGCTAAAAATGAACAAGTTTCTGTGCTGCGACTTTAAGAAGAATGTCATAAGTGGAAAAAGGGGCAGAAGAGAAAATTACTGAAGAATAACTTTCGATCTTTGTTATTTACTGCCTTGGGATACTGCGAGTTCGAAATCTATTTAAGCTTGATTAAAAATAAAATAAAATTAAATAAATAAGTTATATTTTTAAAATATAACTAAAGGGTAACTTTAGTGTAATTTTTTTTAATTTAATAAAATAATTCAAATGGCAGATGATAAAATTATTATCCTTTGATTTGATATAAAGTAAAATTTTATTTTTCTATTTTATAAAACGGAAGAAATTCTTTCATTTTATATAAAATGACAGTTTTTCTTTCACTATACAAAGAAAAATTTACTTTATCAAACTTTTCACTTTCTTCCTCAAATTTCATAGTTCTAGTCCCCAACCCGATAACCCAACAATTCTACCTCATATGGAATCATCTATGACATTATAAGATTATTTGATTTGAGATGTTACTTCTTAGAGCAAATTGTTGGTTTTAAAAATTGGAGAATATAAATCGTATTTAGAAAAAAAAAATACATTCAAATTTTAAATATTCTTTGTAGAAAATATGATCAAACACAATGTCAACTTTAAAATTTTCAAACAAAGTGAATAGTATTTGATTTTCATATCTAAAACGTCAAATGCCTACTAAGTTTCTTAACTTGATTGTTACATAATTTGATAAATAGAAATAAATTTTTGAATTTTATGATATTAAATTTAAAATACGTATTAAATTAAAACATGCAATTTTAAGATTCTTAAATTATATCCTTGAATTTTTAATGTGGGATTGGATAATTGAATTGTCGAGTTGGGGACAACTGTAGGACTATGAAATATCAGGAAGACAGTGAAAAGTTTGGTAAAATAATTTTTTTTATAAAGTGGAATATCATTTTATAAAAGTAGCAGAATTTCTTCTATTTTATAAAGTGGAAACTAAAGTTCTGTTTTATATCAAAATCAGATGTTAACAACTTTCACATTTGGGTTTGAATTTTTTTTTATAAAACCAAAAATAATTACACTAAACTTATTTTAATTACACTTTAAAAATATAATTTTATTTGTGTCAATTTTATTTCCGACTCAAATAGATTTTGAATTCAGATCATGATCAACTTGGTCCAAATATGTTTATGAGAAAGAAAAAAACAGAAATGATGTCTGTCAAACAGTAATTTTCAAGAATACGTACTACTGCACTCACTCTAGCTCGCCTTTTTTGTAGGGTTTGAAACATAAAAATATAATATTTGAAAAAAAAGCGGTAACATTTGCAGATTAGTTTAAAAATATTATTTGGACGTTGAAGTTATGTTTTTAATATTTATTTAATTTGATTGAACAAACAAAAATTAATGGTGTTGAAAAATTGGTCACCACCACTTTTAAAACTTGAAATTAAACTCATCTTCCATTTTACTTCTCGAAGAATCAGTACAATGTATATTGAATATTTTGAATATTTTTTGAAGAATAAAAGTATAAATAATTTATAACCGAAGTTCCAAACGGCTACATGTTAATTTCATTAATCAGAAGTCAAACAAATATTCATCCGTCACTATTGTGACGATGTGCTGTCTAATTTTTAAACAAATCAAATATATATAGTATGTTATGTAAAATAATTTATTTGGGGAAGTACGAAACTAAGAACTTTAAAGGAGCTTTAATATAGCCGATGAAACTATCATTACGTGATCAAGAAATTTTAAATTTAAATTGTCAAAATAATCTCTTACGAAAATAAAGGATATATAATATTAGAGACGATCAATACCTTGTCCAGTTCTTTCTCCTAAACTTCACTCATAATGAAAACTTAATGCCTTTTGAATATTATTAAAGAAAATAGTTTTTTAATCATTACAAAGATTCAAAAAAGGATCTGGATGTGTACATTATTTACCCTCTAAATTTTACATGTAAAATGCACTTTTTTTTTTTGGCTTTTGGTGTTGATGTCAAGTGTCTGCATTGAATTTGATCTGCATGTGTACATTATTTACCCTCTAAATTTTACATGTAAAATACACTTTTTTTTTTTGACTTTTGGTGTTGATGTTAAGTATTCGCATTGGAACCTAACTATATCCGGGTTCGTGTCTCAGAGTTCAAACATAAGATCTCTGATTAAGAAGAAAATAATCTCACTCGCTGCATCACATTTGGTGATCATAAAATGCAGTTGATATATTATCATTGGTGTGGAATATAATATCTATGAGATTTGTTTATTTATAAGTTTAGAAGTAGGAGTTAGCCTTTCAGCCATATATGAAGATGGGCCAGATTTTAATTTGAAATCTGAGAACGTGTAAGGGACAAAAGAATAATGGTTCCACCATGGACCAACAAGTGAAAGAAGAGTACGTGGATGACTTTTATTTACAAGCTATAAAAACCTACATTAAAGAACATGGACTTTTATTAAGCTTTTTGGGACCCTTTAACCATGATAGTGACTAAACCTTCTTGTTGGTCCCGTTGTAATTTTGGAAATTTTGTCCTTTGGTAGTTTGTACTTTGGAAGGTTAATCTTCAATAATGGGAAAAATAATGCAGTGTTGAAAAAGATTATACTCCCATCAATTTCATGTTAACGTTATCTTTATATTTTGGAGCGGGTCTAAAATTAAAAAATTTAGGAACACTTTTGACATATCCCAACTTTTTAAACTCTTTTTGAATTTCTCGTCAAAATTCTGGTATTTAAAATGAAACAAGTAGAGTATATTATTAGGTTAACTAAAATGCACTAATGAATTTATCATTACTTTACATTATCAAATGTGTATAATTCAATAATATATATAAGTTAAATAATTTTTGTAATTAAGGATGCATTGGTAGTATTTTTTGGCTTTGGAGCCAAAGATTGACTATTTTTTGGCTTTGGAGTATGATAGAATAAAGCAAAATGGCTCTTTAAACTGTCTGCGCTTCTTTCATTTGTGAAGTAGCAGTTAGTCAATGCAACTTTCGACGCTCCTCATGGGTCATCTGGAAACAGTTGCTTTATGTTTTTAAACATAGGGATTAGGCTGCATACATCCGACCCTCCTTCACCCTGCGATGAGCGGGAGCCTTTTAAGGCACTGGGGTATGTTGTTGTAAGGATGCATTGGTAGTTGGTTGGTTAATTATCATCAGTACTTAAGGAAATAAAGTGTCTATATTTAACGTTTAAAGTTAACCGTACAACAAATATAATAAACTGTACCTAATCTATTAGGTACTGTTTGTCAGACGCTCGTGTAAATTAACTAGTAAAAATTCTCTACACTTGATATGTATAAATATCTACGTCGTTCAGAATGTATTATGATGAAGCCCATTCCTCCATTTCCCTGTCTTTCACCCTCCAAAAAACACTTCAGTTTTTGTCCTTTTTAATTCTCATTTTCTATGCTTCCACCATAGAAACGCATTTCCTTCTCTCGTTCGATTTTATTTAATACTCGAATCAATCAAAAGATAGTTATTATCTCAGCGACTCATATTAATTGAATGTCGAAGCGAATAAGAGAGAGCGTTAGTAAAGGGAATAAACACCCAATTTATAGAGGAGTTCGTATGCGGAGTTGGGGAAAATGGGTATCTGAAATCCGCGAGCCGGGTAAAAAGTCACGCATTTGGCTGGGTACTTATCCAACTCCAGAAAAGGCCGCCAGAGCACACGACGTCGCCGCATTGAGTATCAAAAAGGACTCATCAATTTTAAATTTCCCTCATCTCATTGACTCATTGCCTCGCCCAATTTCACTCTCGCCAACAGATGTACAAGCTGCTGCAGCTAAAGCAGCTGCAATGGAGGATCCAAATTCCGTCTCTTCTTCTTCGTCTGTTGATTCAATTGAGAAAATAACATCGGCATCGGACGATCTAGGTGAAATTATTGAGCTTCCAAGCTTGGACGGAAGTTTTGACTGGGACGAGTTGAAGTTGAGCGACTCCATCGACGGGTGGATGTACCCGCCGGGGTGGGCATCAGATGGCGATTTTGATGGGTATCTTTTTGAGCAAGATGGTGTTGGGCAGAGAACTCTTAGCAGCTTTGAAATGCTGAAATAAATAAAAAATTGGTGCGCCTTTTTCTTTTTTTAATTTTTAATTTTTTTTCTTAGACATTTATATTTTCACGAACTAATCATGTGTGTTTATGTATATAATGTACTTAATATATTATTAAGTGAACTTTTTATAGTGTACACCATGAATATTCATGTTAGTAGGTCTGTTTGGTACCGGGTTAAGATTTAATCTAATAAATGAATAATTTAGTTATTTATATATTAATTTATAAATAGAATAAAAATTATTTATGTATTGATTTAATGCAATGTTTAATTGATAGATTTCAAATGTTATATAAAAATTATCCATATACTAATTTTATATGGTGTTTGATTATGTTTTGAGAATTCTATATAATTAATGTTCTCATAACTTATGAGAAAATCTACGTACAATTTAATATATTATATCTAATATTAAATTCTTTCAATTAATAACTTTTATTAAAATATCATATTTAGCAATTTCTTCCTTAAAAATAAAAGAAAAATTATCCTAAAAATTATTGACCGAAAGAATTGTTCGTCCAATCAATCTTCAGTAGATTTGGAAAATTAGGAGATATCCGAAGTCTCATTTTCATTTACCGTACATCTGCAACCAGACATTAACAAAAAAATCGTCATTTTCTGGTCACAAGCAAAATTTGTGAACAATCCTTCTTTCTCACTATTTTGCAGTCTCTTTCTCCCAATTTTTTAAGTACTCTAACTCTTCTATGTTACATTTCAAAGTTTTACAAAATATATATATATCCGCATAACTAAATCATTCATAATTAATACATGCATAACTAAATTCTGCATAACTAATATCTGCATAATTAAGCTCTACATAACTAAATTTTGCATAACTTTAACCAATAAACAAATACCCCTTACGGTCAGTGGCGTAGCCAAAATTTTCTGTAAGGAGGGTTAAAATTTTAAGAAGTAGACACGTGAACTAATCGAAAGAGATTCAACATCTATTATATATACCATAAAAAATTATTTTTATCATATATAAATAATATAATTTTTCGTCAAAGAGAATTCGATGAAACCCCTAATTACAAGATGATTTCGCCATTGCTTATGGTTTACTTAACGAGCGTTTGATCATAAAACTTCAATTATGTTTATTTTCACTTTTATTTACAAACTTTAATTTTTTTAACAACTAAGTAATGCATGTTCATACAACTTGAAAATTCAAAAATCACAATTTTTAGATTTCGAATGTTTTAATTCAAAATTTTGAAAGCAAGTCAGCAAATAGCTAAAACAGGTCTCTACTGTTTGCTTGCTTCATCAATCTCTACATTCATTAGGTAGCAAATGAAATTTTTAAAGGACACATAAATTAAGAAAAAAAAAACCTTAAAATCAAATAAAATCGTTATTGGAGTGTCAAATAAAGTTATTAAATTGTCGAGGATGAAGAGCCGGATAAGGGTCTTCATAGTTTTAATATAGTATAAATATAAATAGATAGATGAAAGATAGATGATTATGTCATTACCTAAAAAGTTAATTACTACTTGTAATTATCTTTTGACTTGATTATCTATCTATATCTATATCTATTTATTTTATATTAAAAAGTGTGAAGATCATTAGAAATGTTAATTGAACTTTTTGTCATTCATTAAAATACTCTTCTTTAGACAAAATCGTGTTTTCACTATTTTTCTTAATTTATTATTTTATATTTTATTTATTTAGTTCTCATATTCACTTTCGCATTAGAATTTCTTTATATTTAGAGCTCACTTTTAATTTAGGACTATTCTATATAAATAATTGTCTAGGCTATATAGAAAAAAGGAAAAATATTATTATGTTTCTAATATTTTAGACTTTTGAAATTAACTAATTATTTGATTATCAAATATTTTTTTTAACATTAAACTACTCATTTTATATGTAAGAGTCTATTTTAAAAATTTAATCAATTAATTATTTAACTTCCAACTACTCAACTTCAAATTATTACTTTATTAACATATCTATATTATAAGTAATTAAATTTATTTTTTCATCTTGTCCGTTCATAATATATTAAACTATTACATCAAATTAATATAATATTTATTTTAATGACAAATACTATTTATATATAATTTTTAAATTGATACGACACATACGTGAAAAACACGTACGCTAAACTAGTTGTATAAGAAAATTATAACATCATTAGTGCATAATCCCTAAATTCAATGCCTAATAATCACTATTCTGAGGTCTTAGGGGTGACAAAATTAAACTTAACTCGTTCAAGCCGTTTAAGCTTGAACAGATCCATATCAACCTATTTAAAATTGGGTTGATATGCAACCCGAATTTACTCGAGAGAGATCTTGTCAAAATATTTATTTTTTTAATTCAATATATTTTATATAGTCATAATAAAGAAAAATATACTTTTATTAAGTACTAATATACTGTAAAAAACAAACAAGATAAGTAAAACTTAACAAAATTTGGATTCGAGTGGAGCTTGACCCATTTTATAACTCATTACTTAACCCGTTTTGACCCAAACTCATTTTGACTCAAACAAATTTAGTGGCTTGAGTCGTGAACTATTTTTTGTCCTGATCTATTACGTCCCGCTCAAATTTAACCCCTTATAACCCATCCAATTGGCACCCCTACTCCCACATATGAAATAACATTGGTATATTGTTATTCTCAATGTCGTCATCGTGAAGGTCATCCAATCGTATTTGCACTCAAAAGTCAAAACTGGTATTGATCGAAAGGGGTAGGGGCCGGGTTGGGGTTGATCGGAAATTAAAAATAATGAGTACTAGAGCAAATGCTAGATGTTATATCAATTTGAAAGGTACAACTTACAAATGGTACTCAAGAACTCGTATTCTTCAAAACTAGTACGTTAACATGTCATTTTCGTGTATGTTTACTAAGTATCTTTTGTTAAAGAATTTTCTTTTATTTTATAGTCTCTTATGGTGAACTATTAGATCTTTGGGATTAATAACATAACATTAGACTATATCGACTAACATCTACCATATAGATCTTGGTTTTAATTTTTAGACTAGGATCTAAAATGTTCATAATTTAAAATAAGAAGTAATTCTCAAAAGGAATATATAACCGATGAAAATTTCTGTTAAAAGGGGGTCTAATTAGCAATTATTGATACAATGTGCTCCTATCTATCAACATGTTTTGCATACCAACGTGGGTTGTGATGCACTGATGGGACTGTTTCACCCTTAATCAAAGGTCTCGCGTTCGAGTCCTGAAAATGAAAAAAATCTTGTTGGGAGTGTCACCCCCAAATGAGCCCTGCAGTGAGCAATCCGAATTTAGTCGGAGCTCCACGGGCTCCGAACTGGAAAAAAAAAAAACATCCTTTGGGTTCGTTTTCAATATATGTAACTCTTCTATTTAGTCGTTATTTTCATGCCTCCATTTTGTAAGACATGTCCCTTTATTTATGGTCTAGTCTAGTAGACTTTGTTGTCCCATATGATCATCACCGTACATTGCTACATGATACATTCTCTATTATTTGATCAATTTCTGAATCGAATTAAAACCAACCAACAATTAGTTATCCTAAAGTCTAATGCTCATTACTCATTAGTTCGAGTTAAACTAATTGGTTCAAAATGCTTGTGTTAGAGACTAAACAAAAGACGTTTTACAGAGAAGATTTATAATGCATGTGTAATCAACCAGCTCAATTAAAGGTGTATCTTATACATGAATATTTTTTGCTTTTATGGTGATTCATTTTAGTGTATATATATTGTAATTTCATGGGATTACAAGTGTTTAAACCATTCTTTAAAAATGAAATTTTACGTCACGAATTCAAGCTTAATAGAAGCAAACACTAATACTTGCATTGGGTAGACTAGTTGTATATTACAACCCTTGAGGTGTGACTCTTCTCTATGTTAGGATAGAAATAATCAGATGTCAAGCAGAAGCAAGCAAATCAAACTTCGAAGGACCATGAGTAAGAAGATAAAGTGAGAATATATCAAAAGAGACAAAAATATAAGGGCATTTTTAGATCAAAGTATTGATAATAATATTTTTTTTAGGATCAAAGTATTAACAAAGACATTTTTGGGCCAAATTATAAACAAATGACATGTTTATTAATTTAACGTAGTTTAAAAATATTTTTCACTCTTTTTCCTTCTTTAAAAATCTCTTTGGGTCAACTTCCTCTTTATTTCCCCTAGATACCGATTGACTAATTTGCTTAAAGTTAATCTATTACATTATGTATGTCTATATCATGAGGTAGTTTTGTTTTTCAGAGTCATATTGTAGGTGACTTTACGTTTTAATATCATAATAAATGCAATATTAACTGAACAATATGTTACAATCCTCTCATAATGTGCTGCATTTGGCTTGTTAAATTATTAGCATATATATTCTCATTAGTTAGTGATAGAATGTCGTCATTAATTTTTAGCAACTCAGACATTTATTTATTTATATTATTATTATCAAATTTTCAACAATTTTAACACCAGAAGTGTCCTTATCTGTCATCGAAAGAGGGAAAGAAAACTTGTTGTCCTACATTATACTGTTAAATACATAATATCTTAGTCACATTGTATATCATTTTTTAAAAACATATATGATATCAGAATTAGAATTTCAATATCATTGGCGTTGGACCACTAGTCCGATCCAATGGAATTAGTCCTTCAATATTGTTTTCATTATTATTAGGGTGGGGTGGGTGATGGAATCCCGCAAAATGGAGATGAATGGTTCCTTGGATTCATTATGCATCTTGGATACTTGGACAATTTTTAATCTTCAAATCTTTTGTTTGTGACGGAGCTAAACTCAAGATCCATTTCTTTAAACGATTAAATACATAATATTTCAGTTATATTATATGTCATTTTTTAAATATGATATCAAAATTAGAATTTCAATATCATTGGAGTTGGACCACTAGTCCTTCAATATTGTTTTCATTATTATTGGGGTGGGGTGGGTGATGGAATTCCGCAAAATGGAGATGAATGGTTCCTTGGATTCATTATGCATTTTGGATACTTGGACAATTTTTAATCTTTAAATCTTTTGTTTGTGACGGAGCTAAACTCAAGATCCATTTCTTTAAACGATTAAATGAATAATATTTCAGTTATATTATATATTATTTTTTAAATATGGTATCAAATTATAATTTCAATATCATTGGAGTTGGACAACTAATCCGATCCGATGGAATTAGTCCTTCAATATTGTTTTCATTATTATTGGGGTGGGATGGGTGATGGAATTCCACAACAGAGATGAATGGTTCCTTGGACTCCTTATATATCTTGGATACTTGAACCATTCTTAATCTTCAAATTTAAATTTTTTATGTCTGGGCTAAATTCAAGATCCATTTTTGTAAATGGCTGTAACGTTGTAATCGCACCCAACATGATGAGTCAAGTACATAAATGTTGTCGTAATTGTACATTGCAATCCAATATTATTATGTTTAAGAACAATGCTTTAATAATCACGTGGAAGATGTGTTGACCGGATTTAATTTACTCCCAGTAGTCTCACTCTAAAAGACCAGAAAGTCAAAAGTATAGTTCTCAATCATAATCAACTTGAAGAGAGTAATTTATATCTACAAAATGGGGCAAACAATTATCACATTATTTTCTAGAATGTCCACACTTTCGAAAAACATAGATCAATGAAGTATAGCTTAAAGTAGGTGAAAATTTTGGAGATCAAGTTTAAATCGCAATATATTTTTGTTTAATTTTTAAAAAAGAATTTAAGAAGTTAAGTAGAGTTGATAATGAAATGAACCATCTTTAAATATTACAAATTTTGTTTTATGCTTACTTCTATCACTTGACCGGTGAACTGATGTGATTTGATATAAACAGTAAATTTGATAATATTTTTTCATTTATATTTATATTGAATCGAAGATATATGCGAATACTGAACCAAAGAAATTGGTATTTGTATGACGTGCGATTCTATGAATTTTGTTTTAACTATATATTATTCCCCGTTTATTTTGAAATAACTTTTTTTTCATGATGCTCCACACTAAAAATGATCTTAATTAGCGGCAATCAATTAACAACAATAGTTCAATTGCCGCTAAATTTGTCTTTTTAGAGCCAGTTAATACTCTTTGTAAATATTTCTAAAACTTACCGCGATATTGAATCCAATGATAATTAACTAATGCCTATTGGTGCTTTATAGTGACATTTGACATAATTCTATAAAGTCCGATCCGATAGAGTAACGATAGTCCACTTGACATAATTGTATAAAGTCCGATCCGATGGAGTAACGATAGCCTATTATGTCAGCATTTTTCTAATCATTAAACTAAGAAAAATTTATTACATAAACTCCATTTATTTGAACATTAATCTGGATTATGATTACCATTAAAAGAAAAAAAAAAGTAAGAGTACCAATAATAATAACCAAAACGAATTTTCTAACGAGCTAGATCCCGAATTGCAATTCCAGCTCATCTACCCTTAAAAGGCTAGACTTTTTAGGCATAATCCTTACAAAATATATCAATTCATACTATACTCCAAAATACTATTTGCTTTTAGGTGGTTCCCAGTTACATGATTAATGATTCCATGATTGATTCTAATGAACACGACATGATTAATTACTTGAATCGTTAATTATTCTCTCCGATCCCTTTTATATATTGTTCTTACTATTATTAATAGATGGTCCTTAATATATGCCATGTTACAAAATTAATTCATAAATGACATTGTTCTTTTTATTTTATCTTTGATAGTTAATGAGTTTTAAAAAGATATATTTGATCAATTAAAAGAAAAAAATAATTAATGTACATTAAATAAGGATAAAATATATAGTAAAGTCATTTTTTTCTCAATATAAAAGGGACCAGAGGGAGTAACTTTACTGCAGGTCTGAAATAAGTTGTTCTAATTAACGTAACTCCCATCTACTGGAGATTTAATTTAATTGCACCTACTCAATTGAAGTCACTAATCTTGATTAATGAAGATTATGAAGTATCTTAAATGAATGCATGCAGGTATTTGAGCCAAAAACTTAGGGCCCAATTATGAAGCATAATTTTCGAAAGTTGAATAGGATGGCGGACCTACTAGCTAAGGAAGGAGGAAAAAAGAACGAGACATCTTTATACTGATTATAATTAAGTGTAAGGGTAAGTTAGGAAGTAAGTGTTTAATTATCTCTTGATTTCATAAGGTGGACAAGTGTTGTTGAACATCTTAAAATAGTATAAGGGTCAAATAAAGATGGACAGAGGGAATAAGGATAAATAAACAAAGGTGGCCAAATTATGCACACAGAATTTAAACACTTTATACTCCTTCCATTCTCTTTTATTTATCATATTTTCTTTAAGAGTCAAACAATATAAAGTTTGACTAATATTTTAAAATGTCTTTATATCATCATATTGATTTTTAAAAAATAATTTATACTTACTCCATATCAAATTAATTGAATTTTTGAGACTTTTTTTAATGTTCAAAATATTTGAGTTGTTCAAAGTTCAAGAGGAATGTTTTAATCTTTTTTCATATTGTCCTTTCATTTATGAAGTTTTATGTTTTCTAGGAGATATATTACATTACATATTTATAATTTTACAAAGGGCAATAGTGGAAAATATGATGTTATCTTTGAATGTTATTTTTAGTATATGTGCATTACCTCACAAATTCAATTAAAATGTGATAGAGGTAGTAGTAGTTTTTGTATCATTTTTTAATATCCTAACTTTTATTTTGAAATATCAAATTAATGTAATCTAATTTAAAGCTAGTCAAATTAACTCTTGAAAACACAACATGACAACTAAAATTGAACAAAGGAAGGAGTAATCTAATTTGGCTTTATATTCGTTTTACATATTTCACATAGAAGCAGGAGCGACTCAAACATATTAGTGACTTAAGGCGAAAATTGAATAGAGGCGTTAAACTTTAAGAAATAAATTAATATATTTTCTTGGGAAATTTATTCTTCTATCTCTTTTATTTGCAGTATTGTTTAAAAAAAATTATAATAGATTTCATTCAGTAATTTTTTTCAATCGATCATATAATTATACTACAAAATTTCTTCTAATAATTCTTTCTTCCTATATGAAATAAATAATCTTTATCATAAATAGAACTTACTAAATACAATATTTTTTTTTTCTAAATCATCTGTAACCTAGCTATTATTATTTAAAAAAACAAAAAATAAAATCCCTCAAATTTAGAGACCGTAGACACTTATCTTTTTTCTAACTCTATCTAGCCATGCCTGAATATAGGCCGAACTGTGTCTGGTAAGCCTTCGTAATCACAATGAAGCTTTAATTTCCTGTTTCCTTGTATTTAATTTATGGCTCAATTTAGAGAAGAACTAGGTGTCGATTAATTAATTAATCAAGAATTAAGAAGGTAATTCCCTACAATGATTTCTAGAAAACCCTCTCGAGGGACATGTATTCATTGATTGAAAACCTAAATTAAGAGGTACTAAATAATGTGTTAAATTAATCCGTTAAACAACAATTTTAACTAAACGTTATTAGTCTTGCCTAAATTAATACTACTAGAAAGATTTTGACGCTAAGAATCCGTCAGTGGAACAGAAGGAAGAAATAATACTGAATGTGAGTGGCTCTGTTTACTTCGATGAGAGCCAAAGCTTGATTGCATCATAGCAATTCAAGTGGTCATCTCAGTTGTCAAGCCAAATAATTCTATAAATTTGATTATTTGAGAGAATAATCTAAATGCAAGATCAAATTTATATATGGAAGAATTGATAAGAGGCTCTGATTTCCACCTGTGAATTATTTTATAAAGCAATACTTCTATCGTCTCATTTTAATTGTCATGTTGAGTTTTTTTAAAATCAATCTGATTAATTTTTAAAGTTAAATTAGATTATATTAATTTGATATTTTTAAAATAAAAATTTGGGTATTAAAAAATTACAAAAAAAAGTATTATTGACTGCAATTTTTTTTTATATCAATGTAATGAAAAATATATAGTAAAATGTTCATTAAGATTTATATAACTTGACTCTAAAACTAAAAATAATGACAATTAAAATGAGACTGCATGAGTAACATATATTAGTATTTATAAAACGTCGATTAGTAAGCTGAAAAATATGATGACTAGCTTGGTATAATGCCTGGAGTACAAACAAAAAATATAGGCTGAAGTACAAAGGAAAAAAAAAAGGTTGTGGGATGAGGTAATTATATTTATCTCTAAACATAGTGTATTTGCCTTGTCTAACGAACACATCTTTTCTCTCTCCTTTTTGGCTCGTCCCTTTTCCTCCCTCTTCCCTCTAATTCTACATATATATTTGTGTTTTCATAATTTCATATACCCGTGTATCTAGTAGTATTAAATGTGTGTTGAGGAATTCACTATATCTCTTTATATAAATTTCATTCAGTATATCTAATATCAAATTTAATGTAAATATGTATTGATGAAATTTGTGCATAAATACATATATCTGGTATCAAATTTATGATGTGTCCAGTATATTTGTGCATAATGGGCTTCTGTATGGGCTTTGCTTCCCTGAATGGAATCAGGCCTCGACAAAGTTGTGCCCGGTCCACTCCCTCCTGCTAAAGAGGTACTCTCTCCCTATCCCATTTAGTATGATTAGTTAAAATATGGCCATTTATTAATGTTAAAAAATCAATATTGTACATAAATAGGTATGCAATGTGTCAATATTGAATAATTAGTATATAATTATAAAGATGTATAGCTATGTATCGAAGATACATATACATACGCATATTCTTATTTATATAATATTTATGCATTGCATTTTTTTTTTGTTTCAATGTACCAACTCAAATCTTCTCTAAACAGTCTCAAAATTTTAAATATGAGCCCCTCTAGATGTTTCAAATCTTTTAGTATATTCATTACTCAAAGCGATTCACATTTGCAGCACCTCAAATTTTAAATCGATCTATAAAAAAAAATTTAATTATCAAACATGGTCTTAAACTCCCTTTTCTTTCCCTGTTCTTCCAGATGTTTCCGAAACTCCACGCAAATCCCCCTTCAGTTTCATATATTAATTTTTCTTCTGAAAAACAGTGGAAACTAATAATAATAATTGCAGCAGTAGCAAAGGGATCGTATTGCACTAAGAATGCAATAAAGAAGTCCGAAGGGCCATTTATTGTAATTACAAAAATAATAGCTGAGTTATTTTGGATCAAGAATTTTGCTCAATGAACATTTATCTAATTTTTCGCTAATACTCATAAATAATTTAGCAAAATACACTAAACATTAAGGGATGATCAATCTCAAATATAAAATACAATGATTATAGGCCAACATTAAACATCCTGAGATGATGAACAAAAATTTGCTCTCTCACTAATTGAGTTACAAAAGTCATGACCCTAACACCCCTCATAACATGATAGGGGAAAAAAGGTTAAAGAACCTGAACAAATTAACCCCAAAAAACTCTAAGAGTACGTAACTCAACGGTTTAATTAGTCCAAATCTTGTTATTAAACATTATTAATTCTACAACAAACTAGAGCAGTAAATTAACTTATCTAGGTTAATTAATTAAGCTCTTTGATCTCCTTAGTAATTGCAGGAATGCAACTAGTACTTCTTGCAATCCCAGTAGTACCCTTCTTTGTGACAATATTGTCCCTTGGACTTATAGATTTTGCTCTAAGTATTCCCCTTCCATCTCTAGTACTTTTCTTCAACATTTCTCTCATTGCTTCAGCTTGATAAAGAACAGGATAAGCCCTACCAAATTTATTAAACTTGCTATGAGTACTCATATGAGTAGTCAATGCTTCTTCATTTTTTCCTCCATTTTTTTCCGCTTCCTCCTTTACTGCTTCTGCGCATAGCCCGCATATCCACTTGCCCGAGTATTTTTTTCGAACGCGATCGATGTATTCATGTGTGAACTCTTCGCTCATACCACAACACTCGCATTTGGCGTTTTCAACTTCGGAAATTGGAGGGAGATTTGGAGAATCAACGGGACTTATTGCGTTCCATTCGAACGAAATATCGGACATCGTACGTTGTAGATTGTCATTGGAGAGTCGACAGGGCTTGGTAATGTTTTGTTTTCGGACGTAGGATGATTTTGTAATTGTCTCTCCGTGGGGTGCCATTGTGTTTGTTCCGTACGTAGTAAATGATTTTTGAAGGAAATGATGATAGTTTTAGCTTGTTATACTAGAATTTTGGATAGTTTAGATGAAGGGGTAAGAGCAACAAGGTTGGTATTTATAGTTATTTCTTGGTTTACAAGTTGTAAGTGGAAAAGTAGGAGTTGTGGACCATGGAGATTGAGATGTCACTATTGAATTGGATACTACTCATGAAAGTGCTGGATGTTTCATGAGGAGCAAGCTCAAATCTTAACAAATTAAAAGGCAAAACTTTTTCATGCTTCTTCATGTGCGTGATGTGATGCTTTTGTGTGAGTGTATTTGTACTACTGTTGTTAATTTACTAATTTTCTTGGGGGGAAACAATTTCTGTTTTTTTATGCTCTATTTCATGACGGTTGATTTAATGTATGGGGTGCGGCTTCTCGTAACTTTTGTATGTAGATTATTTACTTTATATTGAGAAACTTATTAAATACTCCTTCCATCTCTGTTTTAATGATGCTTTTTGACTTAACACGTAGTTTAAAAAAAAAAGAGAATTTTTAAAACTTGTGACCAAAAATAATCTTTAGATATTTTTGTGGTTGTAAATCGTTTCAATTCTTTTACAGTTAAATTACTTTTAATTATAGTAAAGTGATATTTTTTTTGAAACTATCGAAAAATCAAAGAATGTGACATAAAATGAGACATAGGGAGTATATAAAAACTATTTGGTGGAAACCCTGTAACAAAGTAATAAGCTCTTGATCCGACGGTAGAAATGAAACTTGCTTAATCTTTGTTGCCCTCCTCAAACTTAAATCTTTGATCTCCCATGATGGACAATATAGAATCATGATAACAAATGAAGGAAATAACATAAATGAGTATAAAAGTATGATATATAATATAGTAGTAAAATGCTTTCAGGCTAGCCTTCATGCATGCACACAATGACAAGAAATTGGGTGGACGAATAGTTTACTCAAACAAAATTCATTAGCTTTTGATTATCGTTCTAGCCATTTGGGTTCATTTTACTGATGACATTGCGATTAAAAATCAATACTGCTTGAATTGAATCTAGATAAAAGATATGCCACGTTACTTTTATGGTTAATGATCGACCAATTTTATAGTTAAACAACAAAATTCGTCGACAGTCCTATCTAGCCAAAACTTTGTGACAGATTATTAAAAATATCAGTTGTTAGCAACGAAGTTCATAGCACTTTTTTTTTTCATTTCCCTTTATTTAGCATGTTTCCTACCACAACTAACCATGTTCTGATAATTTCTTTTTTCAAGTTGTGACATTTTAATTTTTTCTGTTGTTATTTAATACTTATGAAGCTTGACATTAGAAATTACTACTTAGAAAAGGAGGTTGTAGTTATGTCCAGTAACAAAAAAGAGATAAACTTTTCTAGGTATTAGTCACAAGTTGTCGTTGTTCGACCATTCAAATTTGGTGGAGCACGTTGTATTCTTCCAAAGAAAATGCAGTTCAATTATTAATCAGGAGATATAAACATATACACATCACATCAATGTCCAGCTCCCTTTTCCCGTGACAATTATCATGTGGTTAGTTAATTAGTAGTTATTTATTAATAGAAGGTTGTGGCAAGGTTAGGTCTCCATCAATCACATGTTTCAAATTAAAGAATAAATAATAGGAAAATAAATGATGACCATATAACTTGCTTTATATTCAATTCATGTCAATTTTAGTTTCTACCGATTTATAGTAGCAGCGTCAGAATTTTTACTAACATGATTTAAAAATATGAAAAAGTAAATATATGAACAAGTTGAAAGGATTCAATGTATATTGTATCTACATAAAATAAAATAAATTAATCTTGAATGTATAATATGATTTTACGCCGAAAGAGATTTGAATGAACCCTTGCCTTCGTACTACTTTATCTGAAGTTTGGACGACAACTTTAGTTGTGGCTTGAATTTGATGCCAACTTGTACTGCCATCATTTCTCACGAGAGTGATATCGACATAGAGCTTTCACAAAAAATATCTCCCTTACCTATGAATAAATATGATCAAATACAAACATTAATGAAGTTGTACTATTCAGTGTTCATTGTGCAACTTGCATTGACCTAACTGCTAAATTAGGTGGTTGCAAAAGTAAAAATAGACCAAAAAGGGGGAAAAAAACAATTTCAATCATGCTAATTATATTCCAATAGCTAATATACGTGCTACAAATGATTTTTTTAATAGCTTTCATAACTTTAGTTAGGAATCCCTCTTATTGATTTTTAGATTATTTCGTTGCATTATTATTATTTTCTTTATGGCTCTCCTTTTTTTCTTTCACCTTTAGAATGTGATGAAGAAATAACTTGCATAAAATAAATAATGAAGAATTAAGCCAAATTTATCGCTTAATTAAAAAAGATTAGTCAATGTAAATAGTATATGTATAAATCAAATAAATTTAATAAATTATGTATATCCACTAGAAAAAATTAGAAGTGAAGATTATTTGTTTATATAAAAGATATCAAACATAACTTATTAAGAATTGGATAGCCCATCTTATGATCTCGCCCAAGACCATGAAAAAGTCAGCCTATCACAATTTTTACATGGGCCTCAAGAAATGTATAATCATGCCTCCTTGGTCCACTTTCCTTGGGACTCATTTGGTCAGAGATAAGTTTTTTCAGGATTACCAAAATTAGTTATTTTAGGATTATTATTCTATTCTCAAATAAAAATAGTGCACTACGATCTTGAGATAATTAAATCGGGATAAGTTATTCCACAATTTATCTTAATAAAACTAGAATAAACTCATTTCAAAATTAATTATCCACTAACCCTCATAGCAAACAAGCCCTGGACTCCCCGCTAACAAAGGATTTCCGATCTATGGTGCCATTAAAGTTGCTAAAAAGTGATATTTTAAATTTTTTTTTATCTACTTGAGAAATCTCACTTTTTTTTTTCTTGATGACTAGGTAAAATGTACTTACTTAAAGGGCACGAAGAACCTAAAAAAATATGAGTGGCCTAAAAAATGCTCATATAGTCCAATTTGAATTGCATTTTTAAACTACTGAATTGCCTTTTCGGAAATGCTTTAATAAAGCTCAATATTTTGGGACTATTTCCAAAACATCTTTTAAATAATAGGAGAACACGTGAAATTAACAATAAGGAAAATCTTAGAAAGTGGAATAGTGGGCTTCTTTTAGATAACCAATCCAAACCTGGCTACGGACTACACAAGTACACTCCAAATGTAAAATGTATTTTAAATAAATTTAATGTGAAATTATTTATTTAAATTAGATTAAATCTATTTGTATCATATAGTTTTGGGATCTTTATTTATGAAATAAAACAATTAAAAAAATTATTAAAGTCACAAACCTATTTATTAAACTCTAAATTAGTTGAAAATATATTCTTTGTGATGCTTTATCGATATATTGATACAATATCGTATCATATTGTACTGAGTTTAATCCTACATGATACTTTATCGATATATTGATACCCAATTAATATCGTATAGTGTATACACTATCAATATAACGTCAATATATAAATTTTAATAGTAGATAAATTAGAGAATATTGATTATAATTAATTAAGAATGCACAAATATAAAAAATATATGAATATAAATAATTTGTTTCAAAAGACATGAAATTAATTTACCCATTTATTCAGGTAAAGTCATATGTCGAGTGGACCAAAAGCGATTGCATATCTTTTAGCCTTTTCTACTAATATGGCCTAAATATATGGGCATAAAACCCGGTTTGGTTTGGTTTAAGCACTTTGAAAAGCATTCAGAGATTGAAAAAGCACAAGCAATATAAAAGACAGAGAAGGAAACTACCACTTAATATAAACAATGAACACACTTGATCAAAAGCGTTAGGTATGAAAGAAAGAATATTTTTTTGAAAGATAAATTAATTTCTAGCTTATTTTCTTATGTTTGGTTGACGAGTGAAAAATATATTTTATTATTTGGCGTGAATGGAAAGTATTTTTTATTTTTGGGTAGAGAGTAAAAAATACTTTTTAGGAAAATAGTTTCTAACATAAAAATCAACCCCGATTTAGTGACACCTAATTCCAGACCTAACTCAAGTTCCAACCCAAAATTTGACTTACAAATTTAGACTTGACCTTGACTTTTGAATCGAAATCCAACTATACCCGACTTTAGACTCAACTTTTAAATAATTAATTTATTTTTTAAAAAGATAATTTTTAATTTTTGGAGGGGTGGGGGGTTTCTGGAGGTGAGGATAGAGTAAAAAACAAAAATTTTTAAAATTCAAAATGCTTTTCAAAAATATTTTTTAATTCTTTAGTGTGTGTGGGGGTGGGAGAGTGGGCTAGGGGCTGGGTGGAGGAAAATAATAAAATTTTCAAAAATAATATTTTAACTTTTTTGGGGTGGTGGGGGGTTGGCTAAAGTAAAAAAGGTAGGGGTTGGGTAGAGTAAAAAGTTGAAATTTTTAAAATTTAATATTTTTTGAAAAATAAATTTTCAATTTTTTTTATGGGGTCTTTTGGAATTCTTGACCAAACTAAAACGTTACTCATAAATACGTTTATACTAATTTTATAAATTTTTTTAAAAATATATTATTTTGGTGAATTAACTTTTAAAATGGGTTAGTTTGGTCAAAAATTCGGTTTTTGAAACAATAAAAGTTTAATTTTTCTTTTGTGGGAGTTGGGTAGGAGGCTTGTAAGAGAGGGATTTGTGGGTGGGGTGGGGTGGAGGAGGGGGAGGACTAGTAGAGAGTAGAGGTACGAATGGAGTACACAAATAAAAAAAAAATTAAAATTTAATATGTTTTTTAAAATAAATTTTTAATTTAATTCAAAAAATTTTAAAAATTAAAAAAAAAAATTTTTTTGAGGGGAGAGGGTGGTTGGAGGGAGGGGGTCGTGATATAAATAAAATGAAAAAAATATATTTTAATTTGAAATTGAGAGAAGAGTTTTGAAAACGTTCTTTTATGGTTAGAATTATGATAATTCTAACACATTCTTCAATATGCCTTTGATGATGACGCATAAGCTACGCTATATATGGAAGTAACAAAAGCCTTTTGCTGTTGATTTGAATGAGAGTAATTTGAAGAGAGGAATAGATGAATGAGAGTGCAGAGTGCGCAATATAGAGAGATAGAAAGCAAACAACAACATTACCCAATGCCTCAAAGGCTCCCGCCCTTTGTGGAGTAAGGGGGGGTCGGATGTACACAGCCTGACCCCTATGTTTGAAAACATAGCGCGACTGTTTCCGGAGAGATAGAAAGCAAAGAGGAGAGAAAATTTTTATATAACATAAATATAATAATTTATTTTTTATACGTATATATATGCAACTAAACATGAAAAATTTAAAAGAAAATTCGAAATATATTTTTCTCGGTACAAAACACACCCATAATAATGTCCTTTGTTTCATTTTCGATTGCAAACACCTGTGAGCTGTGTTGGGAACAAACAAGACATTAAGCCCGGAAACATTTTTTTTATTATAAACACTACTCGTGCTAATTAATTTGCGCATTAGAATGTATTTTTTCATCAGGTACTTAATTACTAGTCAGCTAATACATATATCGAGCCAAATTCACATTACAGTTTATGAGCTAGTAATCTTAAGTTGATAATGCAATAATAGTTAAATTTAAAACCAAATATCTTTCAATATTAATTGGTTTTCTCAGTATTCAGGTAAATATGTAACTAAAAATATAAATTTTCCCTTGCCCAGGATATCAAGTTATTTGTACATTAAAAAGCCACTATTTAAATCAGTATATCAAAATAATATTTTTTTTGAAATTTTACTAAACTAGTATAAACGTATTTCCCAATAACATTTTAGATTATATCTTATTTAACAACATTAACTTGAGAAACATTATTGTCAATAACATATTTAACATAATACATTACTCATAGTAATGTTTTATAATACGTTACTTCTGAGATACCCTTAATCAAATGTGTAAAAAAGAAATAGCTCTTTAGTGATTTAATAATTACGTAGAATTTCATTTATTTAAATAAAGGTAAACCTGAAAGAAAAAGATAAATGTTTTCTTCATGATTTTATGAAACACCACTATTTTGAAATAAAATGAAAATATGAAAACACCACTTTATTTCTTAAATATTTATGAATGATGCGTTATAATTGAATTAAATTAATTAAATATGTCTAGTGGTTGTTAAATTATGATTGTATTGTCATAAATTTAACAAACAGAGCAATCTTCTTGACTTCGTTCTCATGATTATTCTTTTGCCCACAGTTTACCACTAATTAAATTCCACAAAAGAAGGGTTTCCTTGGTAGGGTAATATCTCAGAGGTTTTCATTCCTTTCTTTGTTTGGAAGAGACAACCTGTTAAAGTCTTTTGAGAAACCTCCCTTCCTAAGTTTACTTTTTTCAACGGCTTAAGTATACAAATTCAATACTAATGAAAAATGTTAGGATACGTTTTGCATTCTGTTCCTATTTGAAAAAATTAGCTATCAAGATAAACAAACATGTACTAATTAATTAGTTAATATGATAATAGTTTAAATTAATTATGGTTCGCGACAAACATCTAACTGTAATTACAGTTTGAGTTTTGTATACTTCGTGCGATTTATGCAAACATTTTGCACGAATAATCAAATTGTATAGCGAAATACACGAACACTGCGAATTGTATAACAAATCACACAAAAGCTGTGCACAATTTGTATAACAAAATATACAAATGTATACAAATGCTGCCCGAATTATACAAATGCTGTCATAACTATAGTTACAAAATGTAATTACCCAAAGTCCCAAACTATAGCCATGGAACATAATTAAGACATTTTTTAATGACTATACACGAAATTTCCTTTTCCTAATTTTCTTCAAATTCAAAATGATTATATGTTTTTCCTTTTTTTGTTGATTACTTCAAACGACACGAAAACAAACATGAAAATACTTAAATAATGTCAGATTACTTTAAGTCACAGAGTCGGATCAAGTTTTGTGTTTAGCTTCGAGTGCACATGAACTTAGTAGATTTTGGTCAAACCATCTATATGTATCAAGAAATTTATTAAATATTTAATTTTGAGTCTGATTCTGATTATATACTGACTATTGATCATAATAAAAGTTCATATAGGATCATCGATTCTCGAAATACTTTTTCGGCTCCAACATGTTACCATAACCAGATGATTAGCGTAATACATTTGGAAACTATATATGTTAAATTGCATTTTCTTGTAACATTGGAATTGGCCTTAGATTTGCAATTTATCTATGTGAAAGGAGAGGAAAAAAATGGGAAATGTACTTGTTTGATAAATAACAAGAACAGAAAATCACCACCTCCTTTAATAATTGAAGCAATAAAATATTGAAATCAAACGTATATACGTGTCAACTTATTAAAAAGTTCAACATATAGAATACTTCACTGCATCCTCTTCCTCTGTATGAAAAGCCCCCTATATATACCACTCACTCAATACCACAATTCTCACCTACAAACCTCTCTCTTAGCTTTCATCAATATATATATTTGTATCTCCTTCTTAAGTTAACCAACCAAAACTCACAGTTCAAAAAACAAATAAAGATCTACACGTGAGAAAATACTTAAAACAGGAAAATGGATCAAAAATTGCCAGTTATAGCAAAAAAGTTCTGGAAGATAGTCCGCGTGGCTTACTTCATGCTGAAAAAAGGGTTATCGTCGAAGAGGAAGCTAATGTTTGATCTCAACTTATTAATGAAACGTGGTAAGATTGCTGGTAAAGCCGCCTTCCAAAATCTCATGTTCCAGGGCCATATCAATATTAATGATGGCAATCAATCATGTTCTAAAGAGTATTACGAGTTCAGCTGCAGTGACCGCCCAGCTTTCCACCTCCCTTTCAACCTCAATATTAAGCGCATTAATAAGCATATTCCCCATGAAGTACCTGCCATTGAACACGACGATGTTTTAATGATGAAGGCATTAGATATGCTTCAGAGCGAAACGGCATCTCCTGCTTTGCCCGGATTCGGTAGGACTCCAACGGTGAGGCAGTTAAGGATCACTGACTCGCCTTTTCCATTAAGAGAGGCTGATAACGGTGACATGATTAGTCAGGTAGATGAGAAAGCAGATGAATTCATTTCACGATTCTACAGAGATTTGAGAAGAGAGGCTTCTGCTTTTGCTTAATGTGTTTTTTTTATGCTTCAGTTGACAATTTTCGTTTACAGATCATACATACATGTTGTAGTAACCTATATATGCTATAATATAGAAAGAGCTAATATATGCAGATTGTGGTTTCCATTCCATCGGTCCCGGAATTTTCCTTCTCATAATTTTTTCTTTTTTTATGAAATTATGAATATTATTAATGTGATGATACCCGTTTGTATTTTTGTATGGTTTAACATTTTCAAAGGTTCAAGTCCCAGAATTTTGCATTCACAAATTCTCTCTTTTAACTTGATCATCGACTACTTATTGCTTCTCGTTTTTGCTCCAAAATAAGAAGCAAAAAGTTAAAGTTAACTTGGAGTAGGCAAGCAAGTTTAAAAATCATTCCTTACTTCAAGCCCAAGAAATTTGAACTCTTAGGGTTAGTTTAGTTGGGGAGTAAGTTATGTTAAAATTAGCTACTTCGGGATTATCATCACATTCTGTGATAAAATAACACTATAATTTTCGAATAAATCCCAACCAAACATAGGGAAAGTCTATCCTAAAATTAATTTCGACATTAGTTATTCTTACCTCTCTTATTAAACAAGCCAAACAAGCCCTTAGTTAATTGGAATAGAACATCTGCGTAAATATTTTTTGTTACCCGGGGTTGGAAAGGAAAACTTCCTTACTAAAGTTAATTTCAGGTAAATTAACCTGGAATTGGAAATTCATTTATACTGTATAGCACGTCTACGCTTGTTTTGTTATTTTGTCAAAATACTAATTGTTGCCAGGACTATTCTACTAGTATGTCAAAGAGAAATTATTGGATCTTTTAACTAATCAAGGCACTAATTACTCCACCAATTTTCCTAAAGCAAAATTGTCTTGTGTTCATAAGTGGAAACATTTTATAGCATTTAATATTTTAGGCTCTCTCTTTTTCACTTTACTTATCTTTTTATAATTACTATTTTTTTATATATATATAGCTAGTGGGTTTTAAAGCAAACTCCTTTGCTCTTTACGTTGGTCATCTACCTAAACCATACCATATGGCTACTTGCTGCGTTTGAAACCAAAACCACAATTAAAAAAAAAAACTTTTGATCTAATTCTATTTAAAAATTAGCACATTAAATATGAGAATAATTCAAAATTATATACTTAAGGAGATACAACAATCTATATTTTTGGGACGTGTATAGATAATATAAGAAGGGGTCTCAATATTGTGTAGACCATGAAATAAGAATGAGTATATAACTCAAATGAACATTTGACTTAGTCAACATAAAAACTAGCTAACTAATGACCAGAAGATTGTTCAAATCTATTTAAGGAGATGACGTAGCAATTCCTCCCCCAGTTCACTTAAAACTAACTTGGACATATTTAATATCACAAATCGAATATGTACTCAGCTTGAAATAATTTTAAGACATGTTAATTAGTTGCACAATTAAATTAATGAAACATCAAGGATAAACAGAGAAGTGATTATCATCGATTTAAGGAAAAAAAATTGGTTTCTTGTGGATAAGGTCTTTTGACAGCTCTAAGACAGGACATCTTTTTACTATTCCCTCTGTTGCATTTTCAGTGACACTCTTTCCTTTTTGATTTATCTTAAAAATAAGATTAACTTTAATTGAAAATTATGTAACTTTAAGATTTTCTATTTTACCTTTAATGAAATGATTTCAGTTACACAAATATCTAAGAAATAATTTCAGATCAAGCGTTTTAAAGTCTTTCTTTTTTTTCTTAAATAACGTGATAAGTCAAAAAAGTGTCATATAAAATAGGACGGGTGGAGTAATTGTGGGAGTGGTGCGGGGTGAAGGGAGCTAAAGGGTACAACTCATCTTCCAGAAGTGGCGCTCAATTATAGAGGGAGAAGTTTGAAATGTAAGTAAAACAAAACAGAAAAAAAGAAACAAACAAGTAAAATAATACTGCATATTCAGAATGAGTAATGGATAGAATTATGTGTCTCCTAATCCATTGTGTAGTTCAACAATAATTGTGTAAGAAGATGAGGATGAATGCCAGATTATACATTTATTCACTTTAGCAGATCGTTTGGATAAGTGAAGTCACTTTAAGCCTTTAACTAAAAGGCCACTCTATATATGATACTCCTACTAATACTATATATATCTCATATTCATTTTATGGGATAAAACTTTAATTTGCTTTTATATCTGCTGGACAAAGAAATTGTGAAATTCAAATATATGTTATGTGAAAGTTGATGAAATAATTTTAATTTTAAAAATTAGAGAAGAAATAGAAAAAAAGATATACTTCAAACGATTGTGCTAAGTTTTATGAACAACAACAACATTACCCCAATGCCTTAAAGGCTCCCGCCCATTGCTGGGTAAGGGGGGGTCGGATGTACGGACCCCTATGTTTAAAAACATAGCGCGACTGTTTCTGGATGATCCATGATGAGCGTCGAAAGTTGCATTGACTAACTGCTACTTCACAACTGAAAGAAGTGCAAACAGTTTAAAGAATCATTTTGCTTTATTCCAACATACCCCAAAGCCAAAAAATAGTGAATCTTTAGCTACATCCGAGAGTGATGGAAAAATTGTGTTAAGTTTTATGTAGAAATAAATACATGGTACATGATCAATACATTTTCATGGAGTATATGCATTGCTTTTCTCTTCCTTTATTTGCAGGAATAGAAAGAGGATGGGAGGTGCCTAACTATTCAAAGAAGTTGAATTTGGCTCCTCTCCATTATATTTTTAATTTTGGTTGGACAGTAACTTTCACTTTTGTAGTCTTATAATAATTGTCAAATAGAAAGTAGTATGTACTATACTTTGCACGCCACTTTTTTAAAAGGGAGAAGGAAAGAGCTGAACCCTTAACAGTTTTACTGCTTCATAGTTCAGCTTAATGTGAGTTTTAAATACTCCTTTAGTTCATTCATATTTGTCCTGTTTTCCTTTGCGACCATTAATTTAACTAATTTTAAAGTTGAATTTAATATTTTAAAATTAAAATTTTGATATTAGAATACAAAAAATTATAATTCTTATACGAATATGATTACACAATACTTTATCGTTTCTTTTTATCTGTCACATTACGCTTTTTAAGAGTTAATTTGACTAATTTTGAAGCAAAATTATATTACACTAATTCGAATTTTAATACAAAACTTACATTCAAATAGAATATGAAATGTAAGTTTCATAGCCGAGAGGGCCATTCATTGCATATTTTCATTCGCCGAGAGGGCCATTCATTTCATATTTTCATCGCCAAGAGGGCCATTCATTTCATATTTTCATCGCCAAGAGGGCCATTGCATGTTTTCATTCGCCGAGAGGGCCATTACATATTTCATA
>JAABOM020000096.1:18084593-18097124 GCA_011800125.2 Solanum clarkiae | reverse complement strand
AGGAACTAAATATTTACAAGATATATTTATTCCAAAAATAACTACTAGCCTAATTCTAAGGAACTAAATATCTACAAAATATATTTATTCCAAAAATAACTACACGATATATTTAACAGACTTGGCAATTAATGTTTGAAATTGTTGCGCACCTAAAGCTTTAGTAAAAACATCAGCAACTTGATGTTGTGTTGAAATGTAATGACAAACCAACAAAATCCGTTGAATGTAGTCTCGAACAAAATGACAATCCACCTCAATATGCTTAGTCCGTTCATGAATGAAAGACATATAAGTCTGAAAGTAATCTGCGTAACCAAATGATCTCACAAGTAGTGTTTGCCATTGAACGATATTCTGCTTCAGCAGAAGAATGCGACATTGTTACTTGTTTCTTGCTCTTCCATGAAATAGGTGAATGACCAAGAAATATGATATACCCACTAGTTGAATGACGGGTAAGTGGACAACTTGCCCAATCTGAATCACAAAATTCTTTTATAGACAAAGGACTTGATCTTGATAGAAAAATACCTTGGCCTGGTGCAAGCTTTAAATAGCGCAATATTCGGAGAGCAGCTAACCAATGATTCTGTCGAGGCTGGTGCATAAATTGAGATAACAAATGAACTGAATAACAAATATCAAGTCTAGTAACAGAGAGATAATCAGCCTCCCAACTAATCTGCCAAAGAGGTCAGGATCCTGAAGAACAGAACTTTCATCCAAAGCTAAACGGTGATGTTGTTCCATGGGAAATTCTACTGCTTTAGATACCAGCATGCCGGTTTCTTTTAAAATATCCAATGTGTATTTTCATTGTGAAAAAACTATTCCTTCTGAACTGCGAGCAACTTCTAAACCAAGAAAATACTTAAGAGGACCCAAATCTTTTACAGGAAACCAGGATCCTAAGTAGATCTTTAAAGCTTTCAAGTTGAATGAATCATTAGTGGCAACAATGACATCATCTACATACACAAGAATGGCCGCAAAAGAATTTTCTCATCGATACAAGAATAAGGAAGTGTTAGCTTTGGATTGTGTAAAGCCAAACCTTACAATGACAGTAGAAAATTTAGCCAACCACTTCCTTGAGGCTTGCTTTAATCCATAAAGTGACCGACGAAGGCGACAAACTCTATTATCTTCAGCAGACAAATATCCTGGAGGTGGTTTCATGTAAACTTCTTCATGTAAATCTCCATGAATAAAAGTATTATGCATATCCAATTGATAGAGATCCCAATTTCGTACAACTACAACAGCTAAAAGTGTACGAACTGTAGTGAGTTTGGCAACTGGAGCAAATGTTTCATTATAATCCAAACCTTGTACTTGGTTATATAAACTGTAGTGAGTTTGGCAACTGGAGCAAATGTTTCATTATAATCCAAACCTTGTACTTGGTTGTATAAACTGTAGTGAGTTTGGCAACTGGAGCAAATGTTTCATTATAATCCAAACCTTGTACTTGGTTATATAAACTGTAGTGAGTTTGGCAACTGGAGCAAATGTTTCATTATAATCCAAACCTTGTACTTGGTTGTATCCTTTAGCGATAAGGCGCGCCTTATAGTGCTCAATTGATCCATCAGAGCTAAACTTAATTTTGTAGACCCATTTACAAACCAATAGCCTTTTTATCTGTTGGGAGATGTTCTAAGGTCCACGTGTGATTTTGTTCAAGTGCTTCCAACTCTTTTCTCATGGCATGCTTCCAGTGATCTATTTGTACTGCTTGTTCGTAAGATGTTGGCTCATTATGTTAGGTAATGGCCGAAAGAAAACATGAATGAGCTGTGGAAAAATTGGAATAGGAAACATAGTGACATAAAGGATAAGTTGAACCAGCACCTGAGCAAGTTCTTTGGATGAGCTTGAAGAAGAACCTTTATTACTATTTGGGAGATTGACCAGAAAATCTTTAAGATGAGCTGGTTGGATTTTGGTACGTTGAGGTCGGGTTGGAGCAATAGGTGCTCCTGATGGTTCAATAATTTGATCTTGTGATTGTTGGACATGTATGGTATCACTTGGAGCCGTGTCTGGACTTCTTGTCCCTATATTGAGATTTCATGTGATGGACTTTGGCTTGGCAAAATTTGATGGGATCATCAATCGATAATGGCAAAGATACTTGAGGTTGCTTTTTTGAGAAGGAGGAGTGTTTTCGTTATAAGGAAAAACTCTCTCGTGAAAAATCACGTCCCGAGAAATGAATACTTGATGTATTTTCAAATCATAAACCTTATAACCTTTATGGTCATATGGATAACCCAGAAAAATACAAGGTATGGCTCTGTCATGAAATTTATCACGAGATCGTAGAATAACTGAAGCATAACAGAAGCATCCAAAAACACATAAATGTGCATAAGAAGGTTTTGAGGAAAATAACAACTCATTTTGCCAGATAAAAGGGCTGTTGGTGTGTAATTTATTAAGTAAGCTGCTGTTAGAACACACTCACCCCAAAATTTTATTGGTAAACCAGCATGGAACCTTAGAGATCTAGTGACTTCAAGTAAATGTCGATGTTTACGTTCTACTACACCATTTTGTTGAGGTGTAGACGTACAAGAAAACTGATTTAAAATTCCTTCTTTCCGACAATATTATTGAAGTGAATTATTTGTAAACTCAGTTTCATTGTCACGACGAATGATTTTAACAAGACGATTGAATTGTCTTTGTATCATGACAAGAAAAGAAATAAGTACATGAGAAACTTCAATTTTAGATTTAAGTAAATACACCCAAGCAGTTTTGGTAAAATCATCTACGGTGTCCTTGTTCACTCTCTGTTGAAGCTTTAATCCATTCAAGGAACAATGGCTAGCTCATCTACATGTTACTGTATGTTGAATTTTTCCTAAAACATCTAATTTGTTCAAGTTCCCTGCATCTCCCTCTTCTAGAATGTTGCCTTACGAGCTGAAAGTCAAGTTTCTGCTGTTGCGTGTCAAAAGGTGATTTTGTCTTAAAGAGTCGAATATGCGCTAATCATTATCGAAATAAGAATAGAGTTTTGATTAGGAATCTGATCTTTACCCTTGATTAAAGTGAATATGCAGGTTCTTTATTTGATAGTTTTTAAACTTGTAAAAGTGTTCGACACTCATACTTGGGCAATCTGTCCCCCATAATCCCTTAGCAATCTGCTCTCCTTTCTGATTATGTTCTGTATCTAGTGTAAATGTTGGTTTCTCTTGATTCCCATGAAACAATCTGAAATGGGTTGAATGTTCCATTAATGCCTATGTCTGCAGTCCCTAAAGTTTCTCATACTTCTTGCTATGGTAGCAACCTCCCGTAGGTGTTTTGAAGCTGCTACATCATTTTATATACCGCTGCATATCCTTAATATGAACATTGGTCTTTTCTTGCTTTAGATGGTAATAGCAGCACGACTATATGTCTTTGTTAATATACTTTTCTTATCAAGTTGTTTTTAAATTATTATTCACGTGTTTTACTTGTTTTGTTGCATGTGACATATCCTTTGAGTCCACAATGGACTCTTCTCCTCCTTTGCATTTCGAATTGAGTCAAAATCCGACATTGCTGCCTTTGAGTCAGCCTCGGATGCCAATACTCAAGAGTTTGAGGGCTAAAAGCTGTTGTACAATAGTCGATACCAATGGAAAGGTGCTGAAAAGGCTAAAATTGTAACAGATATTCAAATGAGATAAAGGCCCAAAACCAACTCTTGTCTTTCTTCTGTTTTGTCAATATATTTGTATTTGTTTGATGTTTATTATATTACTGGTTTCAATCTAATTAAATTCCCTAACGTGTCAAAACCATTTATGTTATTTTCACCTTATTTTGAAAAAGTGTTTGCATTAAAAAAAATAAAAATAAAAAAATTATTTTATATTTTAGTTCAATTTCCAAACATAGTCAATTTCTTTCAAGTTTTCAACTTAGTCAAGTCCAGTCAAATCCTTTCAAAATTTTAGTCAATTTTCAAACCAGTCAGCTTTTTCAAAGTCAGTCAAATCTTTAAAAGTTAGTCAACTCTCCTAATCATCGGATAACCGTATTTAGCGGTTATTTCAAGTGCATAAAACCTTCTTGAAGTGGAAATATGAGCCCGAACCCCTTTTTCTGGATTTTAAAAGGATTTTTCTATTACGTCTTTTTAAATATTTATTGGTTTCCTAATTATCCTAAAATTAGGTAGCGACTCTATTTCCTTTCGAATTTCGAGAATTGATTTTTCTTAACTTAATTGAGTTCAAATCAATTTTTTGATTTTCGAATTATTTTCTTTTCAAAAAGCCATTTTTTAGTATAACACGTGCGTATAAAAAATATGGATCGGACGAATTATATTCAGTTGGGGATGCTGTTGATAGTCTGCTTTGGATTTCTGCTCAACTGGACACGCTGCCTATTGACCAGGGTCAAAGCTTACAGAGCTTGATCAAAGTAATATGCTTGTCTTTCAAAGGAACTGGAAGGTTTTGTTACAATTAGGTTCCTTTAATTTGGATTCATTGTTTTAGTGACAAAGCCTTCATGATTTTGTTCGAAATCTTTTCTTTTACGTAGCAGTCCCTTATGAGAAGATTAATCAAAATCTACAGATAATGGCCATATTACATTTATAGTATCACCCGAGGATAAAGGTCGAAAACAGATAGATACTAGTCAAGGTATGTTTTGATAACTAATTGATGATAGTACAGATAAAAAATACAAACATAGAAAACTCGCAAAAAGGTGATACTTCAAGTGTGTTTCAGACCATTATCTTATAAGTTGTCAGTTAGTCAACCAACTGCTACCTACATACTAGTCATTTTTGAGCCTTTTCTTAAGGATTTACCAGATTCTTGTTACCTGTTAAAAGTTTTTATCTATATGAGCTTTAGACAAAGTTGTATGTGCTCTGTCAACTCAAGAAACTTATATGAGCACACATTGACCTCTTATCCGCTCAAACTGAATATTAGAAGCTTCCTATTCCCATTCCCCTTACAGTGATTGTTTCCTCCTTTCTTCTTTAGCCCCAGTATTCGGGTGGTAGGGCCAGAGTATATTCACACTATATTTATAAGCTGATACCAGCGCGTTTCTATATTGGTTTTATGTTTGGTTGCTTATGAGCTGTAGTTTTTTTGGTTTTGTAGTTTACATATGGAGATGCAGCTGATGATGATGATGAGAAACCTTGTTCTGCATCTCTAGCTTGGAATTGTTGGACGCATGAGTTAAAGACAGTTAAATTTCATATAATTTTACACGTACAGAGCTAGAAAAATTGAGAAAATATTTTCTCAAAAAATACAAATATTTGAGCATAATAGAATATCCACCCGCTTGCAGTCTTTTCACTTCACTTTGAAGTGTACTTTTGAATCAGTTTATATGGTTTATTCAACAAGCGCCACTCAACTGCGCAAACTAATCCCTCCATAGAAGTTCAAGGAAGTTTTTGAATGAGTTTACATGGTTCCTTATGTGTTGCTGAGTCTATATAATTTTATGTTTTGAACAAATTTGTCGATGACTTGTTTCAGTAATGTACTACTAGCTAAGATCTCTTGTGGGAAATTTGTTTGAATGACATTGTCTTCTTGTTCAGACCCCACTTGTGGGATTTACTGGGTATATTGTTGTTGACATTGTCTTCTTGTTTTTCTGGTTTGAAGTTTCAAATATTGATCAATTAATTCTAAAACTTTCTGTGTATGATTGACCTGGTGTACAACTGGACAAAATGAAATAGTGAAAAAGCAATTTGTTAGAAAGAGCCAGGTAAACCAAAATTCTTCCTGATTCATAGACATTTGGAGCCCCTAGGTTTGTATAAATTGAGATTTAGTGTAGTCCTTGAGCCGAGGGCCTATCAAGACAATCTTACCGCTACCTCTATGTAGGAGTAACGTATGCATATACTCTATCCTTCATAGATTCCATTTTGTGAGACTACACCAGTTATATTTGTATTTATAAATAGGGCAAATAGCGATTTTAGTCCTTATGTTGTTGTATTATTCCAGTTTTAATCCTTGTATTATTTGACTAAACATATTAAACCTCCAATTAATTGAAATGTGTAATAGTGGTCCTTAAGTTAAATATTTAACGGTCAAATAGCGATTTTAGTCCTTCTGTTATTGCATTATTCCAGTTTTAGTCCTTGTATTATTCGACTGAGCACATTAAACCTCCAATTAATTGAAACGTGTGATATTGATCCTTCAAACTAATGGAAGTTAAGTATTCAACAGAATTATTGGCTTATAACGTCAAAGGTATGCATGAACATAAATTATTCATTTTCTTACTTTGTTGAAATATTAATTTATATATTTAATATATAATAGACTATATATAATAGGAGAGGCAAAAATTATTACATCACCAAAAATTATTAGATCGCCATAAAATTATTACATCACCAAAAATTATTGAAGTAATAATATTATGGTGATGTAAATTGTAATAATTTATGGTGACGTAATATTATTTATGATGATGTAATAATTTCTACCTCTCCTATTATATATAGTCTATTATATATTAATATATAAATTAATATATCAACAAAGTAAGCAAATGAATAATTTATGTTCATGCAAACCTTTGTCGTTGTAAGCCAATAATTCTGTTGAATATTTAACTTTCGTTAGTTTTAAGGACCAATATCATACGTTTCAATTAATTGGAGGTTTAATGTACTCAGTCGAATAATACAATGACTAAAACTGGAATAATGCAATAACAGAAGGACTAAAATCGCTGTTTGATATTGACTTTCCACTCTTTTTCTTTAAATTATTTTTAATTATATTTATATTGACTTTTAAAATATATGGAAAAGAAATGATAAAATAAAGATTTTTAGCGCGTGGAAAGACTTCTAAATCTTTTTTATTTGATAGACTTCTACGTCTTCCTTATTTGAATCAAGAAAATACGCTACGGTCGCTAAAGAAAATTCTAATTTAGCATGAGTTCTAATTAATGATGGAATCTCTATACATTGGACATTTACAAGTAAACAAAAGTCGCTAAGGAAAATTCTAATTTACCATGGGTTCTAATTAGTGATGAAATCTGAAATCTCTATATATAGGATTTTTATACGTAAATAATTTATCAAAATCACATTTGTAGTGAATTATTTATCTTTTTACAAGCTCATAACTAAATTTAATTTTTCTCGCTTTGATCAAAGCACAAAACGCATACAACAAGACTAGTTAAGAATATACTAGTCAAACAACATTTCTAATTGATATTTTTTAAAAAAAAAAATTATGTAAATGACTATTAAAATAAGACGGAGAGAGTATACTATACTCCCTCTGTCCCATTTTAATTGAATTTGTGAGGTAATTACACATATTAAGAAAAATATTCAAAGACAAAATTTATACCATACTTTTCACTATTACCCTTTGTAAAATCGTAAATGTATAGTCTAATTTATGTCCTAGAAAATATAAAAATTCAATAAATAAAAGGACAAACATGAAAAAAATCTAAATATTTACCTTAAACTTTGTATAATTTAAATATTTTGAACTTTAAAGAAATTTTTAATAATATGAGACGGAGAGAGTATCTAGTTTATGTCAAGTGAATTGCTCTTTTTCTCATATTTCTATCTCATCACTTATTGGACATTTGGTTTACTTCAATTTATTTTTGGAAAAAATCTTAAAGTAGTTCAAATGGTAACTAATGATATTCTAGAAGTTGCCAACTGTTGAAAAACCTACAAAAATATAAAACGCCACCACTTTCTTTCAAAAAGAGAACAGACAAATCTGTATATCCTCAATCTTCTCCTACCCCAACTCGTAGTGTGAACGTGCGCTCTTTCCCCTTCCGACCCTTTATAGCCGCCAAAGGAACAAACCCTCCTCCTTCACGTTCTAGATCTACGCTATTTTTTTCCGGAAGCCCTTTTTTTCTTCATAATTGTCTCCGGTTACCTTTTGGGTCTCCCCAAAAATTCGACTTTTATAGTTTGGATTTTGAATTTCCGACCCCTTTCTTGGTTAATTTGGTCGTCTTCTCTCTGTGTAAAGTTTGAAACTTTTGTCCTTGTATTGAACTACCCGAACAAGATTGTTGGTTTCGTCCTGTTTATCCTTATGGGGGTTTTTACTTTACCGCCGTCTAAGCAGTATGGGGTGACGAAACCCTTGTCTCTAGCAGGGCCTACGGAGGCTGATATTCAGCGTACCAAAGAGTTGGAAAAGGTTTGTCCTTTTAAGGTCCCTTTTTATTGTTGATTTTCCTTCTTCAATTTATGTATCTTTTATATGCTGACTTTGTGAATTCTAGTTCTTGGTCGGTGCTGGACTATATGAAAGCGATGAGGAGGCTGCTAAGAGGGAAAGAGTTCTCTGCCAGCTAAAGCAGGTAACCTGGTGCCCTTATCTTTTCCTTTATGTTTTGGTGATTATCCAACTAAATTATTTGGAGGAATTCCTACGAGAAAAAGGGGATGCAGCGAAGAGAGAACTGATCGGTGCTGTGCTGTTTTTGGGATTTGTTAAAAATCTTGCTCAATTTTGTGAAATAGATAATATTAGATTCCCCATTCTCCTGCATTTATTAATTGTTGACCATCCATTTGATGCTTCCTTGGTTTTTCCTGTTTGGATTTCTTAGTCACTATTTTCTGACTCCCTCCGTCCCAAATTAGTTGAATTTTGAAGCTTTTTTCAATGTTCAAAATAGTTATACTGGTCAAAGTTCAAGATGAATGTTTGGAATTTTTTCTATATTTGCTCTTTTATTTATTTATTTATTTAAGTTTTATACTTTAAGGAGATACACTACATTTTTATGAATTCACAAAGGGCAATACTAGAAAGTATGGTTAAAATTTTATATTTGATTTTTTTCTTAATGTGTGTGCGTTGCCGCACAAATTAAGTTAAAATAGAACGGAGGGAGTACTAAGAAACTTTAGGTCTGTAATATCTGATCTCTAAGTATTTTCAGTTTTATTTGCTGAAACTTCAAATACCTCCAAAGTTTCCTCCTATCCAGCATATGACGGTGTGGTGTGGAGGTCCCGTATTAGGGTAGAAGGTTAGTGGGAATTGAGTGGTGTTGATTTTGAGGGGTTTAGCTGTTTTTCTTATGGTGTCTTGCTTTTGGTTCCACACTCGTTGATCGTATTTAGGTGATGGTTGTTATTGTTTCCTTATTAGTTGCTTTGTTTCTCCACACTTGTTTTTCCATTTTTATTATTTTGATATTGATATATTATACCCCATTGTTATTAAAAGTGCTCGCTTTAGCGCTTAAAGCGCACTCTAAAGAGAAGTGAGGGTCCATCGCTTATTCTTGTTGAAGCGCGAAGCAGTGGAAAAAGCGTACGCTTCACAAGTAGAAGCATGAAGCACCATTTTCTGTTGAGGCGACAAAAGCGTCGTTTAAGCATTGTTTAGGGTGTTTTTTATCTTTATTTTTATAAAACATAGTTAAGAGTTTAAGTTATCCAAATATTTTTGCTTTGCTTCTTTCGTAACTATGAGTCTACGACTGCTGCGAGCCTGCAATTCAAGTCTCTCTTTCTTCGGCAACTTTAGTCTCCAGGTAAGTTCTACTTCTCTTCCTCCCCCTCTTCCTCTTCTGTTCTTCTCTTCTTCTCAGCTCTTTTTCAGTTTCTTCTTCTGCAGTTCTGTTAGGGTTTTCCTTGTTCAATTCTTTTCAGTTGCTCTGTGCTGCTGTAATAGAATAGGATTTTGCTCACTTTGTCTTTTGGTTTGTACTTGTGTTATTTGCTATATGCAATTTGACTATCTATTTACTTTTTTAAATAGCACTTTATTTGCCAAAAAAGCATGCGCTTCGCTTCACACTTCTTGTTTTTGTGAAACGAGCCCTCGTTGCATTCACAGAAGCTAGAAGCATGAAGTGAAGCACACTCTTTTTTCCAAATAACCCGCTATTTAGTATAAAAATAAAAAATATTAAATATGCATAAATAAACCTTCAAGAACTCAATAGAAGTAACATATTAAGCAAATCTTTCAAGTTTCAACTTAGATTAAAAAGTAAATAGATAGTCAAATTGCATATAGCAATTTTTAGAAGTAAATACAAACTAATTCTTTTTAAAAGAAGAAAACAGAGCAACTAAAAAAAATAGAGCAGCAAAATTTTAAAAAATAAATAAATAGAGCACCATAAATATAAACAGAATTTCTGTTACAGAAGCACAGAACAATTGAAAAGAACTAATCACAGAAAACCCTAGCAGAACTGTAGAAGAAGGAACTGAAAAAGAACTGAGAAGAAGGGAAGAAAAAAGAACTGAGAAGAAGGGAAAAAGAGGAGGAGGAATAGTACTTACCCGGAGACTCGACTGAAGTCACTGAAGAAGAGATTCTAGAATCGCAGTTAAAAAAACCCTAAACAATGCTTAAGCGACGCTTTTGTCGCTTCAACAGAACGCTTCACACTCCTATCTCTAAAGCGCACGCTTTTTCCATGGCTTCGCGCTTCAACAAGAATAGAAGCTGGGCTGGGCCCTTGCTTCACACTCAAGAGCGCGCTTTAAGTGCTGAAGCGAGCGCTTTTAATAACGCTGATATTTATACCTGAGCCGATGGTCCTCCAGAAACGGTCTCTTTACCTCACAAGGTCGAGGCATGGTCTGCGTATATTTCACTCTCTCTGGACCCCAGTTGTAGAATTTCGCTAGATATGTTGTTATTATTGTATTCATTGGTTAATACTGAGAGAAAGTTGAAGGAAATGTAATTATATTCCTTGGTTGATGGTATGGATCATTGGAGGACTATTTCTCTCCTATTTTTTGTTGTTTCGGTTGGTAAATGAAACTTATATTTCTCTCCTATCATTGGAGGACTATTTCCTTTGCACTTCATAAATTTTGTTTCTATTTTGGCTCAATCCAGTCTATTGACATTTCTAAATCTTTTTTTTTTTAGATTGTGAAGGACTGGGTGAAAGATCTTACTCGACTGAGAGGGTACAGTGATCAGATGGTTGAGGATGCAAATGCTGTCATTTTAACGTTTGGTTCTTATCGACTTGGGGTAAGCAGTTTCTTTTTGAAGTTCCCTTTTTACAGTATAACCTTAATCGGTTTGCTTAGATATGCATGTTGAATAATTTCATTTTAGACCTACAAATAGTCGTGAATTTGTTCCACTGTGCCACCAAACTTGTCCTTAGTATTACTATGTCACAAGGTGTGAACTAATTGTATGCAAGAATGAAAAATTGGTTTAAATAGTTACAGTTTCTGGTCAAAGTGGTGCTAACATCCACAAAAGAAAACACATGTTGCTGGTCCTAAATTGATATACCTCATGTTTTATGCTTGTTCTTCAGACTTCTGAATCTGCATTTGCAACCAAACTGATTGTTTCACGCAATTCTTCCTTCTGTGACTATTTTAAGTTTGCAACCCAAACAGAAGTTTACTCAGTTGTCCTTTCGGTTGCTTTTCATTGAGATAGATTCTTCTACAGGGAGCTTGGGGTTGAGGGTGGGGGCAGTGTTCTATGTTGTTTGTATTCTTGAAGTTGCACCTCCTTGCTTCATACATGTATAATTATAATTATGTTCTAGTTAAGCTTTACATTTTGCAGGGAAAATGACCCAATGTTTGACATCTTTAGCAACACTATTTGACTAATTATAAGCTTAACTTTTGTTAGGTGCATGGTCCTGGAGCTGACATAGATACCTTATGTGTTGGACCATACTATGTGAACCGCGAGGTCATTTTGGTTTCTAGTTTCTTTTCAAGTCACAGTTGGTCATTTTATATTGCATCTAACATCAACGTTGTTTGCCAGGATGACTTCTTTTTTGTATTGCATAATATTTTGGTGGAGAGGGAAGAAGTTACTGAACTACAACCAGTTCCAGATGCACATGTCCCTGTAATGAAGTTTAAGTTTGATGGGATCTCAATTGATCTTCTTTATGCAAGCATCTCTCTTTTGGTTGTGCCAGATGTAAGTGTTATTTCTTTGTGAAAGCTGTCCATTTCCTTTTGGTTTCCGCTATAAGGGACTCACCTTTTCTATAGATCTAACTTTGCATCAGAAGGAATTTTTTTGCCCACACCCACATTTGTTCTGGATAAAGGCCCTTAATTTTATTTTAGATTTCTGCTTGTACTTTGGATGCTAAATCCTTTTCACTTGCAGCAATGTGAATTTCAGCTTAACCCTTCATGTGTTATATCCATGGTATTCCTGGCCATTCCTGGAGCTCAACAAAACATTGGGTCCAGACAGGACAGGGATACGTGAACGCTCTATTTTCTCAAACTGGAGTTGACATCCAATTTTTGGCATCAGTCAGCTGCTTAGACCAAAAATAGGAGTACATACCTGATGTTTTCTTTTACATCTTCTTGTGGACAGGACTTTGACATATCCGGTGAATCCGTGTTGTGCAATGTTGATGAGCCAACTGTAAGGAGCCTTAATGGCTGCAGGGTGGCAGATAAAATCCTTAAACTTGTTCCAAATATTGAGGTGATGATTCCACCCCCACCCAGAT
>JAABOM020000096.1:18065218-18084493 GCA_011800125.2 Solanum clarkiae | reverse complement strand
GATTCCCCCCCCCCCCCCCCCCCCCCCAAAAAAAAAAAAAGGAAACTGAAGTTGAGTAAATTTTTCAATGTTCTAGATCTGACTAGTAAATCTCATTTGTCTTCCGCAATGCAGTTTTTTCGTACCACCCTTCGATGTTTAAAGTTTTGGGCTAAACAGCGTGGTGTTTATTCAAATGTAGGCTCACTTTTTTTGCTACTCCCTCTTCTCTGGCTTAATTAATATTTGCTCTTTTTTATGACCAGTTCATTTTGGATTCTCTTCTAGGTGACTGGATTTCTTGGTGGAGTTAACTGGGCTCTTCTGGTTGCTCGGGTTTGCCAACTCTATCCAAATGCTGTTCCCAGTATGCTTGTTTCTCGTTTTTTTCGTGTATATACACAATGGCGTTGGCCAAATCCTGTGATGCTTTGTCAGATAGAAGATAAAGAATTTGGATTTTCGATTTGGGATCCACGGAAAAAACCTTGGGACCGGACACATCTGATGCCTATTATTACACCTGCCTATCCTTGCATGAACTCAAGCTACAACGTGTCTGCAAGTACTCTTCATGTGATGTCAGAACAATTTGAATTTGGTAACAACATATGTCAGGTATGAATTATTACCCTCTGTAAATTATGGTGTATTTAGCTGGTATTGGTTTTTACTCCTTTTGCTTTCCCATATCAGGAAATTGATCTTAATAAAGCCCAGTGGACTGCACTGTTTGAGCAGTATCCGTTCTTCGAAAGGTACAAGAACTATTTGCAAGTTGACATAGTTGCAGCTGATCCTGATGATTTACTTGTGTGGAGAGGCTGGGTCGAATCCCGGTTAAGGCAGCTTACTTTGATGGTAACATCTATACTTTTTGAATAAGTGATGCTCAGGAGGCTCCAGTTCCTTTAATATTTGAGCCTCTACGGAAGAAAAAAAAAGAAGGTAGCAAGTGAAGCAGATGTTCCCCTTTTGCTTATAATTCTTGTTGTTTCCTTGCAGATTGAGCGGGACACATTTGGGAAATTGCAGTGTCATCCTTATACCCATGAGTATGTGGACCCATCCAAACAATGTGAACATCGTTCCTTCTTCATGGGTTTGCAGAGGAGGCCAGGGGAGTTAGTTCAAGAAGGACAGCAGTTTGATATCCGTGGGACAGTTGATGAGTTTAGACACCAAGTAAACATGTATGTGTATTGGAAACCAGGAATGAAAATGTTTGTGTCCCATGTTCGTAGAAAGGAGATTCCCTCTTATGTTCTGAAAGATGGTTATAAACAAAACCAAACACCAAGGCTAATAAGTGGGCAGCTGGCAGAGGAACCTTCCTCTAGTATATGCAGGTCAAGATCTGGAGAAAGATGTGGTTTGAAAAGAAAAAAAGAACTTGAAGGTGCAGAAGAGAATCAACAGAGTCGGGACAAACGACCATCAATTAGCCCTCCAAGAAGGGATTCACCTTCGCCTGAACTTATTGTTGGTCAGAATAGTGGCCATTCTAGTGGTGTCACAAACCTTGTTGAAGCTGTTATCTCTGGGGATCCTGCTCATGAATTGCTCCGACTCAGCCCTGATGGTCATGCAGTGGGCAGTACTGGTTGCGCTACTCTCTGTTCTTCTCAGAGTGGCTTAGACAGGACAGAGTCCAAGTCACTGAATAATGTATGTGAAAATGGTTCAAGACTTCTTGAAGATGCGTTGCTGGAATTGGAGGTTTTAAATAAGTTTATTTTACCTTGTTATCTTTCTGACGTCATTGATTTTTATAATTAATACTTCCATTCTTTAGCATTTGCCATAACTTTGACCGGTTATATTTTCTCGTGTTTCATGAAGCCAAAAGCTGCACGTGGAATGTTAACATCTCTGGATAGAATTGGATCAGAGTCTGTACAGAAATCTTCTACAAGGCATGTTTCATGGTTTGGTACTTGTACTTTCTTGTTTTATATATCAGTCCTTTTGTCTTTAAAGATGCTGTATTTTGGTTTGTGTTTTATGGTTGTCTTGTAGGTTAAGTGTTACATCAACAGCTTGAAAGAAGTGGAGTCCCAGCATTGAGGGATGAGAAGCCAGCTCAACGCGGTAAGTATGAGTTACTTGTTGGCTGTCATTTCTCTCTGTTTTTCTTTTCCAGGCAGCTTGCATGTCTGATAATCAGAGATTGAGAGGGTGGAGAACGGTCCCGCGACTCCTGTACAGTTCAGTTACTACTGAAGAAGATTGTTCTTCCTACTTTGTTTTCGTCTTTGTGGGGAGCTAAAGAGTAGAAGCCAATGCTAGTAGGTTGGTTGCCTCATGAAAAATATCCGTTGTATTCGGTTTATAGGAAGTCTTAAATTGTATTTGTAGACAGATGAAAGCTAATGACACCATATTTCAGTATCTTTATTTTTCTCAATTCTTTTTGTTTAATGGCCATCCACCTTGAACTTGGCTCTAATTTTCATGGTATGTTGTTGGAGTGTCAAAATAAAATTTAGGGCCAAGGTGAAGCAGTGTTTGGCGTCGCTTAATTATCAAAATAAATTAATGGCAACATATTTTTCTTGTCATTTTAATGCGATTTTTCACAGAAGTAAATCATAGATAGGTATGCGTTCTGAAGTAAACATGGAAAAAAAGAGTAACCACAACTAAATGAAATCATAATAGCAGCACAGTAAATAACGTATAGTTACAAAAAATCGAGATATCATGAATTACAAGATTACGTCTACTACTACTGGTATACAAGGAGAAATCTATTTTTATGGACAACAAGTCGATGCTTAATTTAATGAAGATATATAATACGTATTAATTAATCCTGGTTAAATAATAAAAATGGTGTGTGTCCTTTCAATCATGCAAATTGTAATAATTGTCAAGATAATTAGTTTCGATTTGGATTGAAGAAGTTCCTAAAAATGTTTTTCCTTCTAACAATTTTGTTAAAAAATAAAATGAAAATGTGAAAACATTAAAACTGGGTTGGGTGATGCCATGTTCCTATGCCTTCAATGGGAAAAGATCGATGATTAAATTTTGGTCATACTCCAAAGAATCTCAACACTTGAGCAAAATAAATACGCTTATTATTACTTTTTCATCTCAAAAATGAATATAAAGATTTAGAGCCCGTTGGGATGAGCTGAAAAAGGTTACTTTTAAGTACTATGAAAGTATTTTCTAAAGTATGAATTTTTTGATGTTTCAAAATAAGTGAATTGTTCACTTTTCAAGGGATGTGTTGGAAATTTTTTCCAATTTTACCCTTCATTAATTAAGTTTCTAAGGTTAAGTTTTGTATGAGAAATAAATGACGTATTAAATTAGTGTGTGGAGTTTGAAATGGTAAAAATGAAAAAAACAATATTAAATTATCTTTGTTTCTTTTTCTTAATATGTATGAAATGACCAGCAATTAACTTAATATGAAATTGAGGGAGTAATATATTTAATAGTTGGTACATAAGTCTGTTAAATATTTTTTTATTAAAATATATGAAATATTCTTAAATTATTACACATTGCTAATTATTACTTAAAGTTTTTATTTTTAAGTTAAATTATAATTTATTTAATTTTAATTCAACTTCAATATTTATATTGATTATATAAAATATTTTACAAACAAACATTTAACGTAAGTGCAAGTACAATTGTAATATACGTATTGATGATGCTGGAGTCAAATGCATGTGTGTCTGAAGGCGCCGAGTTTCCCTCATTCCCTCACCTTAATAAAATGTTTCCCCTTTTTCTCGTTCTTCTTCCCTTTTTTTCCCATTAATTATACATTTTTTCTTGATCTGATCCCCATCTATCACTAACATTAATTATTCTAATTACACTAGTAATCTATCCGAAATCTTCCCAATTCCCCTTCTCTATCATTTTTCCCCAGTTTCGGATAGTAAGGATGAAGAAGGCGACTGTAGGTGCGGTGGTGGTTGGCACGGCGGCGGCGATAGCTGTTGCGGCACTCGTCATGCGCCACCGGATGGGTAAATCGGGCAAATGGGCACGTGCCAGGGCAATTCTGAAGGAATTCGAGGAGAAATGTGCCACCCCAGATAGCAAGCTGAAGCAAGTAGCTGATGCCATGACGGTGGAGATGCACGCCGGACTCGCCTCTGAAGGTGGCAGCAAGCTCAAAATGCTTATTAGCTATGTCGACAGTCTGCCTACTGGGTTTGTTACTCCTCTTAATTCCTTGATCTTTCTTGAAATGAAATTTATGTATTTAGTGCTACTATAGAACATAATTTTTTTAAAAGAAAAAAATTGGAGAAATGTAATTGTTTATGAAGACATCAATTTATTCCGCGAAAATGTTGGGTTATTTGTTATAAGGCGTTAATTAGAGAAATGATTAGAATTCTTTGATTGCTTTTGTCTCTGATGATGACTGACTGAAATGTTGTAAAAGTTTGATCTTTTATGTTTTAATTTTTATGCTTAAGCTTGGGTGTTGTGGGGAGTTGTGCTATGTAGATATCAATTACCTGAATTTGTATCGCGTCGTCCACAAGATCCTCCTTTGGTCTTGCTTTGCATGTTTTCTGTGGTTTTAACTCCCCACTAAATCTAGGACAATGTTCAGAAAACTAAGGTTCTTCGAATTTCATCTGAAGCGTCAGAGTGGAATATGGTGCAGTGTATAGGTTGCTACGTTACTTCAAGTGATCTTGTTTTGATCATATTCCCGTGTCAAATTTTATGTCGAATGTATTATCTTTTGATAATATGTTCGAAGCAAATTTCTTTATGATGTTGTTATCAATGCATTGCAGCTTCATTTCCTCTCATCTATCTTATTGGACTGTTCATTTAGACACTGCTAATTTTTTATTAAGGATTATTAAAAATAATGCTTGCGGAGTGGGGTGCTTTAATTATATTTTCTGTAATGATTTTACTATGTCATTGGTAAAGGTAGTTATTTTAATATTTGTTTCTTTGATGAATTTTGTGTTTAGCAATGAAGGAGGAGTCTTTTATGCATTGGATCTTGGTGGAACAAATTTTCGTGTATTGCGGGTGCACTTGGGGGGAAAAGATGGTGGCATTATCAATCAAGAATTTGCAGAGGCATCAATTCCTCCAAATTTGATGGTTGGGACTTCAGAAGTAAGTATTTTTGTCCACTCAAAGTTTTGCTTCCTTTTCTATTATTTACTTTTGCATGGCTTTTGAAGTTCATATGATTTCAGGAACTTTTTGACTATATTGCGGCAGAACTTGCAAAATTTGTTGCTGAAGAAGATGAAAAGTTTCATCCACCTCCTAGTAGGCAGAGAGAACTAGGCTTCACCTTCTCGTTCCCAATAATGCAGACTTCAATAAATACTGGAAATCTTATCAGGTGGACAAAAGGTTTCAACATTGATGACGCGGTATCCATTTCCTTCCCAACTACATATTATTTGTTGCTTTTCTTAGTCAATTGTGCTAATTAACTTGAAGTTGCTTGTGCCTAGATGTAGTCCTAACTATCCATTCTGAAGTTCCTTACCAAATACTTTTGCTGCCCTTGATTGGACCCCTCCTGCTGATTTACTTTTCCCGTCATATATATTATGAATAATCTAACAGTAGAGTTTGATTTGTCTGAAAGATAACTTTGAGATAGTTTCAAATTGAATCACTCATATGCTTTTCTTGTTCTAGACATTTGGGTTTTTTGGCGAACTTGATCTTTCTTTTGGTTAATGGGTTTGATGATCTAGCGCAACATCAACTATGCTTACCTTTTATGCACTGGTTTATTGTTATTGGCAACATTGAATATAATGTATTCATTGATGGTACTCGTATTGTTTGCAATTAAAGAGAAGTAAAGTCAAACAAGTTGCAGTAGTTGATTTTAAAACCATTACAGCAACTACTTTAATCTGTTATAATTTTATGCTCAGGTTAATCTTTTTCCTTATTACATTTAGTGAACTGAAAAAATAAGCTCTCATAGTTATTGGGTGACAGGTTGGCAAAGAAGTTGTTGCAGAACTGACAAAAGCAATGCAAAAACGAGGAATTGATATGAGGGTGTCAGCGCTTGTAAGTTTGCTTAATAATATTACTCTTTTGAATGGTGCTTGAATAAATTGTATGAATATTACCTATCTTAGTTGTAAAAGTTTGATTTTGAGTTACTTGTTGATGAAAGGTAAATGATACTGTTGGAACATTGGCTGGTGGTAGATTCACCGATAAGGATGTATCCATTGCTGTGATATTAGGTACTGGGACGAATGCAGCATATGTGGAACGGGCTCAGGCAATTCCCAAGTGGCACGGTCCTCTGCCTAAATCTGGAGAAATGGTTTGGGAACTTTTCAATGACTATTGATTTCTTTTGTTTCTATTTCACTTCTTTGGTGATCAACCATGGAATATCTGTGTTACTTTCTAGGTGATCAATATGGAATGGGGTAACTTTAGGTCCTCCCATCTTCCCTTGACAGAGTATGATCATGCAATGGATAGCGATGGTTTAAATCCTGGTGAACAGGTAATGCTTATCCATTTGTATACCGTTTTTGTTCATTTAGGCTAATCTTGGTTTTGCAGTTAACTTGATAAACCTGAGAGATATATCTATATCCTGACAGATATTTGAGAAGATATGTTCTGGCATGTACTTAGGAGAAATTTTTCGCAGAGTTCTACTAAGAATGGCTGAAGAAGCTGGTATTTTTGGCGAAAAAGTCCCTCCAAAACTCAAGAATCCATTCATCTTGAGGTATTTCTTACTAACTATACAGTTATTAGTGATCCTTTTGTGCAAAATAGTCCGTTAAGTGCCCAAAAAACTGCTGGGCAGTGTTTCTCGGGTCAAAGAATTTGCCTACATCCTGTTGCTGGTCAGGTTGTTAGTTGATCAAGGTTGAGTATTGGTAATATTGCTCAGGCATTTATGAGCTTTTTATTGCATTTTTTGGTTGCTTTGTACTTCTTTAACACCAAACACAACTCACAATTAATATCAAATATATTGTCTATTCTTGGCTTGCTTGGTAACGTGTTTCAGCATGCTATTTTACATACGCCATTATATTTGAGGATCAATCAATTCCAGATAATGGAACTTTGACAAGAAAAAGAGTACCGAACTATGAGATAGTGTTTGCCGTGAGAGTTATCTGAATATCACCTTAGTTAAAACAATTATAACTTGATTGTGAGTTTCTAAATTCTCAGTCTATAGAGAATGTGCCACACTATATCCCTTCTTTAATGGCATTCTTTGCTGTTAAAGAATTTGCTAGACAGTCACACAATCAAGTTAAAGTTGCTTCAACTAAGGTGATATTGTTAGCACAAAAATTTGAACAGTCATTGGCATCGGTATCCTTTCTAGGCTTTTGGATTTGAAGTGTCCGCTTGATGTTGGTCTTGTTTGCTTTTTTATATTCGACCTGATGCTCTCATGACAGTTACAAAACAAATATGCAGGACACCTGAAATGTCTGCTATGCATCATGACACTTCCTCTGATTTGAGAGTGGTTGGTGAAAAGTTGAAGGACACCTTAGAGGTATTAACTCTTCGCCATTATAAATACCTTTTTAAGGAAAGGAGAATGTGAAAAAGAATGCCTTTTTGCTAATTATTCCTTCTACGAAGTTTGCCCAATATCATTTTTTTCTTTGGTCCTATTGCTTTGGAGCAAATAGAAAAATTGTTTTAATCAGGAGTGATTTGCTTTTCCAGTATTCCTGCAACAGGAAAAAAGACTGAATTTGTAATGGTGACAAAGGTCACAATAAAGTGGAAATGCAATTGTTTTACTATTGGTATTTGACATGATGATACAACATGAATTGAAACTAGATATTTTGTTCATCCTATTTCAGATATCCAATACCTCCTTGAACACAAGGAGATTAGTTGTTGAGCTGTGTAATATTGTTGCAACGCGTGGCGCCAGACTTGCGGCAGCTGGAATCTTGGGCATTATGAAAAAGATGGGAAAGGATACACCCCGAGAAAGCGGTGCAGAAAAGATTGTCGTAGCCATGGATGGGGGATTGTATGAGCACTATACAGAATACAGTAAGTGCTTGGAGAACACTTTGATTGAATTGCTTGGAAAGGAAATGGCTACAAGCATTGTTTTCAGGCACGCGAATGATGGCTCTGGCATTGGCGCTGCACTTCTTGCGGCCTCTAACTCGGTGTATGCTGAAGGCAAGTGAGAGTAGTCAAGATGATATTTAGCTAGAGGAAACTCCATTTACCTTTTATATTATGTTTTTTCTCTAGCTTTTTCTTTGTTATTTTCAGAATTTTCCAGCACTTGGTAGTTGGTTTGTAGTTCTTATTCATGGGAATGAATGCCAACAGATTTTTTTTCTGGAAAAGGACGCAAGGAAATTATATTCTATCCTTTGGTCTTTAGTTTTCTAACTGCAATCAAATTTTTTAGGGTTTAATAAAATGGGGTGTAATGCCATTGCTATACTTATCTGTTTAGCTAAACTCACAGTCGAATGCAAAGGGTGCTTACCATGCAACCGTCTCTTATCTTCGTCTATGTTGTTGCTCCTGCTGCTGCTTCAGACTTTCCGCTAGAATTTGAATTGCATTGAAGTTTCAAGTTTTAAACTTTATCTAAAGTTGAAAATGAGGCTGCTACTAAACTTATAAAATTTCACCAACATAGAGAGATTATATTTAAAGGTCCTCGAGGGGTCTCCCCAAGTTTACGTGACATATTGGGCCTTTATCTTTTGTGTAGAAGGTAAATAGACCAACATTTGGGCCTTCAGGCCTTCTCTAAGCAGGAAATTACAACCAAGGTCGACTCGTAAAATAAAAGATATTTAAATAATTAAATCATTGCAAATTAATAACAAATAAATTTCTATGAGAAGTATTAATTAGAGCCTGGCTTAGCTTAAAAGCTGGTCAAACTTGTTTTTAAATTTTGTTTGACAATTTTCAAAACAGCTTAAAAAAAGTTAAAAGTTAAAGCAACTCCCCACAATTTTTATTTTTTAGCTTAAAAGTTGTTATAATTTGACCAAAACAATTACCTTTTTATCATAAATATTTTTTTATATTCCTAAAATTATCCTTAACTAAATTAACCCTAACTATTCTCTCCGTTCTTATTATTTCAATTCAAACCACAACACAACATTTCTTCTCGCCTTGCTCTCTATTGACAAAGTTTGGGTTCTCTTCTTGTAAGTTTTGCTCTTTTTTTTCATTAGTTTTTACTGCAAAATTATTACTAATCCAACTTTTCTTCTTGTATAAAAAATTGGGTACTGCAAAAATTTCATTTTTAACTTGTGTATATAAAATTTACTTAAATAATAAGTTTATATTGATATTGAATTAAAATATAAATTTATTTACTTTATTTTATTTTTTTAGATAGAAAAATCTTAAAGTAATCAGTTTTTATAATGTTAACAGCTTGAAGGATATTTCAGTCATTTTTAATTGAAAAGGTGTTTAACAGCACTTATGTTCCGAACACATCGATAATTTTTTTTCAGCTACAACACTTTTATCCAAACACATAATTGCTTATTTTTTAAATAAATTTTAGCACTTTAAAAAATGCTTCTAAAATACTTTTTAAAAGTTATTTTTTTCAGCTAAGTCAAACGAGCTCTCAGTAAATATTAAAATTGACATTTGATAAAACAACTTAATTTAGATGTAATACACATAGTATATGACATTTGGTTTGCAACAAACATCGAAGTGAAAATAGTGGGTGTTGTTATCAATTTATTGAAAAATAGACAGCGATTGCTTAATGACTGAACCAAATTTCTCGTCTAATCTTTTAAAAGGGGTGATAATTTGTGGTCCTTTTGGGTTCTTAAAGTGGATGGATTAAGACAACTCTACTTTACTTTTTCTCTCTTTAGAGTATGCACCAAAATATATTAATGTCTAAGAATTACTACTAATGTTAATAAGATTGGATTACACGATTTTAAATCGTACGTCATGGAAAGTTAAGAACGAAAGATCAACTAATATCTATATGACTTGAGCTCATACTGGTAATTAGATAATTGTCCTGCCACTTTCTCTTTTTGTTGTTATAAATATAAATATAAATATAAATATAAAAAGATTTTAAATTTTATGCATCTTCGATGTATTATTTATAACATCATTCGATAATATTGACTTATTATAATAAGTTATCAATTTATTTTTAATTAATTTTCATTTTAGAATTTATATCTTTTTCCCATCTTCTCTCTTTCCTCTTCAAAGTTCCCCATCTTCCTCAATTTATCAATCAGTATTTGTCTCATGAACTATTCACTATTTCATTATCCCTTTTAATAAATCTCTTGAAATCTCAAATAGTGAATAGTCAAATAATTAGATTTTATCAATAAGCTTGAAGTCAATTGGCTCAACATCTCTAGTATCAATAATCTTCTTATTCTGTTTCTTCAATTTTGAAATTTAAGAAATTATCTGTGGCATTAAAGAATTACTTTTAATTTCAGTATGATATTTAGAAAAATCTATGAGAAACTTCAGAGTTTGATCAGGAAGATAACTACAAATTAATTATAGTTTGAGCACAAAGAGGACTCAACTTTCTTTAATTATATTTTACCGTAACCATAATTATATATTTATAATTTATATTATTAAATACTTAATCAAGTTACCATATTTATTTTTAAAATTATTTAATAGTGTATAAAATTTTATACACGAATGGTGTACAAAATTTAAATTCATATAAAAATATACTAATATAATAATAACTGTTTAAAATAGAAGTCCAAATCTACCACTATTATTAGTAAAACATAACGGGTGATTGCAGTCCATGGATCTACACTATCTGAACCAATTAAAGAAATGATTTTTTTGAAATTTGAAAAAATGAGCTCTTATCTTTAACATTTTTACCACCTATAAATTAAAAGTTTATATGCTCAGAATTCTAGCGTTCCTAAATTAGTTAAATCAATAAATTATAAATATAAAATAAAGTTTCAAGACAAATATAATTTTTGGACTAAACTTAAATTACCTTGATCTCCAAATTCGGTCCAGATCCTAATGAATGGTTTGGTAGCTGGTAAAAAAATAATTTATTCATGTGTTAATTTCGGTATTAGTTTTACAAATTTGATAACTAGTTATGAAATAAGTTATGTATATATAATTATTACTCCCTTTGTCTTAAATAGGAGCTGTGTGAGATGAAACTCTCATGCACGGTTTTGAATGAGAGAAAGAAGTAATTGAATTTTTGAGACTTTTTTTAATATTCAAAATAATTGAATTATTCAAAGTTCAAAAAGAATGTTTGAAACTTTTTCCATATTTGTCCTTTCATTTAATGAAGTTTTCATATTTTCTACGAGATAAATTACACTACATATTTATTATTTCATAAAGGGTAATAGTGGAAAGTATGATATAAATTTTGTCTTTGAATGCTTTTCTTAATATGTGTGGATTATCTCACAAATTCAGTTAATATAAGATAGAGGGAATACGATATTGTTTGTATTTCAGAAACTCGCATAAGTAATATATATAACGTTATGAGGATATTTGTGGATTATTTTATATAGGATAGGAGATTAAATAACTAAAATTTGTGTAACTAATGATTTATGTAAAGTTTAGTTATTTATGTATATAATGTTACATAAATTCTTTAGTAACTTATACTCTATCTCAATGTATGTGACACCTTTCAAATTAAGATTCAAATAAGTCTATCTTTGATCGTATAATTTTCATATATTTTTTAAGTATTTTGAATTGTCAATTTTAAGATTTATAGTATTTTTTTTAATGTAGTTTACAAATGTAAAAATTTCTTTTCAAAAAAATTTGAATATTTCATGCTCAAATTCTATTCATACTTCAACGGTTTGACTCTTTGAAAATGAAAAGTGTCACATTAATTGAGACATAAATAATACTCTATATGTCCCATTTTAATTGAATTTGTGAGTTAATGCACACATATTAAGAAAAATATTCTAAGACAATATTTACATCATGCTTTTCTTTATTGACCTTTATAAAATTATAAATATATATTGTAAAAGTTCAATAAAAGAAAGTTTAAATATGAAAAAAGTTTCAAACAGTCATCTTTAATTTTGAATAATTTAAATATTTTGAAGATTGAAAAAATTCTCAACAATTTAATTAGTTTGAGACGAAAAAAGTACATATTTTAGTTATTTAAATTGTAACATTATATTAATTATATGTATAAATAATTCATCTTTTATAACGAGCTACTAAATGTGGCTTCAAAACGAGCTACCAAACAACCCCTAATTTCATAGGCTGCTACTTAAATTCAAAATCCCCGTATTTGTAGGAAATTTGGAAATAGAAAACTGTGTGTATACCAGCTCAAAACAATTAATCAATTAATTTCAGAATTAATTAGAGTGATTATATAAATCTTTTCACACATAGCTTACTTGTATATTTACTCCTCACTCCTCGTCCTTCCAAAAATATAAAAGAAAACAGAGAGATCTGCTTTCTTCTCCCCATTTTCTCTGTTTCCAATAGTAACTCATTGGAAGATCTTTAATGGCAGAGTTTTCTGAACAAATCGTTCCAAGTCAATGAAAAATCAGCTGGTGATACGGAGACCCATATCCAAAGGATCTTTTTCCTATTAAAATCCTCTTTTGGCTCGTACACAACACAAGTGATCAAAGTTCAGCAAACATTTTTGGTAAGTGCTTTTAATGGTGGTAAATGAGAAAAAGATAAATTTACTGTACAAAATCATTTTTGGGTCTGTTAGCAAATCCCATTTTGGATGTTTATCTTTAAAAAGCTCAAGAAGAAGAAAGCCTCATAATGGGTCTCTGTATATCCACAACAAATTCACGGGGGTTGTGTCAGCCGCTGAAAAATTTGGTGGGGGAGGGGGGGGTATCTCTTTATTTTTATGAGTATTTCTATTTCACGTTGCTCCAGAAAGTAAAGTATCTTTGACATTATTAAGGTAGAAAAAGTGAAGAAAGTTTGTTTCTTTTTTAAAAATCTTTTATTTGGTGGGCGATAGAGAAGTTAACAAGATTGGTTTTTTTGAAACACTTTGGTGATTATTACTTGCTTTCAGTTTTGATGATTTTGTCTGTAATTTTTTGAGTTATTTGACCAAGAAAATGATGGTGGGGGGTGGGGGTATGGAAAATGATTATGCTTTATGCAAGTTATACTTGTTTCTTACTGGTGGAAGTTATAATTCCTTATTTGAACTGCAGGAAGACCCAATAGTTTGAACCAATTTAAAATTTTAGTTCAAACTTATTCGATGATTTTTTGGGCTGTAGTTTATTGTTTGTTTGGTGGTGAAGTTTCAATCTTTTTTGCCCCCATTATATAAATATATTTTAAAAACATATTTCTTGCTGCCACACCTTTTTGTCTTGTTTCTCAGTTCTTCACGAGGTTGTGTCAGTATGAAATTTTTTCCCCTAAAAAATAAAAATTCAATCTTTAACCCAAGTATTAATTATTATATAGTGTTTGATACCTTTTATTAACTTTTTCCTCCACACTGCAATGTTCTGTTCTCATCACTTCGTTGCTCGCAACATGTAAAGATTCTGAAAGTTTCTGTCTATTACTATATATCTGTCTTTTATAAAATTTTACGACATTGGGTTCATTATTTTTTCTTCTTTCACAGTGTGTAGAGAATGGGGAAAGCTACAAAGTGGTTCAAGGGGTTGCTTGGGATGAAGAAAGACAAAGAAAATCTAGACAACATGTCCAATTCATCCGAAAAGAGGGACAAGAAAAGATGGAGTTTTGGAAAGTCATCTAAAGAATCAATCGGTGCCGGTGAGAATCCGGTGAACTTTCCGGGAGGTATGCCGGCGGTGGATACTAATTGGCTGAGATCTTACATTTCTGAGAACGAGAAGGAGCAGAGCAAGCACGCCATTGCCGTGGCTGCGGCCACGGCTGCTGCTGCTGATGCGGCCGTAGCGGCGGCACAGGCGGCTGTTGCGGTGGTCAGATTGACCAGCCATGGTAGGGGTGCTATGTTTACAGGTGGGCGGGAGAAATGGGCTGCTGTCAAGATTCAAACTGTTTTCAGGGGTTATTTGGTAAGGCATTAATGTTTAAAATTTGAATTTTTTTCTTTTTTTTTCATTTAAGTTTTTTATGGGTGCTTAAAATGTCAGCAAAGTACCTTCCAAACATTCTAATCGAACAGTACTATCACCTTCGATTTTCATGTTGGTGTATGAAATAATTGTCTTTACCTATACTACATTTATACTTTCCCCACATTTAATGCCGTTTAATAATTTGAAATTTGAAATTGTAGTACTCTAGTATTTGAATTTGGTCTTTGGAGTGATGTTGAAGTTTCATTTGTCTTTTCACTTTTTAATAAATCCATCTGGCATTAGTTGGTCCTCAATTTTCTCTTGCTTTTTGGTTGAATCTAAGCACTGTAATTCTTTTTTTTTTTAATTTCTTTATGTTTTATGTTATGTTTGTTTCATTGTCTTAAAAGTTGTTCAATATTGGTTCATATGCAAGATCTCTCTTTCTTTGCAGGCCAGAAAAGCTCATAGAGCTCTCAAAGGACTGGTGAAACTGCAGGCTCTGGTAAGGGGTTACCTTGTCCGAAAAAGAGCTGCTGCAACACTTCACAGCATGCAGGCGCTCATCAGAGCGCAGGCTGCTGTTCGATCTCAGAGAGCTCGTCGTTCAATGACTAATGATGCTAGACTCCAACCCGAGATGCGAGCTAGGAGGTCCATTGTAAGAATCTAGTTCCCCCTCCGGTTTGCATACTTTGGTGTGGATTCAGGAGTTCTTAGTTAGTTATCTTGCTCTGTTTTTTGGGTTTTGGCAGGAAAGATTTGATGAATATAGAAGCGAATTCCATAGCAAAAGGCTTTCAACTTCGAATGAGACATCGTATGATGGATTTGATGAAAGCCCAAAAATTGTAGAAATTGACACATACAGAACCAAATCAAGGTCGCGTAGAATGAACAATGCTTGTATGTCTGAATCTGGCGATGAGCAGCATTACCAAGCTATATCATCACCACTCCCCTGTCCACTTCCAGCCCGTCTATCAATCCCAGATTGTCGTCATCTTCAGGATGTTAATTGGAGCTTTCTAGCTGACGAACAATGCAAGTTTGCCTCTGCACAAACTACTCCTCGCTTTGCAGGCTCTGGACGGTCCAACGCCCCACCCACACCAGCCAAAAGCGTTTGTGGGGATGGATACTTCCGGTCTTATGCCAACTTTCCTAATTACATGTCTAACACACAGTCATTCCGCAATAAGCTAAGGTCCCATAGCGCTCCAAAACAAAGACCAGAGCCAGGGCCAAAGAAGAGGCTGTCGCTGAACGAAGTAATGGCATCAAGAACTAGTTTTAGTGGAGTTAGAATGCAAAAGTCTTGTACTGAAGCGCAAGAAGATTACTGTTTCTGAGTAATTTTTGGTTTTTAAAAAGTCGGCTTTGGCCTAACCTTGAATCATAGATTATAAGATATGGCTGTATAGAGAAGAAAATCTAAAAAGTTGAACTTCTCTAGTGCTTATCCTTCCATAGGAAATGGTGACAAGTTAGTACTAGGATAGAATGGTGTGCTTGTGTAAATTCTTTGACAGTGTTTTATGAATGAATCTTTCTTCTTGAATGTGTCCATTGATAAGTTTCAATGAAATCTTCAGCATTCTAACAAAATTCATTAATTCCAGAGGATCTTGGACTAGAAACCGGCCCTCTTAACTTTATCGATTACCAAATTATCACAATCGAACTTTCAAAATACTGAATCGAATGTCGAACGTTCACCCATCTAATTAACAAAGTCCTATTTTATGCCATTTTATTTAGTAAGCGTTTCAAATTGAAGTTTAAGCATGTATTCAAAGTTAAAGTTGAATATCAATTACTCATTACTCTCTCATGGCCATTTTTCTTGACGTGCCTTTAATTAATTATTTTATATACTCTTTAATCTTAATTTAAAATTACTTTCTTTTTCATCATATTGACAAATAATTAATTATATTATAATTTGTAAATATTATCTTCTTCAAATAATAATTTTAACACACATGGACCGGAGAAATATTTGACTATCAAATGGCGAGATAAGGAGTTTGTACGTTTGGGGTGGGGTGCATACAAGGCATAATAAAGCAATAAAATCTACGTCTTGGAAAGGAAGATGCATGTTTCTAGTATAGAAAATTGTGAATACTTTTGACAAATATGTTTTTCCCAAAGATCTTCTCTCAAAATACTTCATCTATTTCCCAGGGAGTTAACCTTCTAGGTAGTTTCTTATTAGTGCTTGCTCATGAAATTTAAATATTTCTTATTCACATTTCTTTTTTAAAAAAAAAAATTGTCTCATATAATTTATTCATATTATTAAAAATAATTATTTTGTTTTTTCTTAATTTAAAATTTATTTATTATTTTATAAATCAAGATACTTTTTCATTTTTTAGTTGTTATATTGTGCTTTTTAGAAATTAATTTAAAGTTAAATTAGATTATATTAAAATTTACTATTTTAAAATAAAAATTTAGATATTTAAAATCATCTAAAAGGTACTAAAATTGTAATTTTTTCATATCACTATAATTAAAAATATATTTCTAAGATGTTAATTAAAATTCATATTATTGGACTCACAAATTAAAAATTATAACAACTAAAAACAACAAACGGATAATAAAAAGTAAAATAACAAAAAATTATCTTAAAATTTTAAAATAATAAATGCAAACAACATACCCAATGGAATCCCACAAGTGGGGTTTGGGAGGCAAAATATACGCAAACCTTACCACTACCTCATAGAGGTAGAGAGGTTGTTTCCGGGAAACCCTCGACTCAAAAATTCCAGAATAAAAACTAGATACGAAAAAAGGGAAAAGAAAAAGAAAGACAAGGAATAACGGCTAATAACGAAAAACAAATGATAATATAAGACGGATAATGACAACATAGGATATAAAGACACGATTAATCTTACTATCATTTTATATCCCAAAGCCAGACATCAACCCTACTATTCCTACTAGTCTGATTCTCTAATTCGCGATTTTCACTTCTTTTTATCTAAGATCATATCATCGGTGAGATCAAGTTTTGTCATATCTTGTCTCTAATCACCTTCCCCAATACTTCTTCGGTCTAACTTAAAATATTCTTTTTTAAAAGTTATGATAAAAAATTTGAAACGAGCAAGTAGCAATGACAACTAACAAATCAAGCGGGCAGGCACTGTTCTCGATCCATTATCCATTGTTTGTTTATGCAACCAAAAATAATAAACTTCCCATTTTAATTTGATCTTTTTTGTTGGTTTAGCACAAAAATTTGTTACTTTAAATTAAAAGATATGTAGAATGTATAAAAATATCTTTTAATTCACATTTTATAAGTTTTTTTTTTTTTAAAAAAACGTTTTTGGAGAAAAAATATTTTTGAAAAATAATTTTATCATTAGAATCACTTATTTTCTCTAAAAAGCTTGATCGAACACTTTAATTTTCTAAAATACGCATTTCTAGGTTGTCCAGAAACTTTGCTAAGCAAGCTATTAAACATATAAAATGAAAAAAATTAAAATTTAAAAAATAATACAAAGAAATTAAAACTATTATAAATTTGTAGTGATTCCTCTCTTCAAATTTCAAATTTATTCCACTGGTTTTGGACAAGAATATTCTCCTGTAACATCATGAACAAAACTTGAAAATATTAAACTGTATAGTGTATTCCATCCTTTCAGTTTGAAGTTTATAGTAGAATAATATTTTGGCCCTACCTTTCCTCCCCAATTTCTGCTACATTTGCAGACATATACCTTACACATCATCTGTTACACTGATCGCTTCCAAAATAAATTATAAGAAAAGGCTCCCCCAACGTATTTGTTCTCTGCTCATCTTGTTCTTATATTATTTTTTAAAAAAAATAAGATTCGTTCTTATAATGTTTTCAATATTTGAAATTTAATTTTATATTGATCCTCATGGGCAATGCAAAATTTCATAACTGTAATCTACATGGCATAAAGCTAAGCATTTTATTATTCTTTAGAACACTTTTTCATTAATAAAAGTATTTGGAACGCCTCTAAAATTTGTGTAAATTATTAAAGTTTGTCCCTAAATTATTGATATACTTAAAAATATTTATTTACTTGATTAGCTAAACTCAAATAATTTATTTCAAATTCTCGTGAGAATCAGAGCATGACCCTCTTAAAATAACAGTTCGTTCTGAAATGTAATTATTTCTTTTGCTTTTCTTAAAAAAATAAATTCTTTTAGAGAAAATGGAATATACACTGAAGTCAATTTTACATTCTAACTTGAAATTCAAATTTTAATTTTTCCAAATTGAAATAAAATCCTGATAAATTAAAGCGTGGAAAGTGTTATTAAAGGAATCCAATCCAGAATTTCTAATCAGCAATGATTAATTGTTGATTTGATAGATAGGTTTGGCCTTTGGTGCAAAGAGGATAATTTGCTCTTGAAACTTGTACCCCCATTGCATCATCACACCTCTTAATTCTTCCTAAAAGACATCATCATTTAAGAATATGGGACCAAGGGTCTTTATGTAATTATATCCTCTTTGACCGTATCTACCTTTGTGCAAAAGGATTATATTATTATGTCTATGAATAGCCTAATGTTTCCCTCCAACTAGCTAAGAAACAATAAATTTGAACAAAGATCTAAATTTTAAATGAACGGAGTGAGCAAGAACTTTTAACGAAAGTTTCAAAGCAAGTTTTGTTGAGTTAGGTTGAATTTAAACTAAATAAATATTGAATTTTGGTATCTAATTTGGAGGAACGCTACTTTTGAAATTTAGAATGATTTTATGAAGATTTGAAGAAGTTAAAAATTTGAGAGTTCTTCATGTTCTTGGCATTCTCGAAGAAGAATGACCAAAAAGACTACATGTGATCCAAAACTCTAATTTAAAAGTGTTTAAAGTTGGTTAAGTGATTTTGCAAAATCAGAGTTAAAAAATAATGGCATGAATGATTTTTTTCTCAAACAATAATAACATAAATGAATCAAACTTTTAGTAAATGACATAAATGAGCTTTTCCCAATTTTAAATGAATGGAGTGAGCAAAAATTATTAAATCTCATGTCTAAAATCTTATAGCGATGAAAATAGGACAAGTTATATGTTTTGATCCGTCAATCAAATACTCCCTCTGTTTCATATTAAGTGAATTGATGGGTCATTTCACACATATTAAGAAAAAGAAACAAAGACAAA
>JAABOM020000096.1:18054219-18065118 GCA_011800125.2 Solanum clarkiae | reverse complement strand
ATTGAATCTTGATTATTAAAATTTAAACAAAAAAATTGTTATATCATACTCGACCATCTTCACATCCAAAAAATCAATGACCTGGATAATGTGCGGACCAAGAAATTTTCATTCTTCCTCTTTCTCCAGAATGACAAAAAACGTTAGAATTCATTATTTATCAAAAAATATCAAAAATATGTAAAAAAAAAAATTGGAAAGATAAATACTTATGTATTTTTAATATAAAGAAGAAGAAGAAAGTATATGTTAATTTGAAAATAAATAGTATATATATATATATATAGAGAGAGAAATGTAATAGGGGTAAAAAAGTCAAATTATTCTTTTTTCGTTGGAACATTCAAAAAATGACCTTTCACGCCTCTCGCGCGAGTGTAATTCACGCATTGTGCCATGTCAGCATGCTGTGCCTACTTGTTCAGAAATTGCCAAGTTGAGGGTCATACTTGTGTACTATGAAAATTTGAATTCTAATTAAAAAATAATATTAAATTTGGAAGCATATTTGTGTATTATGTCAAAATAAATTTATTAGTAACTATTAGGCCCGTACACTAGGCGGTATCTTGTAGCTAGTCTTGTCTTTTATAAGAGCTGGTATCATTAAATTCATTGGCTAAAACTTTTAAGTGGCTATCAAAAAGTTGGGTAGGCTACACACACACTATACAAAAGTGTACCATACCTTACTCTTTACTACATCCGAAACATTTTATTTTTCATTCTTATAAAGATATAGTCAACAGCAGTTACTATATTGGAAAGTGATTCCAAGGTAATTCAAAACGTGTGTTCAAACTTAATAGCGTGTCGTTTGTTCAAGTTTTTTAAAAATTTATTTTAAAAAAAAATTCTTGGTTGAAGTATTTTTTACAAAATAATAATTTAATTAACTAATTAATTTTCAAAATCAGAATATAAATTTTGCACTTGATCAAGATATCAAAAATATTTATGAGAATAATTTTTTTAGCTTATAAAAATTATAATTTTACAATTACTCAATATTTTAGACTGTTTTAAATACACACTTTTGATTACCAGGGTCTCTCGACCATAAGACCACTAAAGTAATCACTTGGGGCCCCTATTTTTTTGGGCCCCCCACTTTCTCCCAAAGAGGTATATATATGTGAAATTGTTAAAAGAATTTTATGTGTTGATAATTTTTTAAAAAATTGAATAGAACATATAATATAAAGATTGTTTTAATAATTGAGAAACGAAATAATGTTTAGTTAATTGTAGCATCATTTCTTATGCATTATATTATGACGATTATCATAAACCAATATTATTATTCTTATATTTATTTTTTAAGGGAAAGAAACATATATATACATTTTTAAGGAAAATAATAATTCATATATTGTTAATAAAAGTTTTAAAAACTGTTTATTCTTCCAATTTTTTGTAATTTTCCTTTCACGATTTTTATTATCTCATTGTTGAATATTCTTAAGTCTTTCAAAGGGCCAAACTTTCTACATTATAGAAAATCTACTGTTTTGTGTTAATAAAAAGATCAAATTTATTTTTTTTGTATCTTCTTCAAATTTCAATCGGTAAAATTAATCAACACTATTTTAATATTGCTATATTAACTTACTGAGCACAATACTATTTCAATATCATAATACAAATTTTTAAAATTTTTGAGTTAGGTTTTATTATTCTAACTATATTATATGTTTTTCATTTAAAGTTTATATTGTTTATATTCTAACTTCATAATGTCTGTGTATATCCTACTTCCGGACCTCATTTGTAGAATTACACTTAGTATGTTATAATTATTCAATTTATATATGAGGCCCCTCTATGAAGTTTGGCTTTAGGCCCCCAAACTTATTGAGACGACCCTGTTGATTACTGGATGTATATTAACATGTATTTGATGATAAAACAAGTTTTACTTAATTATGATTAACGTATGTACATACTTCCACCTTATGTTATTATTTGATCATAATAAATTATAGGCTATGGTTTACACAAATCATCATGAGCACATGAGATAAGAACTTACTTGTATCCTATGTCTACACAAACCTAATAAAGACGTAACACAACGGGAAATATAATTAAATTACTAAATCATTATCAATTAGTACAACATTAAATTCATTTTTTTTAAAAATGTGAAAATCGTGTATGGATAAGTCTTTATCCACTACAAGCCCGAAATGTGTTGAAGGACCTCATTGCAGAGCCATAGCATAGTGGATCTAGTTAAAGCTGAAAGGTTTAGGAGTAGTTCAACTTCATTTGTTATTTGGGCCTCCATGTTGTATTCGTCTTTAATTTAGAATTCTATGCTTAATTCTTTTTTTCAGAGACCAAACTTTAATTTGGACATGTGTAGAAGAGGCATGTTCACGCTCCAGTTAGGCGATATTGGATTTAGGAGTTATGTGAAGGAGTAGTATCGAGTAGGAGTAGCCCAAAAAAATATTAAGAAGAGATGATTAGATAGGATATGACATAACTTCATATTACCGAGGACATGACCTTAGATAAAAAGGAGTGAAGGTCACGTGTTGAAGTAGAAGGATAGAATGTTGTCTTGTAATGGTTTTTGATTTTTCATAGGATTAACGATGCTTTTATGACTGTGTTATTAATTTTCGATTATTTGCTTTTTTTCTTATAAAATTAAAATTACTCATTGTTTTGCTCTTATTCTGTATCTATTATTTTTCTTTGGCTTAGAACAAATACATTTGAGAAAAAGTCTTTCAAGAGGAGGCACACTATCTCCATCAAATAATGGTAAAATTTGTATACACTCTACTCTGCCCATGCCCAAATCCTACTTCGTGGGATTTTCAAAAGTATGATATTATTATTGTATAATATTTTTTTGCTTAAAGAATTATGTCTCGCCGAAGATAAGTTGAAATTTGAAGGGGGAAAAAGTCGAACCAATTTATCTTGAGGATAAAATTGAACAAATTGTACCGAGAGTGGTTTAGGGCTTCATTACAAACACGAAAGTCACATGGACATTAAGAATTGAATTATTACCAACAACATAATTGAATAAATACTTCCAGGATAAAAAGGTGTGGCAATCACAGTGGGGTTACCAAAGTCATAATTAGCAATCAATCATGATACCATGTCTCCAAAATCATAAATTCTTCATTCTCACTTATTAGTAAAAAAGGAAAAATTAAGGTTAATACGCTAAATAAGGTGATCATATATCTAATTAGCAAAACTAGGTTCTTTGTACAGGAATTAGAGGGGGTCTGCTCCTGCTTATAGAAGAATTTGGCCTTGTAGTGGTATAACAAGATGATAAAAATGAACTCCTTGAAGTTTTCTTGAACATGATTGGCTTAGGAAGTCTGTATGACTTGTAAGAGGACTTGTTCATTTTCCTAGTATGACGATTTTCTTTCTTTGGAAGATCTTCTACACTTGTCACTCTTGCCAAACTTGTAAATGACTCCGATTTCCCTTCATAATACTCCGAAAGCCCTCTCCTAGATTCACACGTCAAAAATGCAAAACATTAATTAAATACTGACTGTCTGTGTATATAAGTTAAATTATTTCAATCTAAATCACTTACTTGATAGGCAATTGTGCCATAAGGGTGGATAAATCGGACAAAGCTCCGTCTGATGACAAAGTACATGAAGGGGGAGATGATGCATCATCCATTGTATCTACTGAAGAAGAACATGTTGCACTCGAAATAGTCGATAATTCCCCGATGGAAGAAGACGAGGGACTACTATCATTACCTTCATTGATCATCCATGAAGAACAATTTTTGTTCTCTAAATTATTACCACATTTATACCATGGATCTTTAAACATCTCAATCTTGTCATCACCCATTTTGGAACAACGGCTTTTTAAGGATGGGAAAAAAGCATGGGGTTTTTATGAATGTCGAGGAAACATTTATATAGGTGTGCTATGGAAAAGAAGATAAATGTGTGTGGTTTTAGTTAACTTTTCACTTTTGGTACATACGTGACAAGAGAGTACGCATATATTGGTGATACTATAACAAGATTAACATTAAAAAAAGTTATACACGTGTCGATATTTGAATAGAAACGGTAGTCGAAATAGTGGGACTCCTGATAAATGAAAAAATAAATAATTCTCCATTGAATATGTCCTGCCTGTTTGCCTTATCTTTATATTCGATATTATCTTCTTCTATGGTTGGTTTCAAATGAATGCCTTCAATTAATAGGATAAACACTACCATTTTTTCCACATATAACGCCTTCTGTAAATATTTTTACGTTATCAAGTGAGTACTAAATTTAATTTAATATGGCAGGTAATCAAGCTTTTTATGTCCAATTTGACTTTTTTTAAAAGGAAATTATTATTATTTGTATCTATTTTAGATAATTATTTATATTTTTGGCCTGTGAAAATTAAACTAATCAATCATTTATGAGTTGGGAAGGGAAACCATCCATATCCGTGTCAGTGTCTGTCTAGTGTCTTGCTCTCTTAGGCCCTCAATTGGGCTGACATATTTATATTTGAAAATTAAAAAGTGAATAAAATATGTATTAATATAATTGTAAAAAAGTTATACCTTAAAAGTGTAATATATCCCTAATATGAATGATTTGAATTTATAATTTAAATATATAAAAATAATTTTTGTTATTGTTTGAAGACGCCTCTAGATATATACTAAAAAATATACGTTATTTAATAGTTCCAAATTCTTATCAGAAATAATGTTTCTACGTTAACAATACTGACTTGGGAGACAGACAAGGTATTAGTTTAGTTCTTTAAAAAAACACTCAAAATATGATAAAATATGATAGATGGGATAAATATTAGTCTGATTTACCATAAAGTTCAAAAAGGAAAAAAATTAAAATTTTAGTCTAAAATAAATTATGAATATTTATATGATTAGAAATCATTTCAATAAGAATAAATTAAATATCTTAAAATTTAATTATTATTAAATATAAAAATATGTACTGACTAAAAATGAAGTAAATGATATAAATTGAAGTAATTAGTTTAGTTCTTCTTTTAACATTTGATTTAAATAATTTTTTCTTCTGAGGCCTAACCGTTTCAATTTAATTATAACTATTATATGACAGTTATCTTGGATGTTTTCTTGATATTATTTTTATAATATAAAAATAAAATTTTAGTGAAATTATATTTGTTGAACTAAAATGATAAAAAAAAAAATTCAACTTGTAAACTATTGCAAAATGCTTTTCTTGGATGGATAAGGATGAGTAAAAGGAGCAAAGCGTATCATCACCGCCCGACATTGACACTAATCATTCACGTCACTTCTGTACTACTTAAAAACATATTTCCTACGCTTTGGCATATATTTTTGTTGATAATGGAAATTATTTATGAAAAAATAAAATAAAATTTTTGATAGATTATAGTCAAATACTATAGTATTTATTGAATTTTTTATTTTTGGTGTCATAATATGAATATTGAACATAGTGCAGGAACAGAAAAAATTATCTTCGTATGAAATCTTCTCCCTTCTTCTAATTTAAGATTAATTTATAATGTGTGTTTAATCTCAAATTGGTTTTAATCAATCATAGACTAAATTTGCATCGAGTTTTTTTATTATTCAAGTCTTATTCATCCAATTAGTTCTTCTTTTATATATATCGTTGATTTTTTTGATAATCTAAATTTTTATCGAGAACATCTGAAGAGAGACGATCGAATATTCCGATCTTTTGATAAATGAATAACATAAGCATATGAATATATGATAATTTTAAAAACAAGGTATCAAGAATAAGGAGTTTCCTCTCTTGACAGATTTGAGTACTTTTCAAAGATTATAACCGTTTTTAATCTTGTTCAGTGTAGCAATTAACCTATTACGCACACAAAAATTCAATTAAAACATCTTTTTTATTACAAGCGTTGTCCCAATAAAATGTCCAAAAAAAGTGACCAATGCACAACGCCTCTTCTTTCAGTAAACTATATCACTAAATTTATAACAAAAAGGAAATAGAAAGATGCAATCACCAAAATACAAAAAAGATCATGGGATTTATGAAATTTCAATAGCCCTGGTCAACGAGGTAGTCTCCAATTTTCTCAACAACCATGTTACACTGTCCTGGAGTCACTGGTTCTTCATACATACCAAAAATCAAAGCTTGTCCTGTTTTCTTGATTGTTATTCCGCCAGATCCCTACACAAATTATGACTTCAATTTTTTGTATATATAGTTATAAATTTAACCAAAATTAATAATTGTTGGAGTAATTTTCACAGCAAAATATTTGAATCGATTTTGATGTAGAAAGAGAGTAAAAAAGGGAGTGGGAAAACACCTTTTTCCCACGAATAACAGCGCCAGGTTCTCCTTGGATAACCATGTACTTTGTGCCACCAAGGAATAGCCCAGTGGGAGCAAGAAATCCAGGTTCATCAAAGTCTTTCATGATATTGGCAATTTCCTCTGGTTTGAACTGAAAAACACAAAATACTAAACATTTAGATATTCTGACATACAAAATTATCATTAGTCTCCCACAAGTGTCCCAAACAATCTGCATTATGCAAAATCTATTAGAATCTGTTTATAGAAAGATCAAGTTTGCGTTTTAGTCTTTCTCAAATTTCAAGCATCATAATAAGTCAATACTATTTGTAAATTCCTAAACCAAGTTTTATATTGAAACATTACATTATTTTTTTCAATTGCTTGTTTCCTTCTCCCAATCTCATTACACTGAATATATTATTATTATTCAATTTATTTATGACAACAAGAAAAATAAATAAATTAAAATATATCTATAAAATTTAAATTTAGACTCCCAATCTTACTAAGACAGCTATAACATCAAGCAAGCTTGCCCCATTACCTGGGCCTTGGTACAAGTACAATGGTCGCATTATGTAATAATTCACTCCACTTCGCGAACACCTATCACACATAGTATGTTGTTCCTATAAATTGAATTGACAATCTTTATCATTACATCAAAGATGCGACACGTTATTATTTCCTAACTAAGTTTTATGAAGCGATCACCATGTTCGAATACGATCTTGACCCAACCATTGCCAGCCCACTAACCAGGCAAGGTCATAGGCAAGCTATTGCCATTACTCACTGAGCACTGGCGTTACCCAATCATTAGACATTCACACGAAAATTAATTGTGACATACTCACATTTTAACACAAATAAATTAACCAACATAATCATCAATGATAGATCTAATTTCAATTACGATAGAATAGATCCATTTCGGAGAAAAGTAACATTGTATAAGGAAAAAAAGAAGAGAAATGTAACACGAACAGATCCACAAGATTAGATAGTAATTACTATTAGCAAATTGAGTAAGAAAGTTACAAGTCTGATTAATTGTTATGGTCATTGATCCCATCATTAGCATTATTTGAAAAAAATCCACGAGATACTCGATAAAATAGTTATACGCAAATTGATTGATATGTATAAGAAATAACCTTCGGGAAGGCGGGGCTTTGAGCCCAGACGCTGCCATCAAAGCCGAGAATAGCCGCGGAGGCGAGGTGATGGCCTTCAAGATCGCACATCAAGTGATCATCCACATAGGTTTGCCACGACATTTTGGCGACTCAAAAATGTTCACTTTTGTTCTTTACAATTCTGGCTTTGGTTGTTTCAAAGTTCAATGGAACAAAAGAGCATAAATAGGAAAGGTTTCCAAAAATTGGGAATTCACCTATGTGTTTGTTTGAGGAAGAGAGAATGATTCGGGGTGTAACAAACACACAACCGGATCTAATTTTCTTTTACTAGATAATTAATATATATCTTAACATATTAGATATTGATATAAAAATTTTATATGTTGGCATTTTGATATCCATCCGAGATGCGGAATATATATAACGTATATATTAATTTATATTATGGATGTAAAAAATATTCAAACGGGGATCCCAATTTTATTTTTAGATAGTAATATTATTTACAACTAAGGCATAGTTATAGCATCCTATGTGTTAACATGACTGATACAAAGTTAGCCAATGCTTATTCTTGAAAAAGAAGTTCATGATCCCTCGATCTTTTACCTCCACACAGCATTGCTCCATTAAGTATTTCACCTATTTCGGCCTTCTGAAGAAGTCTTGTTCATGTTGAAGTCTCAGTATAGCTGATCATTCTTTCAGAGAAATAATAAGTAATTGATAATTTTATTATCTACCCCTAGTTATTGTAAATCATTTCACTAATTGAAAATAATTAACTCTTTCGGTTCATATTTTTTTGTTCATGTTTAATTTGATATACCTTCGAAGAAGCATAAATAAAATGATAATTTTATTTAACAACAAAAGTAAAACAGATATAAAATTATAAATTATCTATTGATTTTTGATCAATTTTTAGCATGGTGTGTATAGGGAAAAATCGGTCTAGAAAAAAGAATTGGATCATGAATTCATGATGATTGACGAGTAGTGAAATAAAAAATGTTTGTTACGCCTCAGATATTGAAGAGAGAATTTCAGTACACCCTTCATCCATCTTTACTCCTCTGATATACAATTTTGGGATTGTTCAATAATACGTATCTATTTTATGAAATTAAGAATGATTCTATATTTAATTTCTAATTTATCATAATCATTAATTATTATAGTTATTTCCCTATTATATTTTTAAGACATGTTATTTATTATTATCTTTAAAAGATAATTTGATAAAATTATCTATATTATTTATTGTTTCTTAATCTTTATATTTATGTCAAATCAATAGTGGACAATTATTATTGGACGGGAAATAGGCGTCTCACGCAAACTGTCACATGGTCAGACATTGAGGCTTTTTGTGGCCAATAAAATTCGGAAGAACTTTATTATTTGTTTTTTATTCTTCTTACCTTAGAATTTCTTAATTCACTTGCTTTTAACTTCTGTTCACAAATGTTATTATTAAGGAAATTAATAATTTTTTCAGTAAACATAATGGACAGGCATAATGAAACGAAGGGAGTAATGTTTCAGTGAGAAACGTGGTATGCTCAATCCGATAAGTCTTGTACGTATTTACATCACCAGCAAAACTTGACGGGGTTCAAATGAAAAAAAGACAAAATTTTGTGCTCCTTTTTTATTAGGCATGTCAAATCAACAAATTGTATTGAATATGAGAATAATAAAATGGATTGAATTAATAAATGAAATGTCATCCATCATCTTGAATATTACTTAAAATGAAACAAGTTAGGCTAAAATACGCAATAGGCTATAATATAACCAATCCACCATAGTAAGCTCTAAATTCAAAGTTTGTTTTCTTATAAATTATTTGAGTAACTAATTAAATTTGAACATATTAAATAAAAAATATCTTTTTAAAAATATTTAGATAAAAAATTTCGTGGGAGCATATCAACGTAGTTTTAAAATGAGCAGAACCTTGTGAGTCAATTAGCCCAATTAATAAAAGAAGAATTTTTTGCATATAATCATTCAAAAATATCTTAATTTTGCTTCATAGAGTTTAAGTAATTACATTTCCTAACTACAATTATAGCAACATTTGTATAATTCGCACAATATTTATATACATTTGTAAAATTCGCTATACAATTCGCAGTTTTTGTATAGCATTTGTATATTTCGGTATACAATTCGCAATGTTTGTATATTTCGCTATACAATTTGATTCTTGCACAATTTTTGTATAATTGCGCATAACATTTGTATAAATCGCGCGATGCATACAGAACTCAAAATATAATTATAGCTAAATATTGCTGTGAATCGTAACTAATTCAAACTATAATTATATTAGCTAATAACTAGTACATATTTGTTTATCCATATAATTTTTTTTTCTTAGTAAAATAAGTGAATAATTAACAAGACCCAATGAAGAAGTTTCAGCTGCAGTATGGATCTATCGATTAATGGAGAAACATTGAACATGCAGAAGAAGAGAAAGATGCAGAGGATAACTTGAAGAATAAGAAGAAGCTGCAAAGAGTTAATTTGGAAAAATTGCATTGAATTTTCTATCTATGATGTACAATGTATATATATATACAAGTTTGCTTCCACACATATCATATTGTGTGTATTCATCTATGCAATTAATGCCTATTCTCCAACTAACTAATCACTAACCAACTAATTAATGTTACCAACCAATCAACTAACTAATTAACTAACTCACTAATCTTCACTTAACTACATTATCTTTAATATCCCCCTCAAGCTGGATTTGTTGAAAACATTCAACAATCCAAGCTTGCTCGAAAGTAAGTCATGTTGTGATCTTCCCAGAGGCTTAGTAAGCAAATCTGCTTGATGTGCTGAGGTAGAAATGTACACTGTCTGAATGAGGCTTCGCTTGATCTTTTCTCTAATGAAATGACAATCTATTTCGATGTGTTTTGTTCGCTCATGGAACACTGGATTGACTGCAATTTGCAAGGCTGATTTGCTATCACAATGTATCACTGCAGGTTCCATCAGCTGTACTTTTAACTCTTTGAACAAGCTTGTGAGCCATACCACTTCAGCTGTCAAGGCAGCTAAGCTTCTATATTCTGCTTCAGTTGAACTCCTAGAGATTGTGTATTGTTTCTTTGACTTTCAGGCAACTAATGAGTTGCCAAACTTCAGAGCAAAACCTGTAACAGATCTTCTAGTACTTGAGCATGATGCCCAATCTGCATTACAGTAGCCTATCAGCTGTGGAGTTTGATTGGAACCCATGAATAATCCCTTACCAGGTTCCAACTTAAGGTACTTGATGACTCTTAATGCAGCCTTCCAATGAGACAACTTTGGCTACTGCATGAACTGACTTAGAGTCTGCACAGCAAAGGCTATATCTGGTCTGGTTATTGTGAGATAAAGCAGCTTCCCAA
>JAABOM020000096.1:18038285-18054119 GCA_011800125.2 Solanum clarkiae | reverse complement strand
TTTTAAAGTCAAATCAGAATTTTTCAAAGTTAGTCAAATTTCCTAATCGCCGGATAACCGCATTTAGCGGCCATTTCAAGTGCGTAAAACCTTCTCGAAGTGAAAATGTGAACCCGAACCCTTTTCTCTGAATTTTAAAAGTTTTTTCTGTTAGGTCTTTTAAAATATTTAATGGTTTCCTAATTATCCGTAAAATTAGGTGGCGACTCTGTTTTCTTTCAAAATTTCAAAAAAATCGATTTTCTCTTAAATAAAATTGAGTTTTAAACTGATTTTTGAATTTTTTTTTTCAAAAAGCCATTTTTTCGGCATAACAATTCCCAAAATGTCCTTACTAATAGTTGCTAGTCTGTTTAGTTTAATGATACCTGTTAGTCAAAGGACTGAAAGAGCACACAATGCTTAATTGAAGGTCAAAAGCACGTAGTCAAATATTACAAGGACTAAAACTGAAATTACGTAATAACTCAAGGACCAGAACCTTCATTTTCCCTTTATAGAATTAATTATAATAATTAAAATGGTACGGGGAAGCATTTTATTATTTGATGGGAGAGCTGATCAACTCGTGCAACACGTTGTTGAGATTGCAACTTTACACAACCCATAATTATTGGAGTAAATTTTTTTTAGGATAAATTAAAAAATAAAATACGATAGATATTAATTAAATTAAACCCTTTGAGTTTGGTTCTTTGAGTTAAAAAGGGTAATAATTAACTTAAAAAGAATTCTTCTACGTAAAAATACCAACAAAATATTGATGTGATATGACTGGGCCGCGCGGCCTTTCATTTCGGCCCATGCATTTGGCCCATTTATTCAGGATTCTCTTCTCCGAACCTCTCTCGAAGCACTATTGTGAAAGGGAACGGATGGAAATACAAAGGAAACCATATTGATTTGGATGATTATAACGATCTTCATGCTCTGAAACGGAAGTGTTTAGCGCCACGAAAAGATTTTTTCAAGGTAATTTCTCTATTAATCGTGAATTTTGATTTTAACTTGCTGTGAAATTTATGGAATTGAAGTTCGTTTATGCCGATGATTGGTGTTTGGCTTTGTGTATGTGTTTTCCAGATTGTTTATATGCTTTTTGTCATTTCATATCCGCGAAACACTTCAGTGCATAGAGTGTTGAATTTTTCTTATGTAAACACTTGAGCGTGAGAAATTCTCGTCACAACAGTTGTAATGCTGATGTACAGTGTTTATGTAATTATATTAGCTCTAAGAGCATATATGTATCTCCTGATATGTAGGATCATAGAGTAGATTGTGAATCTCTTAATGTGTTCCTTCTGCTGTTGGATGGTAATCACATTAGTCATAAAATGGTATATTATAGCCGTTTGGAGAAAAGATATTTTCGTAGAATGTCCATCTTTCACTTATTAAGCATGTACTCTTATCTTGAAAATTATTACTATTAGAAATGAGTGGGATGCTTCACCTTCCATTGAGGGTTTAAAGGGAAATATCAATTGCAAGTTCTTGACCGTAATCCTTAGGTACCAGACAAACTCTTTCAAGAAATTCTATCGTTTCTGTGGTAGTAACTTGTCATTTTATGCCGAATTTCTGATCCACCTAGATTGAGATTTTAGTTGATTGATTGTCATTTATGCATCTTTAAGAAGTCTTTTTTTAATGTATGAATCTGTTACAAGGAAGAACTTAGTTTGTGAAGTGGTGGGATTAGCTCAAAATTGGGTTTGATGTTTTATTCTGGGGGTAAGTGAGTGTATTTCGGAGCTTCTAAGAGGTCATATTTAGCCTTTGGAATTGTTATTCTTTGGAAACACTAGTGAGATGGTGAAATATTCAAATGTTGGTTGAAAAGCTAGTTTTTTTTAATTGACGTGCAAGACATCTACACCGTTAGTGGTGTTTCTGTGCCCCATTTTGCACCATCTGAGAGGATCTTAGTCTCTCTTATCTTCAAAACTAGGTTCCCTGTAAAATTCTTATCTCATAGATGATGCAATTAAAAATGTGGTTATGAGGTCTGGATTGGACTAGAATTTGCAAATTCATGTCCCATTATGTATATGTCTGTATGTCTGCATCTGAAGATCCTAGCTGTCTCTTTTCTTTGAAATCCGAGAATCAGAAAATCATTTTCTCGTTGATGATGCATAATGAGAAATGTAAGTCATGGCATTCCGATTGGACTGGAACTGGCTTAGAGACAAACATTCAGCAAGTTCTCTTCCCAGGATTATGTTGTTGTTACATGAGTACCTGGATGTCATAGTTCCGTGAAAAAATAGTGGACTAACTCATATAAGCACCTTGGTTCTTGTTTCTGCTTCTAAATTTCTGCTCTTTTTGAATACTCAAGCCCAACTCATCCCCCTTCGTCCACACACCCAATGATCTCTCTGTTTATCACTAAATTACTCCTTAAGGTGGCTTCAGAGTTTGGTGATCATCCATTTTTATTCACATCACATATAGAGTCACTGCTTGGATAATTAAAATCCATATACGTACAGTCTGGAAGGTCACTAATTACTGTACTTCCTGAGTAGTCACCATGGTTCTTGAGTCTCCGCAGATAGTAGCAGCTTGTGGTTAGTTGTGGATATTCTCATGGCAGGGATACCACTTAATTTTTAGATTTATGCTTTATTATAGTCCATTGAGATGAATGCTGTTCTTCTATGGATTGTGTGATCTGTGGGATTCTTCATTTCTCTTCTATCATCATTTGTATATGCACAACTCGTTTTTCCTCTCCTCTAAGTTGATTCTGCTGCATGTCCAACACCAGACTCTCTCCCTTTATTGAGAGGGAGAGTAGTTTTATGGCGGACAGACATAAAAGTTTCTCTTTTTTCTTGTAATTAGAGAAAGCTGGAATGCGTGTTGCATCAGAAATGAAACCATAGATATTGTTGATGACTTGGTATACATGTTTATAGATGTATTCAGCTTGGGGATATCCTACTACTTTATATTTGACTTTGAAAATGATTGATAAAGATTCACGTGCTTGATCAAATATTAGTTTGCTAATATGTGGTGATGCGACCAGAAGGAAACCACATATGTATTAGCATGATACACTGATGAAATAACGCGTGATACTTTCGCAGATATTAAGAGGTAGCACCATCATGCTTTAGGCCACCAATTGTTCAATATATTCCAGTTAGTTCTTTTGTATGATCTGATTTATATGTTCCCAGCATTCCAAAATTTCTCTCCTGTAAGTATTTGTTTAATAAAATATATAGAATCAGATCTGACAATACTTCATTCTCGGATGTTTCAAAAGAAATTTTTGGTTTATATGAATCTTAAGGTAGTGATCTGTCATGTTTTTATCTAAATCTAGTTGACATTAGATTAACTTCGGAAGCAGTATAAAAACATTGCTCTGCAGCTACATGGATGATCATTCTTTCTGAGAAAAAGTAGCTCGGTCGATTATCTGCCGTATTCTTCCATTCTATCCTTTTTTTTCTGGGAGCTGATATGCTTCTTTCCAGATTTGTATTTCTTGGGAATGTTTTGTTATTGAATTGTTATTTACTCTTTCCTCTTTTCTATAAAATATTTGTGAGGTCTAGACAGAGAACTGCTATGAGCTTTTGGCATTTTTCATGGGAGTATATATGGGTAGATGATTCTAGATGCCAAGTGTAATTAAGTCAATATACATTTACTGTGCAGTAAAACCAGATAAATTGTTGAGAGACATGAGGTAGCTAAACATATAGAGGAATAGTAGTGTTCTTGTTGGGAATTGTACTCTTTGGTACTGGGACGCAATTCTCTTTTTGTCATAATGATGTTTCATATATTTGAAGCATATACTGCTGGTCTTCTGAATGACTGGATCAGAGGGATATTCAACTATTCAGTTACTGAGTTGATGTTAAAGTTTCTTCTTGAGAAAAAATGGATGGCTTGAGTGGTGCATAGCTTTTGATCATGTGTGTTGCATTCTATCAAGCACGCAATGTGCATTCCTCTTTCCTTCTCTATGTTTGCTTTTCCTGCTTTCACCTCTTTGGTGATTCATTTACAAACTTCTGCAACTCTGCCAAAGGGCAGTATTTTTTATTGTAATTTAATAGGGCATTCCTCATTTACAGTCTGCACAAGTGAAAGAGGCACTATGGAATTAGCAGACAGAACGATTGGACTGCTTTTGACAGTGACTAGCTTGTCTGTATTCACATATTATACCTTCTGGGTCATCATTCTGGTAAGTTCTTTTTCTCTGTCTTACAAGATGTAGTGACCTTTGAGACTTATCATATGGGGGTTGATATATGCTTTTTTTTTTTTTTTTTGCAGCCATTGGTTGATACTGATCATTTTGTGCACAGATATTTTCTACCTCAAGAGTATGCAATTCTTATTCCCGTATTTATTGGAATGGCACTCATCTGCTTGCTAAGCATGTTTATTGGATATGTGATGCTCAAGTCTAAAAAGAACAAGGCATGATACAACAATGTTAAGCCTGCTGCCGGATGTAAGATAATATGATACTTCATAGTTTTGCTCTTGAACAGCTTGTGTCACATAAAATTTTTTGTCATGTGTCGACAGTGATCTGAAATATGCCTTCAAGTGAACACATTGACAACAAGCTCTATTTTGTTTTTGTAGTTTTTTTTAAAAAAGAATGTCCGTTACCTGTTAGTATGTATATCCTCGGTCATGACTTTGAAGAGTGAAGAGCCAAGAGGGGTTTAGATTAAAAAGGAAAGAGGCCCCTGCCGTTGAAGAACGAACTATATTTTGATAATTTTGGATGTCAAAGTTCCACTTTGGTTGGGGACTGGGTTTATCTTTTCTACGTTATTCATGATTCAGCAATATAGTTTCTGAATAGAATGAGAGTTGCTGAACAATTACTGTGCTACTAATTGTTGAAACCTGCAAATAGCTTCCTGGTCGTAATACCTCATGGTCACTGGAAAATTGAGTAGAATTACAGCAGAGTTGAGGACGACATGCTGCCATAGGAGGTTTGCTTGGCATCTTAAGTAGAATTACACAAGTGTATTATTGAATGCAGACCAATTTGCAACTATGTATCTTTCCAAAGTCTAAAAGCATTTGATAGCTCTGATTTCTTTGGGAACAGAGAGACTTTCATTCTCTCTGTTCATTTTATGTACAGTCCTATGATGAAATTACGTCTCATCTATTCCTAGATGACTACAAAGTTTCAGTTATTTTTCAATACAAATTGTTCAACTGTTAAGTGATTTCAAGGCATCACATCCCAAAAGGACTGCCCTGCTCTATCACACAAATGAGAAGTAGTACCCTTGTCCATTGATTCCAATGCAGGCAACCTATCATTTGTGTAAAACACAAACTCATCTTCTGCGTTCGGTTGTTGTTTGTTCTTCATGTTCGGCTCATCCTTTTCGCTAGCACTAGTGGTAGAATTCTTCTCCACAAGCTCGCGATACATGGTGGATCGAAGTAGAAGGCTGAGAGCTGTAGGGGAAGGCGGCTTGTTACATGGACTTAAGGGCATTTTTCTCTCAATAGGTTCTTGGCTCTGAGGAATAGGGGACAGTGTTTCTCTAGTTGTGGCAAAATAATTGGAGCCAAAAGTGAATTGAGGGTCATTTATCGGATTAATCATGTCACTAGTGTTGGGTTGTATAGCCTGATTTTCTGTTCTTAATTCTTGGAATGCCATCTGAGTGTTGACTCCTGGTTTTAGCCATCTAATATAAGTGCTTAAGTCAAAATTTGTCACCGCATTAATCCCTCTGTATTCAATTGCAGCAATGTCATAAGCTCGAGCTGCTTCCTCTTGAGTACCTACAAAAATAACACGAGATTCAAGTTGGCAACCTATATTAACAGTCTTGCTTTGATCAGTGCTGAAAAGAATGGGGCGAAAGTACTTACTGTAAGTACCTAAGTAGAGGTATTTGTTACCGAAAACTCGCCCTATTCTTGCTTCCCATCTGCCATTGTGATGATGCCTGAAGTTACATGATCAATTCAAGAAAGATTATTAGTACTAATTACTATGAACAACAGGTGGTGAAATGAATTTATTTACCTTGCTACTCCTCTGTATTTAGATACACCTCGGGCGAAACCACTGCTTCTCCTGCATTAGAAGAGCAAAAACTCTGGGTAAAATTTTGGTTTGTGAAAATATTTGATCTTGATCAAGTTGAATAAGTACCTTCTTAAAGAGGCTAAGTACTCCTCCTTAGTCACAGTTTGCATTATTTCAATTTCCTTCTCATAATCAGATATCTGTAGAGATATTTCAGTAAGATAAATAATTTCAAAGATATAGCAAATATATATAGACTAGTTGTGAGTCAGAGTGAGATGATCATACTGGAAAATTAATGAAAGTTGATGTGCCCCAGTACTTGATTGCAGCCAAATCATATGCTCTGGCTGCAGATTCTTCTTCATCATATGCTCCTGTTCAATCCAAAACACAAAATACACATAAAATTCCTAAATTTTCTTGAATCAAATATTGGTCTATGGCACCAAGTGCAGTGTAACTCACCTAGATAGACTTGTTTTCCCTTCTTTTTCTGAGTTACATTCCAAGAACCCTTGTCCCACAAATGAGCCTCATAACGCCCCGTCCATCGATGCCTAAAATCCAAGGTTAGTTATTAACAAGGAATAAGTTTCTTCAATGAAGCACCAAAAAGGATCAACATTTCTAATTAGTAGTACCTGCTGACTCCTCTGAATCTTGAACTTCTCTTAACAGTAGGTGTATGAGCAATGTTTTGATCAACTTTAGATGAGTCCATTTTCTGCTGCTCGGCTTGTTGGCCAATGTTGTCATTCAGTACTGCAACTGCAGGGGGTGATCTTCTTCGTCTTTTCACGCGTTTCGTCGTCTCTGGAATGTCATAATCCGCCATGGACATGCTTCTTTTTCCAGGGCTCAACATCTCTGATTTAACTAAATATGAATCTTTATTCAAATCCATTGTTTGTTTCCAACTAAAAGATGAACCACCAAAAGGCAAGTCTTTTATCTTTGCTTGATGCTTAATTTGCTACACACAAATGGTTCAGTATATATAATGTATTGAGGCTTTTGTCATTTTTCTTTGTTTTAGTCTTTTACTGTCAACAAGCTAATAATAATAATTTGATTAAGACAAAAGAAACGATAATTTCATGTCAACTTGAGTGTCCATTAGCCATTTTAATGCTCATATATATTAATTTATATATTTTACCTGACTTAATTCATGACTTAAAAAAATACTAGGTAACAACAAAAATATTGTTCGATAGCTTCAAGACTTTATCTAACGCTTACAGCCACTAATTTTTCCCCCCTCCAAAGGTTAACTTTTATTTATAATCCTAAATTGATAATATTGACATGATGTTTCAAGTTGATTTATTCAAATCCCAAATTTTTAAAATTAAAATTTAGCTATATATCATCAAATCTCTTTATAACGACGTCATTTATTCAAATATTTTTTGTAATTATAGTAAAATGTTATAGAGAACATATAATAAAACATAATATAAAGTTATTTTTAAAGAAAACTTAGTTGTTCAAGAAAACAATTGTTACAGAGAGGATAACTATTACCCGCATAAGTAGTCGTGACTTTTTGCGTGCTCAAGACTAAAAGGTATATAACACAAAACTTAAAATCCACTGTAACGAAAATAAAAATATTAACAGTAGATCCATTTGATCCCAAGTAATTCCAATGTTCAACAATTGCCATTTAGAACAAATTAAGGATCAGTCTGTATATCATATTCACAGACCATAAAATAAAAATATAAAAGAAGTCAAAACAGATTACCTGGCCTTTGTCGTATCAAAATTCTTTCAAACGCAATCTAGCTGGTGTTTTATTTTCTTTGAAAATCCAAGCTGAAAATTTGTCTTGTTAGATTTAGACAAATGATTGCACATGTTGTTTAGCATTTGTAGTTTGGTTGTTTCTTTGGATTCTTCGTCATTCAGAAGGCGATTTCTTTTTTTTTTTTTTTTTCTGTTTTGTCAAGTTATGCAGATTCTTTTGTCTTTGTGCTGTCAGATTAAAGTTGATAAGCGTTACTAACTATGGAAAGAATCTCATAATATTCTCTCACAAGTACACTCATACATTGGCTAAAGGGTCGTCAAAAAATTATACACCAACTATATACATACATATATTTTGAACACATTAATGAAACATCTGACTTCGTCACTGCATTGATAATCTTTTTTCCAATGATTCATGATTGTGAAATCTTGTTTGGATTGCTGGCTAATTTTCATTATTATTTGGGTTCATCATTAAGCCATACCCATTTATATCCTTGTGTGAGACCATTTTATGAACTGTATTTCACCTATATCCTACATTTTTTATTGGATTTTCGACAACTACCTGTAGTTATACTTTGATAAGTGATCAAATAGTCTAATTTTCTTTTACAGTATACAAAAATTAAACTCTTTTTCATTAAAATTGTTTTGACCAACCATTCATATAAATTGAACTTGGCAAGTAATCAGAGAGAATTGACATAATCGAGTAAAAGACTGCGAATTCAGTTGCTCTTCCAGTAATTGCACATTTATCTATACTTAGAAAGATATCCATACATTCTAGGAAAATATGACTACAGCCTTAATTTGCAAAATAGTTGGGGTGTTGTAATGAATAATAGAAAAGGTTACAAGAAAAATTAGAATTTCAAAATAAGGAAACCGTATCTCCAGGCATTTTAGGTGCAAAGGATTTAATGCCGGTGCCCTAAATCTAGAACTGAGCATCTGTAATAAACAGAATTTCTTTCATAAAACTAATAATCTGCTGACATGCCACCGTCATGTATACAGCATGTTTTTGCCAGTATCTAAGTTTCTTCTTACAAGTTGCATCTTTCCTTTTCATAACTTGATAAATCTTTTGCTTCTTTATTCTACTTATGGTCAAAGTACACTTCAACAACAACAACAACATACCCAGTAAAATCCCATAAGTGGGGTCTGGGGAGGGTAGAGTATACGCAGACCTTACCACTACCATAGAAGTAGAGAGGCTGTTTCGTGTGAACCCTCATCTCAAAACCCATAAGCAGAAAAAAAACTAGATATGACAAAAGGAATGACAATATGTAAATAAGATAAAACTAACACATAATATGTCAGATAATGCAAATACATGATAGAAAATACCTAACCCTACCATTAGCCTGCTACTCTAATTCGCGACCTCCACTTCTTTCTATCTAAGGTCATGTCCTCGGTAAGATCAAGTTCCGTCATATCTTGTCTAATCACCTCCCCCCAGTATTTCTTCGATCTACCTCTACCCCTCCGAGTATCTCCTAAAACCAACCTCTTGCACCTCCTAACAGGAGCATCAGTACTCCTTCTCTGCACATATCCAAACCATCGCAGTCTCGCTTCCCTCATTTTTTCAGCCACCGGGGCCACCTCTAGCTTCTCCCGAATGGTCTCATTCCTAACCTTGTCACTCCTGGTGTGACCACACATCCACCTCATCATCATCATCTCTACGACATGCATCTTCTGAACATGTGCCTTTTTAATCGGCCAACACTCCACTCCATACAACAACGATGGTCTAACCATCACTCTGTAAAACTAAAGTACACTTCAAGCATAGAAAAAAGAAGTAATCTTTTCTTGACAAGATCATGGTCGAAACAAGAATCTGCTGCAGTTTAATACTTCATCTTGTGTTATTTCTTATGAGACTACATCCTCTAGCTTTCCTGACATTTTGATGGAGCATCAATTGCCTCACCCTCTCGGCATCCTCCCATTTGTCACTAAGAACATACAAGTCTGAGATAAGGGTATAAACCCCTCCATCATTTTCTGGCCTCACCACATTCATGATCCTCTCAATCACTCTCTCTGCCATCTCAAACTGTTTATGCAACTTGCAAGATGATAAAAAGGAACCCCAAATAACTATGTTAGGTTCTCGTGGCATTGTATTGATCACTTCATATGCTTCCCCTAACAATCCAGCCTTCCCAAATAAATCAACCATGCAGCCATAATGCTGAATTGATGGTCTCAGTCCACACTCTTTGATAATTTTGAAGTACCTACGACCTTCATCGACCAGCCCTGTTTGTACACAAGCACTTAGTACCCCAGTGAATGTAAATTCATTAGGTAGCACACCCCCTTGTCTCATTTTCTTGAATATCTCCAACGCTTCCATTCCAAAACCATGTTTTGCTGCTCCACAAATTATAGCAGTCCAAGTTACCACATTTCTATCTTTCATTGTATCGAAAACCAGAGAAGCCAAATTCAAGAATCCACTTTTAGCATACATGTCTACTAAACAAGTACCAAGTTCCACATTCAATTCCCAGTTATTCTTTACAGCAAAACCATGCACTGATTTCCCAAGAAGCAACCCAATTGAACCCATATCGGAACAGCCCGCCAAGATTGGGACAATGGTCACTTGATCAGGCTTTAGTTGCTCAAATATCATCATTTCCCGGAAGAGCGCCAGGCCTTCCTCGCAATACCCATTATTCATGTACCCAGCAATCATCGCGGACCATGAAGCTAGGTCTCTCAAAGGCATATCATCGAACATCTCCCTTGCCTTTTTAACATCCCCGGATCGAGAAAAACAAGTTATCATCGTGTTCCAGGTGACAGTATTTCTCACAGGCGTTTCATCGAACAGCTTGCAAGCATAATCAAACGAAGTCCCTATGTAAGCATTCAACAGAGATGTGGCAACATAGACGTGGATATTAAATCCTAATTTGAGAAGATGGGCATGGATGTGGCATATGAGGGGAAGGTTGCCCAAATGGGTGCAAGATTTAAGAGTGAAAAGAATGGCGAAACTGTCGATAGGGATTGCTTGGCGGTGCATCTGGGCATAGAGTGTCAAAGCTCTTTGAGGTGATTTTGCATTCTTTATAGCAAAAGACCATGAATTGAAGGTTCTTAGTAATATCCATGTCGATTGACTATTAACTGTACCTTGTCTCAGTACGCGGTAGAGATTGGTCACCATAGCTTTGAGTTCCCTTCCATCCAAGGCTTTGGCGCCTCAATGGTAACCAACACATCACAAGCAAAATGTTACTCTTGACATTGAGTTTAGAAAAGATTTTTTTTTTTTTAAAAAATAAATTTCGTAATTAAAAAATTAAGTATTATCAAAAAAGATAAAAATGTTCTAAAATGTATGTGCAAATAAATATTTTGTACGTCCACATAATATATTCTTTAATATAACTATTATCAAAAAAGATAAAAATGTTGTAAAATGGATGTCCAAATAAATATTTTTTACGTCCACATAATATATTTTGTAACAAACTAAATGTACACACAATATGCATTATGTGTAAGATGTATTTACTTTCATTTTGACTTGTGTTGTAATATACTTGGTGTTCAAAGTATATAGATGGCAATAAGATATCCATTAGTGGCTGTAGATATGTATAAATACCCCTATCTTGTAACAAAATCTGTAGAGAAAAAAGAACAAAGTGAGAATAAGAAATGCTGCATCCTGTCTTTTATATTCTTTCTTAATTTTAATATATTCTCATCATTTCACGAAAAAAAAAGGACATTTTATTATGGACTAAAAAGTAAAATGGGAGAAAATGGAGGGAGTACTAAGAAACAAATAATTGCAAGAAAAAAAAAAGACCCATGTGTTCATTCTAAGGAAAGGTATAGAAACCAATGAATGCCCAATAAATCAACTCATTGATAAACTCAAACAAATTCATGCAAGCCAGTTTATAACTACAAAGATACTACTACTTGTGCAAACAGACATAATACTAATGAGACGAACTGTTCATTCACATTTCATATTTTCTAGTGATATAAGTGAAAATTACTGTTGTAATATAAGTAAACAAAATTCACCTGCAGCTTTAATTCGAGATGCAGAACTGATCGATAATATTGGATGAGGTATCACTAAGAAAATGAAATTGCGGAGACTTAAAATTTACTCTTGATAGATTTAATGGTGGATAAGTTATCGTTTTCAGAGGTGATTTCAAACAAACTTTGCCAGTTGTATAAATTGAGACACAAGATTTCATGGATGGAAGTGTATTGAATTTATACGTTTGGAATTTCAATAGTTAGAAAATATGTGTGCCAGAAAAGATCCTACATTTTATGAGATGGAAAAGAGTAGATTAAGAAGCATAGTAAAATTGAAGTCGTAGAATCTTTCTATTCAAAGCTATTTATCCCAATTTAGTAAACCCTCTAAAACACCTCGTGTTAACTTAACAACCAAAAAATGATTTTGTCAACATGTTCATAGATCAGTTGCCTAAATCTGTTAACATCTAGAATACTAGGTCCACAGCTGTAAGAGTTGACTAACATCCTCCACCTCCCAATCATCAAAATTCAGAGTTGATGATGAACAATCAACAACTGTAAAATGTCAAACCAATCAAACATTAAATCAACAAATGGGGGGCCTAGAACCAAATACACATGTACCAGAGGGGTTGAATCTAGCCAAGTCTTAGCTGTCTCATATTTTGTCATCCAATCAATGGCAAATGGAGCTATAACAACTACGATTTTGCCGGAAAAAGAAATAGTAAAATACTACTAAATACAATTAAAAAACAAATTTGAATGAAAGAAAACTGCTAAGAAGATATGTTGTTCTCAATTTAGCGGCATCTTGAAAGACTTCAAACTTCTTTGATACAGAAAACTTGAAAATCTTATAGAAATAAAGAATCAGTGTGTTCATATAGTCATGACTTGGGGATTTACATTCCTATCCTAAAGAATAAAACCCCATAACAGTAGTAACTGCAATTAAATTTCATGAACCTTTACACCGCATTTGATTGAATTTACAACAAACAAATTTCCTAGTAAATGTACACACAAAAAAATAAACAGTATATGATCTATGAACAAATGAAATCAAAATGCTTCCTATCATATTCTTTATGCAAAAACACAAGGTTCAGTGTTTCATTTCATAAACTTCGATTTGTGCTCCTTACTAGGACTCCAGCTCTCAAGATCACCAAGAGATTTCAGCAAAGCAATGACTCCATAAACTTGTCATCTCGAGGCTCGTTCTTAGCTCTTGAAAACACATTATTCTGCTGAACTTGGTTTCCGTATGAATCCTCTGAATTTGCATACCCCGAGAAACCGTAATCATTAGGCTTCTGCAACATCTCTAGCGTAAAGGGTGCTCCCATTTCAGACTGTTGTGGCCTTATACTTTGCAATGGATCTTGATAGTTGGATTGATGAGATGTCAGGGAAGGCCTTATGGTTGGCACCACAGGTCGGTTAATTGAGTGGTTGCCACTGCCCCTGGCTGCTGGAACATCATGGTTGTGCTTCCCTTCATAGGTTGTTATCACTGACCTTATGTCTTGTGATGCCCTTTCCACATGTTTTCTTACTGGACATCCTGTACTGGTGCATTTGTAGTAGCTCCTGTTACATAGTATCCCAATCAAGAAATTAGGTTCGCTTTCAATTGCCACATTAAGGAACTTCCAAAAACTTGTAGAAAAAAGTTGAGCCAAATTTATAGATCAAAGACTAGGTTTTTTTACCTAGGATTAGGATTTCCCTTCACTACTTTTTGACCATACTTCCTCCATCTATAACCATCATCTAGGATATCGATATCACTCGTAGTTTGAACTACAACTCTAGGTTCTCTTACTGTCCTACTCCCTCCTAGTGCAGATAGACCGTCACTTTCACTTTCTCTTTTCCTGAAAACAAATTCAGCAAAGTTAAAAAGTTACCAAAAATTGGATTCCAGGTAAACACAATACAGTCAGATCTCTCTGTAACAACGATGTTTCATGTGGAACAGCCGAACAGACCTTTCATGTTATGTTATATCATATGTTCTCTATAAAAACATTTTACTATAGCAGTCAACAAATATTGAAACAAATGACATCGTTGCAGAGAGATTTGACTATACATGATACATTATTATTTCACTTACCATCTTTTTGAGTCTGGTTCCTCTTCATCAAGATCATCTCCTCTTGACCTACTACTCTTTTGAGAAGTGTGCTCATGATCATCATCCCCAAATGAAATAGAAGAATTCTCAGGTGTTGCAACTGAATCCATTTGTGAACCATAGGATTGATGATCTGGGATTTCATTAGTTTGTGTATTATAAGACTGGATTGCAGATGAAGCTGTGGATGACGACGATCTTCTGGTAGACTGAGGCTTTGGGTGGTTGTGATTACCCTTATACACAATCTCAGTAATTTGGCCATCTAAAGATCTCTCAACCTTCTTCTTGGTGGGACAATTTGGGTATGTACACTTGTAGTAACTTCTTGGATTTTCACTGCCTTTTACTTGTTTCTGCCCATATTTCCTCCAATTGTATCCATCATCTGACCTTTTCTGCTCCCTTATACACTGGTTGTATTGGTTCCCGCTATTATTCTGATTGTTATTATTCTGCATAAAGCTCGGCAGAGTGTTGAATTCAGATCCATTAGCATTTTGATCAGATGACAGAACATTCTGTTTTGCGGGCTCTTGATAATTCCATCCTTGCTGTCCCTATTGATTTTACACAACAAGGAAATAGAGAGTCAGTCAACTTAGAATTCAGAAACAGAAACACACAGTATACTCCCTCCATTTCAAATTATCTGTCATAGTTATCTCAAATTATTTACCAACTTCAACCTTAGTATAGTTTTTGTTGAAGACTAGTCCTTGATACAAGTGTTATTACTTCTTGAAGATTTTCTACTCATTTTTGTTGATACGATGGCAAGAGATTATACCTTAACTATAATTTTAAAAATGATAGATAATTTGAGACGAGGGATTACCAAAGAGACATGGTTAGTTTGAGATTGAGAGATTGATGCAGCTGTCCCTACTTGGGTCTGGAAAGAAAAATCTGAGAAGTTTTTGTCTTCCTGTTTAACGTCCTGATGGCTGCTGCTCTTCCAATTAAAGGCCTGAGCTGGAAAAGTCCCTGTCGTCGGAGATGGAAGAAGCTGCAAAATTGTTACAATTAAACAAGAACATCAGTCATCTTGAAAAATCCAATGAAAACAGAGAACAGAGAGATCTCAACTACATACGTTTGAAGACGACAAAAGAACAGGGGAGTCCAATAGTTCGGTAGGACTTAAACCAGGAGGAATAGCAAAGTAAGATGACGGAGAAAAAGGAGGAGGAGATAAAGGCAGTGAAGGAGGTGGAAGAGACTTGAACTTGGGAACTCCAGAACCAGTCCTCTCTGCAATTCTATCAGCAAGTCCTTTGGTGGGATAATCATCAGAAGCAAGAAGGTCGGTGAAAGAAGTACTCATGAATGAAGAAGAAGTGGGAAAAGAGAAACTTGAAGCAGCCATTAGAGAGAAGATAGAAGAGACCAACGGGAAATGGATTATATAATGGTTTTGACTTCGTCTCGTTTGGGAGTGGGTGGGAAATTAAAAACGAAAACCAACACGTATTCTACAAGCCACTGTTTTTTTCTTTTTCTACATTTGATAAATAGATATTTTTATATGTAGAAACTTCCAAGAAGGCTCAAAATAGCTTTGACCGTGGAAAATGAAATTAATTAAAATACTATAGTTGTGTGTTGAGTCAAACTTGGTGGCTTTGACTGTGATGGATACATTTACCCAAATTGTACAAGAAAAGATAGGCTGCTATAAGGTAAATGCTATTACGCCAAACGCGTCATGTCGCTGTCCACCATATTAAGGATAATTGTTCACTATTAACTTAATATAAAAATTAAAAAATAATAAATAATAGAAAAAAATTTATTAAAATAATTTTTAAAT
>JAABOM020000096.1:18021258-18032600 GCA_011800125.2 Solanum clarkiae | reverse complement strand
TTTTTTTGATTTGCTTCAATCTTCTTCTTGAATTGATTACACATGGAAAAATAATGTTCTTCAAGCACAAACACACATGAATAATTGAATATGTATACAAATTTTACCCCTCAAAGCCTTACAATATCCTATCTCCCATACCCCAAACCTTCCAACTTTCTCTTCCAATACTAACTAATAACCACAATACTAAGAAATAATAGGCACAAGGAAGAGAGATTACTTGATTTCTTCTTCTTCTTCTCTTCTTCTTCTTCCCCTCTTCTCTTCTTGAAAACTTCTAAATGTTGAAGACCACAAGACATGAAATGTCTTGCAAATGAACCAAAGAGGGGTATATATAGACCTCAATTTTCTTAAAATTGCAACATAAGGGTTCCTAGTTAGCCCATTGACCAATTAGGTCCCCAAACTTTTCTATTTTAATCCGATTGAGGACTTCCGACTTCAATTAAATTTTTACTCGCAAAAATTCACTTGATTCCATACTCATGCACCATAAGTTAGAAAAATTTAAAATATACCTCAATCGCCACAATTTTCCTGAATGGGCAATTGACCTCCATTTAATTAAACTACGGGGTCTAACAAGAAAGGCGGATTATAACCAAGAAAATATATTAAGAGAAAGTGTAGTAACATTCCTTTTCTTTTTCACTCTTTCTTACTCACTTCTTGTTCTTCACTCGTTTCCACCATATTGCCAAGAAAATGGCATATATATAGTTGCAAAACCTTGGAATTAGGTGTCAAGCATGACCTAATTTTTGCCAAGCATTTGACCATGAAAATGCCATGTAAATGGACTTAAAAGTGCCATGTAAATGACCTTAAAATTGCCATATAAATGACTTCGTATTTGCCTTGTATATAGCTATTTATTTACCATGCAATAGTGAATATTTGTCTTATAAAATATTTATGTTAACAAAATATTTTTATATAATCATTAATGATTAAGTAATGACATTTAAAAAATAGTTAAAATATTTTTAAAATATCAAACAGTTTTTCTAGTTTTGGTATGTGTTAGAATCTAAGAAAGTAAAGAAGATAAATGAAAAAACTATTATTCTTTAATTTATGATTTTAAACATGAGGTATAGAAATTAAAATTAAAGAGGAATGAAAACGAAAACTAGAGATGATTTTGTCTGGATGATATATAACCCAAGATATTCTAGGAAAACAACTTGCTTGATAATGCACTGATAAATGTACTTTTAGTATAAAAGGAGTATTTATTATGAAAGATAAGCATGTAAGCTAAAAGAAAACGAGAACTTGATTCTGTTGATTATGATATAGTTGTATGTACCTGCTAATATTTTTCCCCTCATTCTTCATTCTGTTCAAGAGTCGATCAGCTTCTGAATTTTATTTATTATCTATATGAACTTGCAGAAAAAGATTTTGTGAAATTTGCAGTGATATAGGTTACCAAGAAGCAATTATTACCTGCCACAATTGTAAAGATGTTAATGTGCACTGGTAAGTTCTCGCTCTCACACACTCGTTGTAGAATGAAAGGATGGAGAATCAGTTAGGTGTGCTGGAATAAGTCATGACTCTCTAATATGTAATTACTTTATCACCTTGTATTGTACCTGTATGTTCTTTGTAAACTCAAAAATACTGTCCATATTTTTAATGTACACGTAGTCCTCTTCCTATTTTCAGAAATTCTGATTTTTCTCTTCTTTCAGGTATCGTGTTCTAGGCTATCTTGTAGATGCACCAGTGGATTGGTGTTGTGAAAAATGTGATAAAGGGAAGGGGGTTATTTCTTCAGTACGTGGACCTGAAAATGAGTACTCTAAGGGACCCAAGATATATGCCTCTACAAAGATTTCTCAGAGTATTTCACCACCAAAGAAACGCATGAGATATCGTGGTTGGCATTGTATTAACTGGGAAAAGGAGGTACAGATTGGGAAACCAAAATATATATCTTGTTTAGGTTTATCCACTTCTTATATCTTTATTAATTAGAATTTTCATTTTCTATCATGTACTTTTACTAATATTTTAAAAACTAATGTCATGGATATGTCTAGAATTAGTATTATCTTTCAAAATAATGCTCTCCCTTACACCATCAATATATGCAAATCTTTCCTGGAAAAATTTATTTACTTTTATACTTCCATCGTATTGATGTAGATGATTTTTTAGGTCCTGATGGTCCTATCATAGAAGTACCGATGCCATGAAAGCGAGTGGAATAATAACTCCACTTATGACACACCCTTGTGATCCTGATCTAGATTATTCCTGGAAGTAAGTACCCTTCATTATGTACATTTATTACTAATTCAAATTTAACTCATCTCTCTTTTTGAATGATCTATCTTTTCTAGTAGTTAGTTGACTGATTAACCTCCTCTTTTTTGTAATTTTTCTATTGAAAAATAAGGATAAATATATAATACTTTCTAGCTAACAATATGATGTTGGTCGCAAAGGGGATGACCTAGTGGTTAAGGCATAGGAGTAACAACTTTGATTATTCTATAGACTATATATATATTTCTTTTATTTGAGGATTTGGCACCATTCAATAGGAAAAAGTTCTCATCCCTATAATTTCTTAAGCTTTCTTCCTCTTTGCATTTCAGGGGATGTTTTGATTTCTTAGGTGCTCCAGAAATGGTACCTAGGATGCTCAATAATTGTATCTAGGCTCATCCTCCTTCCAAAGTTAGACGTATGGTCTATGAATACTCATGTCATTTGCCTACTAGTCTTAAATTTCAACTAATCCCCCGTGGGAATACACTACTAAAAAATTATAAAAATGCGATGGACAAAAAAGCAACGGACTGCGTTGCTCCAAAATGCGACGGACATAACTACGTCGTCCATCGCTTTTGTGTATACATTTTTATTTTTAAATTTTTTTTATATTAAGCGACGATCTGCGTCTAAAAGTCCGTCGCTTTTTTCGTGGAATTTTCCGCCATTTTTTTAATTTTAATAAATATTTATTTTTAAATAATAGCGATGGACTCCGTCACACATATATATTTTTTTAAAAAAAATTAAATATTGTGACGGACTATGCTCGCTTTTTTTAATTTGTTAAACAAATATTTTAATTAAAAAAAACAACGGACAGCATCACCCTGTCCATCGCAATTTTTTAGTTAAAGTCAAACTTGTTTAATGAAGGGAAACAAACTTAACGACGCCATCTGTCGCCCCTTCATGCGTATAAAAAAAAGACTCAATTCACCAAAATCCTAGCCGCTGCACCCCGTCCCCGACCACCGTACACCGCCGGCGCCACTGCCTCTTCTTTGTTTTCTCCTCCCCACAAGTAAGGTAACTTTCCTCTCTTTTTTTCTTCATTTTTAATATTATTTAGTTATTTTATGTTTTTGAATTTTATAACTTGTTAGCTTGCACATTTCACTTTTATTATTAAAATTAAGAATATTAGAGAAATTATTTTGTGAATTGTACTGTGAACAAGTAAATAAATTTTTTTTTATTTTCGTGGGTTTAATTTTTGGAAATTAGTTTATGAATTGAGTTATTTTGTGTTGGAATAGTATTGTTGTGAAATTACAATGATATTAGCATAGCTATATAGTATAGGTTTTGTGAATTAGTGAGTAATTAACAATTTTAGGGTTTTAGCTAGCTTGAATTTGGGGTTTTTTGAATGAGCTTGTAAATTAGTTATTTTTTGTTGGAATTGAATTGTTGTTGAAGCTAATTATAATGTTGGAATTGAATTGAAGTTAGAATGAAGTTAGAATTTTTGTTGAAGTTTGCATAAATTGTTGTTTTTAAGTAGAATTGTTGTTGAATTAGTCGAATTTAAAGTTAGTAGTGTTTAACTTGAACTTAGATTAAAGTTTGAACTTGAATTTTAAGTTGTGAACTTTAGGAATTTGTTTTAAAGTTGACGTTATATTTATTTTGAACTTTATTTGTGAACTTTAGGATTTTGTTTTAAAGTTGAAGTTAGATTTTTTTTTTAAACTTAAACTTTGAACTTTATTTGTCAACTTTGAACTTGTATATAATGTAGTAGAATTTGAACTTTAATTTAGGATTTGTTAAGAATATGACTTTAGTAGTGTTAAATTTGAACTTATATTTTTAAGCTTGGAACTTGAATTTTAAGTTGTGAAGTTCAAATTTGAATATAATATAAAAATTGAACCTTAGGATTTTTTTTTTAATAGTTTAACTTATATTTGGTTTTGAACTTAAACTTTGAACTTTATTTGTGAACTTTATACTTGTGTATATAATGTAGAACTTAAACTTTAATTTAGGATTTGTTAAGATTATGGTTTTAGTAGTGTTTAACTTGCACTTTGATTAAAAGGAACTTGAAGAATTTTAAGTTGTGAACTTTAAAGTTGAATATAATATAAAAATTGAAACTTTAGGATTTTTTATTTTTTTTTTTAAGTTGAACTTAGATTTAATTTTCAACTTTAACTTTGGAATTTTAGAACTTAATTTGCTTGAACTTCAAGTTGTGAATTTTGATTAGATATAATTTAAAACTTGAACTATAGTAGTCGTTATACTTAGTTAAGTTGAACTTTAGTAATGTTTGACTTAAAGTTAGATTTAATTTGGGAAACTTGAATATTTTAATAAGATATGTGAACTTTAAATTGAAGTTGAATGTAATATAAAGTTAGGTTTCTTAAGTTTGAATGAGAAGTGAATTTAAAATTAGAATATTTTAAAGTTAGGATTTCTTAAATTTGAACTTAAAAGTATAGGATTTCTTAAAGTTTTTAATTTCTTAAGTTGAATGAGATGTGAACTCAAAGTGAGTAGGATTTCTTAAGTTTGAAATTTAGGATTTTTTTATTTAAGTAGAACTTAGATTTAATTTCATTAGAACCTGAATTTAAACTATTTTAATTAGAAGTTGAACTTTATTTGTTAACTTTGAACTTGTATATAATGTGCTTTAATTGTGATTGAAATTTTAGGTTCTCAATGTTCGCTGGCGCCACCAATCGAAGTACCACCTACCCCTCCATCTCCGAGCATAACTAAAACTTAAAAGTCGAGGTATTTTTTCAATAAAAGTTTTAATTATTGTATATATGTAATTGTTTGAATAGTTTTTTAGAGTATTGCTATAGTGATAATGAGTTTGTTTGGCATAAGTGACAACACTAGTTGATCCTATTGATGACAAAATTAATTTTCTTGCAAAATCGATTTGGTCCATCTAGTGTTAACACTTATCTAATTTGTTTTTGGTCATATTGAGTTTGTTTGGCATAAGTGACTACACTAGTTGATCCTATTGATGAAAAAAATTAATTTTCAAGCAAAATCGATTTGTGTCCATCTTGTGTTGACACTTACATTATTTTTGGATTGTCATAATGAGTTTGTTTGGTATATGTGACAACACTAGTTGATCCTATTGATGACAAAATTGATTTTCTCGCAAAATTAATTTGTGTCCATCTAGTGTTGACACTCATCATATTTTTGGATTGTCATAATGAGTTTGTTTGGTATAAGTGACAACACTAGTTGATCCTATTGATGACGAAATTGATTTTCTTGCAAAATCGATTTGTGTCCATCTAGTGTTGACTCTTATCCTTTTTTTATGATATTGTGATTGTTGTTGGAATTAATTAATTATGGTTGTGAATATTTTATAGATGGATCACCGTTTGTGGATGTATGACATGTATTATGAAAATGGTGGTATGTTGAAATCTACATTTTTGGATGGTGTTAGAAGTTTCATTGATCATGCAATAACACTTGATCTTTTTAAGAGAAATCAAATGGTTAGGTGTCCTTGTAGTTCATGTAAGTGCATGAAATGTTTTAGTCCAGATGAAGTTATGGTGCATTTGTATCATACTTGGTTTAAGCCTGAATATTTTGTATGGGTGGATCATGGAGAAGTAGATGGAGTGGATGGTGTGTTTTACAATTTGATGCCCGTGGATGAATATAATATGATTGTATTACAAGGTCAAATTAGATTTGAACAAGATAATTTTCAACATGATATATTTGGGCATGATAGTGTTCATCAAATGATTAATGATGCTTTCAAAGTTCAAGAGGGGATGGAGGCTGAACAGCTTTTTAAAGAAGCTCCTAATGAAGAAGCAAGACGCTTCTATGAAGAATTAGAAGTGGCTAGTCGACCATTAGGTGAGGGGAGTCGGCATTCTCCTTTGTCTGTTGCCGTTAGATTAATGAACATTAAATCGGACTATAATGTTTCTATTGGGGCTATGGACTCAATGGTGGATCTTATGTCTGAGTTGGTTAATCCTGACTATGACATACCTAGGACGTTCTATCAGGCAAAGTAACTGGTTTTCAAGTTAGGATTGTCACACGATAAAATTAATTTTGTGTCAATGGCTGCTATGGACTCAACGGTGGATCTTATGATCAGACCGCTCCTCGACCCACAGTGCCACTAGTACTTCATCGATCCACACCTTTGACTACTCCATCTCCCACTGATGCATCTCCTACTTCTCAGTCTCCCCACCTATCTAATCAGAGACTTAGAGATTCTTCCAGTAGTGATAATGCCCCTACACTACCGACTCGGCATTACACACATGTTCTATAATGATACACACCTTCTTCTACTGCTGCATTTGGGCCTGCACAGGTTGTGCCTGATTTAGCTCCTGGACAAAGGGACAGATATAGGAGAGTCATGATTGAGCCTGATGGAGCGTTGTAAGTTTTTATTTTAATTAATTTATTTTTGCTACCTTAACAAATTATAGATGAACTAATATCATGTTTATTATGTGTCTTGCTGGTGGTATCCTTCGAAACAGGCTACAGATGCTCTTAAGGAGAGTATTAGGAGGTTATACTCAGAGTCATGCACCTCTTAGGGGCAGATTCTAAATTATATTCGCCAGATGATGTTTAATGAATTCAAGGAATATATAATATTACATAATATTTTGAGTATTACTTACTTAACTAGGATCTCTTAACACACTTGTTGCTTTTTTTTTCTAGACTTTATATACTTGGCATCCTAAGCACAACACCATCATTGTCAGCACACTTGAGAAAAAAATGAGCACCCAACTATCTAACTGGCCGAAGAAAGCAAGGGATGATGGAGAAAAAGATTCTTGGATACCTCCGCATGTATATCAAGATTTTCTCTGTTATTGGGGTACCGATTAATTAAGGCTATGTCTGAGAAAGCTAAAAAGGCTAGAGAAGCCTAAAGGGTGGCTCATTGCATGTCGGAGGTGCAAAGAGTGTCGGTACTATTACAAGGGAGCTGGTAAGATTTTTAAAGTTTTAAGTTTAAAGTAATATATTGTTCTTAATTAAAGTATTTAATTTATACGAAATATTATTTTTATTAATTATATTTTAAATTATAAGAAAAGGAATTGGAGCGGACTTCTTTACGTGATGAAGTTTTAGGAGGTATTATATGAAGAAAAAGAAGAATGACTCGGATCCGGATCAGTGAGGGGAGGAAAGGGCCGAACAACCCTATGTAAGTTATTTAACAAAACTTTAAGTATAATTTATTTTGATTCTAACTTTTGCTTTTAATATACATATTGAGTCTAATTATTATTTTTAATATGTAGCGTGGCTATGAGCGATATATATAAGAGCTTGGCGATTCGGTTGAGCTAACCCCTGAGTTGTCCAATCAAATTTGGATGGAAAAGCTTGCAGGCGGGAGCAATAAATGTCGAATTTATGGAATGGATTCCCAAAATAATATACGACACCTCCAATCTGGTTTACAAGGCATTGGATTATCACGTCAAGCTGAGGCTATTGACGGAACTTAGATGGCTATCATGAGTCAAAAAGTTGAAGAACTTACATGTGTATTAGCAGAATCTGAAGCACGAAGGGCCTAGGAATATGCCGAATTTTTGACAATTTAGAATTTTCGTTGAACTTTGACACTATTTAAAACTTTGTAAATTATGAATTTCTATGTTCTTTATGTTTAATTATGTTTATTAAGACGTATTTCGAATGATTTAGTTGTTGTTGATTATGCTGTACTGGTATATTGAACCAGTTTTGAAAGATTTTGTATATTGAATTTTAATGCAGATGGGCAACAGAAATTGTAGGTTTCTACTGTCAAAAAATTGCAGAAAAGCGACGGATGGGGTTGCTAAGTCCGTCTCTTAGCCCGTAGCTTTTCTAGAAATTTTTTCAGAAAAGCGACGGACTTTTTACTTTTACTTATTTTAAAAATATTAATTTTTTTAAAACTTGTGACGCGGTCCGTCGCAAAATAGATTTAAAAAATAAAACATAAAAAAGCGACATCGCTTTTTGTAAATTTTTTTATTTTTTTGGGCGACTGACTGTGTTGCTTTTTGGCAACGCTGTCCGTTGCTTTTAAAAAAGCGATGAGGAAAAAAGCAACGGAACCGTCTGCGTCGCTTTTTGGCAAAAAAGCGACGTAGTCCGTCGCTTTTTCGTAGTTTTTTAGTAGTGATATCTGGGAAAGTTTATTCAATAATCATGTTCTGGGTAAAGAAGATATAGGACTATATTTCTTTACCAGCGAGAAAGAAAGGTCAGCTTCTACCTTCAATATCTATTGGTAAAAGGGTAAGGGTTGCAAAGTTGAAGTGCACCCTTGCCCAGGAATGTTTTTACTATAAATTGATTTGCATTTCCCATTATATATAGATCTGAGATATATATTACTCTGGTAGAGTTCACGCAAAGACAAGATTTGGTGATGAGGATGCTTATAAATGATGTTGAGCTGCTTATACTTGCATCCACAGCCCTATGTCGTGATTCTCAAAGTACGTCCATAATCTCTATATTCTTCATTCATTTTCAATGAATATTTAGGTAATATATATGCATGATTATGTTATGTTGAAGATAAATTATGTGATAATTGTAGACATGTCTATCACCTTGTGGATGTTCTTGTAGGATGGAATAAGAAGCACTTCCTGTGGGGATTATTTTATTGGCACAAGACACAGATGGGTGTGCTGAAGGGGGCAGCAACATAGTGACAGAGATGGATGTGCTGAAGGGGGAAGCAACAAAGTGATTGATATGGAGAATATGCATAACAATGTAACACAAGTTCTTGGGAGATTGTTTTGCTTTCACATTGTTATTCAACTTTGGACTTGTAGGTTTTAGCTTCTCTTGTATGGTAAAAATTGGGTTGATATACGTCTTGACTCAACTGACTCACTGTTGAAAATCAAGTCATGACAGTCGCATACATTAATTTCCATGTTTACACTATAAAACGTTACGTACTTATTTTAGTAATATGACATTTACTTTTAGTTTTGTTCATTGATCATCATTGTAACTCAAAATGGTCATTATACATGCTTCCTTCTTAGTTTGGTATTGTTGATTTAATTAGACACTTATAGGCACAAGAAGAAATGAATTGCTTAATTAAACATTCTTGTTCATCCAAAGTTAATTAGATTTATTATTAGGCTATGGAAAATATTATGATGTGCATGATTTAGTGGGCGTTTTTACCCGTTAATCGTTAGTCTAACTTAAGTGTTTAAAGAGCAAGAAAATTCAGGAGTATCAGGAAATAGCCATGATAACTTGTACATCTTACGGCTAACTATGGAAGGAGGATAAACTTGATGCGGTTATTAAATATCCCAAGTGCAAGTTCCAGAGCACCTAAGATGTCAAAAACTTCTCCTAAATTACAAAGAAGAAAAGAAAAACTAATAATTATATGGAAGAGAACTTGGATTCCTATTGAGTGGTGCAAATTCTTCAAGTAAAATAGATTTTCAATATAAACATGTAAGTAGAATATGTAGAATAAATCAAAGGCAAACTTTGCTTTTTGATGCATAATGAAAGGGGTACTCGAGTTTCAAGGAAACAAAAAAAGATCGATGAAGCAATTTCTCAGACATAAAAACATAAAGAGAGTTCCACATGGAGCTAAAAATTGTTCTGCACTCTACATCTCTTTAGAAAACAAACAATGTATGGCTCCTATATAAACTACAATTTCTTCTTTTCCATATCTGAAAACATAAGATGGTGCATAAGAGAGGCAGTAACTTCAAGTCCTCAAGGAATTTATCCCTAATGGGAATCAAGTCTACAAAGATAAAAGGAGCATTCGGTATTTTCAGCACTATATACAAAGCAAGGAGACAAAGATTACAGGGTAGAAATCTAGAGTCTTGAGCCTTAATGGTGCGTCCTCTATAGCAAACTGCTTGTATAACTGTTTTTATCAGTTAATCAGCCTCTCTTGTTCTTTCTTGAAATACTCTACTATTCCGCTTAGCCAGTGGCCACCATTCTTAGGATTTCATCTGTCGTACACCTCCCTTTCCAGGATAGCTCTCTCTATGCCTTGCCAGCTTAATAGTTTCCTCGACGCATATGCTGAGTAAGGGCATTCAAAGAATGGGTGAGGCAGAGTTTTCACTCCATTAGGACATAAAGAGCATTTAGTATTCTTGATAATTCTCGATCTTGCTAGTCTATCTTTGGTATATAGTCTCTCCAGTGCAGCCATTTTGAAGATAAACTTCTATTTTGACGCCCCAAGATTATTGCAAACTAACTTTTTCCATGTAACTTTAGGAAAAGTTCCCTTTGCAACCTTCTATACATCTTCTGGATTGAGAAGTCTTGTAAAGCCATGAATTGGTCATAAGAGATACCAGCTGCCTCAAAGTACTTTTTACTCTTGAAAATCTTCCTTAGTAACCATGATAATGTCCCATACTGATAGATTCTTCACATAATACCTATAGACCCAAAGTTTATCTCTTGATGAGAGGTCTAAAAAGTCATCTGCAAATCCTAGTATAAAAGGCGACATCAAGGACAAAAGCAGATTGGTTTACATCAACCAACAGCTCCATTACACCTTTCAACCTATTAATCAAAATTTTGGAAATGATTTTGTATAAAATAGTGCAACAGGAAATAGGTCTGTATTCCTCAATTGCGGATGGATTCTTGTCATGACCCGGACCTAGGGTCTAGGAGTGACATGGCGAATAGAAACTCGAAAATTCTCAAACAAGCCTCAAAATATCCAAATTCACATCATCGGTTCAGAATCATATTCAAGCTCTAAGAGACAGGAAAGTAGGACTCAAGCTATGGGGATATCATAAGGAAAGGGATTAACATGGGTTCACATAACACGTAGCACATAAAGACTAAGGGGTGGGTAAATATGACTCACTCTATGGGAGCAATATAGGACTTAGGTGTAATACCCTAAATTTTTTTAACCTAAGACTGAATCATCCTTCATATGATATAGGATTTTAATTAAGGATTCTTAATTGAGCATAGATGTTAAAGTCAAT
>JAABOM020000096.1:17987015-18009367 GCA_011800125.2 Solanum clarkiae | reverse complement strand
TTTATATTTGTCTTTTTATTTATTAAAGTTTTATATTTTCTAAGAGATAAATTACACTACATATTTATAATTTTACATAGGACAATAGTGGAAGGTATGATGTAAATTTTGTCTTTAAATATTTTTCTTAATATAGGTACATTATTGCACAAATTCAATTAAAATGGAGCGAAAAGAGTATTATATTATGCGCATAAGTAAAGGGTGAAACAAACTTCGCTTTTAAAATTAAATTCCCTCCGCAATCAAAATTTTCCTCATTAAATTTTTGATGTATCTATTATACTCTTTTATTATCAGTTTCTTTTTACTTTTTTAAAAATCATGATATTTTTTAATATAATGTAACAATTTTCTCATAAATGTTTTTATTTTTTGGATGAAAAAAAGCGAGTAATACTAATAATAACATAAATTAGCATAATAAAAAAATTAATTTTATTAATACTTAATCAAAATTTTAATATTTATTCTACAAGTAAAAATAGCATAAAATATAACTACATATACAAATATAATTGTTTTCCTTATATATAGTTGTATTATGTTGCAAATCAAATAAATTATCTTCCTTAAACTTGGTATCTGATGAAACCTCGTCACATCAAATAAGATTTGAGTCAATTAAGATTACCTCCCAAAACGTAAGCATACGTGAATATGTGAACTACTCTCCCTCTTGTACTGTAATAATCCTTTTGTCTCATTTTACGTGACATCATCTTTTTAGGGTTCATTTAGAAAAAAATTATCTTACTCTAATTAAAAGTAATTTAACTTTAAAATTTCTCCTAGTAAAATAATTCTCAATCACACAAATATTTAAAAATTATTTCAGATCACAAATTTTAAAAAAAATTTAAACACAATGCCAAATAAAAAAATATTAGATAAAATAGAACGGAAGGAGTATAATTTTGATGGAGTTTAGTGAGCATACTACCTGAAACTTGAAAGATGTAATAATGAGGCCCACCTACAAGTAGAGTATTGGTCATAAATAAATACAATGTGCATGCATGCATGGTACAGAAGACAGGAGAGTGTATAGATAAATAAAAGAGTCAGAGGAACACAGTAATGTCAGAGAGGCGTCAATCATAAAGCAATGGATTGCAAAATCATTGAATGAAAATTGGTCCCCAAATTTTCTCTTTAATCAATGAAGAAAAAGACTTTTAGGAGGAGGGAGTAAAATCAAAATCCCATTCTTTCAAGCAGTTGTTGCAGACTGGATTAATACTGCATGCTGCAGCCTGTGCTTTCAATACATATACGTACGAACCTTTGTATAGGTTTAAATTCAATTTATTTTTTACTACGTATAAAGTTTAAAAGGTAAAGAAATATTTTTTGAAATTTAATTAAAAAAGATCATCCGATATACTAAAGTTTTCACTTTGAGCAAGACAATCTGGTGGACTAATAAGGCTCGTGCTGTACGTCGAGTTCGGGAAAGTGCTTGACCACAACAGTCTATTATCCACACAATTTTACCTAACATTCTGTTAAACTTGTTTCTCAGGTTTGAATTCTCGTGACTATAAAAAAACAACTGATGGTTTAAATGATTTTTGAATAATTAAATCGTCTAAAAAAAATCATGGGAAGATTTTTAAATGAATATATGGTTGGTCATGGGTGTGAAATCAATGAATTGAATTAAATTTGAAAAAATGTCAAAATGAGTTGAGTTAATAAATGAGTGTGTTATTGGTACACATAAAATGTTACTTGGTTGAAATAGATTAGATAAAAAAGCGCAAAACACTGGGTCATCTGTCCATTTTTTACTAACGTTTTTCTTTTATTTTAAAATTTATTTGAGGCCTCAGATATATCAAGTATATAGAGTTAAAATTAGGTATAATTCATCTCTGATACACTGTTTCCAAGTAAATTCGCATATATTTAAGATATGCTGATTCTCTCACTCGCCTTTCTCCTATGTAGCTTGCTTTTTTTCCTCTCTTTGTGGCCTCTCCTCAATTCCTATGTGTCTTTTGTATTTCAAAATATTTCTCATCCCTACATACATATATCTAAAATACATTAACTCTATTACTCGCCTCTTTCTGCCCCCGCTCGCCTCTCCCCCTGTAATAGAAATGTTTGTATAACTATGGATCTTTTCTCCTTATATCCCTCCAAACATAAAAAGTTAGATGGGCCCCGATTTTATGGACTCACTTTATCACTTCCACTAATAGCTACAATTTGATTACAATCAACTAATTAATTATTTCATTTGGTTCGATTTATGTGTCTTATTTTTTATTTTAATTTATTTATAAAAAAAGTCACTTTCTATATTTAGTAGAGTAAATCTTTAATTCTAAACTTAGCATGACATGCCTATTTAAAACCAAACATTTCGATAATTTACATGTATTTTTAGTTGAATATGATCTTTCTTAAATTTCGTACTCAATCAAATTAGAACACATAAAATATATATGCATAATACATAAATATGTTCTTTAACTCCGCTTCAACTGACATTCACGCCTTCTGACTTTGAGTATGCACAAGTAGACACTTGAACTTATATAAAATTGAACAATTAGAAACGCACGCCCTATATGTGGCATAATACAAGTAGGACGCCACATATAACACAAAATTGCCATGTAGGATGTCACGTAGGACGAATGCATCTGTTTGTTAATTTTATGTAAGTGTAAGTGTCTACTTATGCACACCCAAAGATATAAGCCATAATTATCAATCAAAGTCAAGTTAATTGACATGTTCTGGCGAGTATTAATATGTAAAATAAATGATATTAATAGTGAAAATATGTTTTTTTTTTCACTGTGACAGTAATTATGGAAGCAGGACCCCAGTTGTAGTTGTATACGGTATTTTAACATGTCTCTCCATTGACAAGTCGCTAGCATTAAATTGTGGTGTTGTTATTTTTATGTTTTGGTCCAGATGCCTTTTGTATGTATTTGGGAGTCATTCACCTGCGAAAATCTCGCCTTATATTATGCGTTTCTTCTAGCCATGACATAATATTTGCTATACTGGTCATGTTTCACTTTTCTAGTTTTTACTTCTTCCAACATTTTTTTGTTTGTCTTTTTCTTGCCATTTAACTTTATTTACACCTTATCAATCCTAAATTCTAAATCTTAAGAAAATAAACAACAACATTCCATAAGTGAGGGTCTAGGGAGGATAAAATGTACCGCAGACCTTACTACTATCTCATAGAGGTATAGAGATTGTTTTTGGAAATCTTAAGAAAATAACTTCTCTATTTCCATAAACAAAACCAGGGGTGATACCATTGTACATTTTGTCCTTTTGAAATTTCACTCAGTGTATTATTGTTACAATGAAATCGTGTATTTTAAGAAAATAATTTCAAACACATTAGAAATAGATACGCTCCGATCCTCATGTTTCACTTTATATATTGCATGTAGATGTAATATTTGGAGGTCAAACGACCTTTTATATATATATATATTCTTGAAATAAATATTTCTTCTTGTAAAAATTTATAACTGATGGTACTTAGGTAATTTCCAATTTAATTTGACCATTGTGCACCGAAAAATTACATTCTTTTTTAAATGCAGGAGTAATTCATAAATGGCACTCCCTCTTTTAAAATAACATCATAGTGTTCATATGTAGCTAATTATTCTTTTGTGTTATTTATAATAATAAGAGCTTTCTGAAAAACGTAAATTATCTTCATATAAATTAATTATCACATATTTGAATCAGATTAAAGAAGTGCTGCAATTGTTATTAATGATTTTATTGTCTTTTAACAGTTTTTAATCAATGTAACTATTTCTCAAAATAATCAGTGGTCCATTGAATTGAGCTTACAATAATCGAAATGCTTTCTGGCATTTTAAGATATATGTCCAGATTAAAAGTTAGGAAGCAATTATTGAAAAATGGGTTGTAAAAGTCAAAAAATGTGTTAGATAATCACTTTTTTTAGTAGGAATAAAGATTTGAAATTGTCAAACTCAAATTATTTGCGCTAAAATTTCTCCAAGGTAGGAGACAAAAAATTAACATGTGACATGACATGCAAACTCCCAACAATAATTTTTGGTCTTCAATTCAAAAAGTAAAATTGATAACATAATTATTACCTAAAATCTACTTTGGAAAAGTGGTGCAATTGCAAGCTAGCTAGTAACAACTAATTGTCTGCTCATAAGCAGTAATCATTTTTTAAGAAAAAAAATCTGACTTCGAAGTTTATTACAGTACAAGTTTTGTGCTCCATCAACTATGTACATAGTAGGTGTTTAGTTCACAAGGACTGTACTAATATACTTAAAACACTAATTAATCACTTTCATGATATATTCATATTAAGTCTATCCAAAAGAACCTCGCATGATAGAAAAGGTTTGTGTACACTCATCCTTCTCAAATTCTACTTTTAGAATTACACCAAATACATTATTTGCAGTACAATTCATATTCAAAGTGATTTCATAGAATGATAACTCAAACCCATCTAATGCTTATGGTATGGTACATATTATATGTCTAATATAAATAAATTTTGAATACCTTGCTATAATTGGCTATTTTCTTGCTTGATTTCTCATCCAACATTTGATACCTGATTTGGAGCTTAACTAATTCGAACTCAAGTCAAAAAGCTCCACTCTTAGAAGGGGTAAAATGCTAATGATTTCAAAAAAAAAAAATTCATTTACAACTCTTGAACTCAAAGTTTGAAACTTCTAATTAAGAATTAAGTATTATTTACCATCCAGCACAACTTACGTTTAGTGGTTTAGTGCTACTTATTTGCATATAATTAATTGTCGACGTACAACTTACAACAAATTTTAGCGTTTGACCTTTGGATTAATTGTAGAGATATGTCAGTTGATCAACCTAACATAACTTTAAAACTAGCTAATAATTAAGTGAAGGATTATTGTCAGATCTATATAATCAATTTATTAACTAATACTCCCTCCGTCCATCTTTACTTGTCCAATATATTATTTTGGGATGTCTAACAATACTTGTCTAGTTTATAAAACCAAAAGATAATTTTACACTTAATTCCTAACTTAGCCTAATCGTTAATTATAGCCATTTCCTTATTACGTTTTTCAAGACATTGTATTTATTATATTCAAAGGATGATTTGACAAAATTACCCCTATCATTTACTACTTCTTAATCCATGTGTCACGCAGTGGTGGAGTCAGGATTTTTGTTGAGGGGGTTCAAAATTTTAAGAAGTAGACACACAAACTAAACAAAGGGGGTCCGACATCTATTATATATATATAGTACTACCTTTGTCCCATTTTATGTGGCACCCTTTCCTTTTTGGTCAGTCTTAAAAAGAATGTCACCTTACTCTAATTGAAAACAATTTACCTTTAAAATTTCCTTTTTACCTTTAATGAAATGATTGCACACAAATATTTAAGAATGATTTTAGACCACCATTTTTAAAGTCTTTCTTAAACACCGTGTCAATTCAAAGGCTGCCACTTAAAATAAGACGGAGGAAGTATAATTTTTTGTCGAAGGGGGTTCAGATGAATCCCCTCATCCTAATATGGCTCCGCCACTTGTGTCACATCAATAAGGGAGAAGTATAGATGGACGGAAGGAGTATAACCAGCTCTAACATGAATATATCGTTGAGAAGTAGAATTTAGGGGAGGTTAAATTTCTTGTGTTGAAATTAGAGCAAGTGGAAGAGGGATGAAGCATTGTTTTCAAAGTTAGCATATAAATCAGGCTTTTAAAAGGTCCCCAAAATCAAACCAACTTTATTCATGTAAATAAAAAGGTTCCTCGAGCTACTCAAAAGGCTTTCTCCCTCCCTCCCCATCAGTTGAGCAAATGTTGGTACTAGTAATGAAAGTGAAAGGTAAGAAGAGTAAGAGAAGTCTGAATTAGTCTATTTCCCTGTTTGAAGGGGGTAGGTAGGTAAGTAGGGGAGGGGTAGTGCAGAAAGAGGTGAAAACAAGGCGTCAAAGAAAATGTGACTATACGTGTGATTGCGTCGATCGATAATCAATGGAATGATAATGTAATGATGCTTAAATTATTTCACATTCTTCCTATTCATCTTTCTTATGCAATCTCTGTGTACGGTCTCTCCTAGCTACCTCCTCTTTATTTCTATTTATTACTTTCTCGGTAGACTTTTACGTGCCATTATTTCATTTATCGAGGTTAAATTATATGAACTTTGACTAATATTTTAAGATATATTTTTTCATCATATTAATATGAGAAGGATTGCAACTTATATAACATTTTTCGTATAGTTTTCAACCATCTAAATTTTAGATTTCAAATATTAACTTTAGCTTTAAAGTTTAGTCAAGTAGACCTCGAAAAGCGAAACAGTCACAAACAAAGGAAGTAGTATTATTTTGTTTGTCTCAATTTTTGTAATATAGTTTGTATTTCAAGAGTCAAATATCTTTATTTACTCATGAAATTTTAAAATTTTTTGAGATGAAATAACTCATAAATCAATATATTTAAAAAATATATAACAAAATTACAGTCAAAGAAAAATTTATTTAGAATCTCGAAATTCAAAAAATGTCACGTAAATTAGGATGGAAGGATATTATATTACTCTTCATATGCTAAATCATGTGACACCGTTTGACTTAACATAAAATTTAAGAAATAAAGTAAAAGTTTTGAAGTTTGTAGTTTAAATTACTTCCTGACCATTTATGTGTCCAGAATAACAAAAAGGGATTTTTAAAGTTAAATGTCCTTCTTTTCTTTGAACGGATTAAAAAGAAAACTATGTCACGTATAAATCAAAACGGGAGAAGTAGTGTTTTTCTCGTCTTTAGGCTTCTATTGACTCTCGCTTACATTAGTAGTATGTAAAAACAGCTTAGGAATTATACGTCATGTTAGATGTTTTACTATTTTCATTTTGTCCTGTTTACTAATTGGACAAACTAGAGTACCATTCAGTCTGTGAAAAAATTTACCTTTCTACAAACAATAACATTATCCAAATGCCTCAAAAGTTCCCACCCATTGCGGGGTAAGGGGTTACCTCTCTATTTTATAAAAAAATGGTAGTCTTTTTTTGACATATATTGTCAAGATTTATGAAAGTCCTTTGTATAATCTTTCACCAGACAACCTCATTGAGTAAGCTTAAACAATTTGACAAGCTCCAAAAAAAAATGTATCTTTACTACAAACATCCAAAAAAAAAAATGAATTTATACTATGGACATTCTATATCTATTAATAGCAAAGGTTGCCAAATGTTTTTCAAGTATTTATTTGGCCTAAACAATGCAAGTGACCCAAAAGGTAGAACAAGAGAACCTACCACCAGCCAAATTTAATGCAAATGCATGCAGCTTTTCCATGGACTCTATTTGAATTGTGGAAGTTAATTACTCTTTTCAGCTAGCTAGTTTGACCGTTCAAAAAATTTAAAGAAAGAAAATGATATCAAGACTTGTTGATTTTAATTATGTTAAAGAGTCTCATAATTTTTTTCTCAGGGTCGCTTCTGGGTTTGGGGTTTTGGGTCTATGTCTGAATGGGGAGTACTTGATAGGCACGGTTTGAGGGTCGGTCCCGAGTTGGGATCGAGAGTTAGTTCCAAGTTCCGCTCGGATCTTGGTCAGGAGTCGAATCCTGGATTAGGGTGTAGAGTGGGGCAAGGTTGGTCCTGGAAAGGGGAAGGCCGTAGTGGTACTGGTTGAGAGTCCAGACTGGGACCAATTTTGTGGTTTGGAGTAGATTCCTTAACTAAAGGTTCTCTGATCAAGGTCCAATTGAAATTTTGAATTGTATATTAGTCAAGTCCTGATTAGGGTTGAATTTCGAGTTTGAGTTTCAAATCAAGATTGGGTTGGAAGAGTTGGGTTAGGTTCAAAGGCTCGAGCCTCAAATGATTGTATAGGAGGCATTGGCCTAAGTAGAGGGGTGGGGAACTGTAAATGCGAGGAGCAAGTGGTGGATTAGGGGGCGTGGGTCTTAGCGGAAGACTGGTGTGGGAGGGGGTTGAGGGGGGGGGGGGGGGTCGCGTGACGGGTGGTAATAACTTAAGGGTTGTTTGCGTGTAGGTTTTGATGGTGGTGGGTTGTATTGTGATGTTTAAAGTGTTTTTCCTATTTTATATAGGAAAGTTATTTTTCATTAAATTGAAAAAAAAGAATTTATTTAAAAATATTTTCTAAAATATTTAGACTAATCAAAAATAAAGAATTTGAAGATTGTTTCATCAAACATACCCTCACTCTTGTGACCTTTTCTTTTTAGATCAAGTCTCTAGTTTCATTTCGTGATCTAGAACTCTAAAAATCAATTTAAATCCTTTAACGGGAAATTGGATACTAATTTCAATCCATAATTTCCCCTTTTTAATTTATGTTAAAGTAATTTTGTCCAAAAGCAAACTACAATTTTATTCTTTACCATAGCTACTGTCAGTGTCTTTTTTAATTTAATCTTTTGGGTGGGGGGCCTCTGATATTGGAACTAGTAAAAGAATTTTGAATGAATTAAGTACCTTATAGACTATAATAGCAAAGATAGTGATAAAGGAAAAGTTATTCACATAATGAGCATAAAAAGGGAATATGGTAACATCCTTTTCTTCTTTTCATCTTGTCCTTTTCTTTTTGTTATCTTTCATTTCTTAAATCTATATCTTTTTTAGCTCCTTTACCAGTAATTCTTCTTATCTTTCCTTTCTTTTTCTTACTTTTTTTCTTTATTGTGATAGTGTAAAGCATGTGACAAAAACTTTGGAATAAATAGTGATTCAAAACTTTACCCATATTCTACTAATATTTACACTAATTTAATAGTTACATGACATGAGACGTTACATAAAATGGTAAAAGGTTTATCTTCACCTGTCATTCACTAATACCTATCGAATACATAGACATGGGAAAAGTGCACACCGATATTGGATTTTGACATCATTATTTAATTTGTATTTACTTATTTTTTTATTTTGTTTGTGTATTTTTACTTCATACACAATGTCTAAAATTTTATATGGCCAAAATTTAGGCACATAAATACTTGAGTTTAGCCCTTATTTGCCAGAACATTAATTATATATGCATGAAGTTTTAGTCATTTTTTGCTTGAACTTCGATCATTTATACCTAAATTAATCATTATGCACATACGAGTTAGTTAAAAAATGCATAAAGTTTAATTATTTTTGTCTAACCTCGGTCATCTCTATTTGAAATTTATGCACATATCAGTGTAGTTAAAAAAATGCATGAACTTAACTTTTATATAACTTCATAAATATTTATTTTGTCAAGCCTATAATTAATTTGAAATATTGCAGAAAAAATTAATTAAAAGATGAGTTCGACTGAATGTAAGAACTTTAGCTTGTATCTTTTACATATGCTAAGAAATTTGATTAACTATTTTGATTATTTATACTAAGAATAGTATACGAAGAAAGTATTAAATTTCTTAACTTACTAAAATGAACCAGTAAAATAAAACATGTACGAAATGCAGTAAAAAAAAGAAGGGAGAGAGTATATACTAAGCCATTTCTTTTCTTTAACATAATAATAAAGTGCTAACCCATACAATTACCAAGGATAAAAAGATGACTTGCTAGATACTAGTTACAAAAAGAGAGGGGGAAAAAAGGCCTCTTTTTTCTTTCTCCCTCCAATGACTACTCTAATAATACACAAAATCAATTAGATTTAATATTCTTCTCTCTCTAGGAAGGAATAAAATAAGATATTGTTTGATATAGAGGAGTCACATATTTTAATTTCCCCCTCTTCTTCCTGTCTTTTTTGTCTCCTTGTCTTTCTTTAGCTCTCTTTTGCTTTTCTCACTTCTTGTGGGTACCTGATTCTCTCCCCTTTTTTCCTTTAAACCAAGCTCACTTAGCTTTTTCCTTGTCAGAAATTATAATGATTTCAAAATGAGTGCAACTAATAACTTATCTGCATGCAACTTAAAATTTTACTCTCAAGGCCTTCCCAAAGTGAACTCCAAATTAGGCTTCTTTGGACTTGTCTCTGTTATGCTTGAAGAGCTCGCTTCTCCTGATGTTCTATCATAGCTTAAACATTTTGCTTCCATATCTTTTTGTTGATTTTTCTCTATTTTCTGCCAAAGTAAATAAAAAAAATGTGAAAATGACGAAAATAATGTAACCTATGCATATAGTCAGTAGGTTTAGAATGAATTGAATTTCGTCTAAGTATACATACATAACAATCTTTTTTGTGTATATATTCTTACTTAGTCTAAGCAATTAGGGGAATAATAAAAAGACATCTTTTTAAGAAAGAGTTGCTCACTTTAGTTTTCAAATGTCTTTTGAAAATGAGCTTTCTTGTCTTTTGTAAAAGCTTGAAATCCTTTTTATGTCATTCTGCTTTTATCTACGCTATAATCATGAGTACAAATAGCTATACGGATTTAACTTGTACAATATACACTCACAATTAATAGTATCACATTTAACATGCTAAATAACTAGCTTGTTTCACTATTAAGAGTACTTTTTACATAGTTTTCAGATATATAATTTTTATTTCAGCATATGTTAATTCACGATCAAAGTTTAAAACTCTGAATTTCAAAATTGAGGCCTTCGTACCTCAAGAGATGGGATGTTCCCAGTGTAGCCACCATGTTTGCCATGCAGCTGCCAACTTTCCCTGCTACAAAAACAACCATAGCAATTGAATAGAATATTTTGAGTCAGTGGAAGCCATGCATGCAGAAGAAAGAAAAAGCAGTCTTAAGGAAAATGAAAGCCATCTTTTTACAGTCTTATTTAAAGCTTCCTATCTTTCTCTTTTCTATCTTTCTTCACTTAAATTATGATATATGACCCCTTTTTGCTAAAGTTTCCACCACACGTGATGTGAAAGGCACATCAACTACTAAAATCAAAACCAACCTTCAAGGAACTTTCAAAAAATATTCATAGACCTTTGGCACCAAATTAATTTAAATTAAATTTATTTTTAGCTGGATTATTTTTTTAAACTTTGGCACTAATTTTTAAGAGTAGTAGGTCCTCTTTGAAATTGTTATGTGAGCCCACAAAATCCAAAAGAAAGAGATATGCTCATTAATTTTTAGACTAATTTTGTCATTTGTGGTAAACAAATATAATCCTATTCTAAAATTTTCCAAATCTTTGAATTATTCTCAAAATCTTATTTAATTTAGTCATCATTTTCATCCATTTTTGCCGACAAATGGAACATAGCAATACTATAATTTCTTTCTTCTTGTCCAGAAACTACCATTCCCAGATCCAACTCGTGTGACTATATGGGATATGTTGTCGTTGTTGTTCTTTTTCTCTTTTTCTGGTCCTCTTTTATACTACATACATATGCTACTACTTTTTAAGATGCTCTGTCTTAGACTTTAAAGGAGAATCACTTGTCTTCCCTGGCTATGATATTCAGCTTATAAAGTTTTAAATTCTTTTAAGATTTTCAATTGTGTGTAGTCTACAACTTTCATTTTTGATTCCCCTTTCTTGTTTCTTTTATATTTTTACTTCCTTTTATGTCCAGCCAAGTAATAATAATACTAATATTTAACAAACTAATCTTATGGCCTAGCTAGTGGACACTTCTTTTGTCTGATTTGTTAACTTTGGAGGAGTACAAATTAAGAGGTCTCACGTCATACGTGGGGTTCTCAATTTCTCTTTCATTTTTAGGCTTTTCTTATCATCATTAGGATCAAAATCATAAAACTATATCTATCTATATATAAACATGTCAAGCTACGACCAAACTAGAAATTCATCTAAGGGTTAGTTGAAAAATATCCATATAAAAAGTAATTTTTAACTTCTATACATAATATAATTTTTCGATGAAAAAATTCTTACCTTGAAGAGTTGCTCCAAAGACCATGATAATCAATCTCTTGGAGAAGCATACTATTTCTGCCTTTTTGGTCAGATAAACCAGACTTTCTTGAATTTTCCATGTCAGGCATTAAATCCTCTGAAGTTTCCCCAGAAGACCCATTATCGAATACCTCTGATTGGCCTAATTAACAAATTTACACACCAAAAAAATATCACTATAACTTCTATCTATTTAATTTCAAGGAAAATAAAATTTAAAAGTAGTACAAATTTATGATATTATAAAGTGATGGATATATGTAAAACCTGAAGAAGCTGGAACTGCTGCTCTATCAGTAGTCTTAACCGTTCGATACATCTGCAAATATACAAAATCGTAGAGTCTAAGTTATATATATTATTAGTGTAAAAAACAAATATTCAAAACATATCTACGTATATTCGAAACTAAGACAAGTTGTTTGCTATAATGATAATGGATTTTGATTAGACCAGGGTCAAGTTAGACCAAAATGTATATATCATATTTGTATATGTATGTATATACTCGAGCTCAGCTAGAGAAAAATACATAGTGGTAGTAGTACTGTGTATTATAGTGCTATATACATATAAAAACAAATGCAAAGTTTAAAGAGACAGTGGCATAGGCCTTTCCTGGTACTGTAGACAAAGTAGCTTGATAGATACAATTCTTCAGTAAAGTACGTCCAAATAAATCATGATGACTACCTTTTTGCTTGTGCCCCAGATATGTTAATATGCATGTCCATGCACCACATTTTCATACATAAACACATGTACATTCACAAATTAACTTGAACACACATTTTCTTTTTCATTTTATTAACCATCCAGTAGTTGAAGGTTAAGAGACTAAAATAATATAATCTACATTCATGATTAATATGTTCGCTAAGAAAGATAAAATCTTTTAATTGAAGAATTTTTATGTGAGACATCTGATTAAGGACGAAGAAATTTCATCAATTCAATCATATTGTTTCATTGTTTTACTCATGATAGAAATATGGATAAACACAAAAATAGTTTAGAGTGTAAAAATCCATGAAGATATGAGATAACATGATTGAGTTTGTACTTTGTTATTTTTGCGATAAAAATAACATAATTTATTGACAAAATACCTAGAGACCCCCTAATCTTAACACATTTTCTTTCTTTTCCTCTAAACTGTCACTAGTTTTAATTATCCCTTGCAATTTGGTTCACTACCATCTTATCCGGAGAGAGTGAGATACACTCGCCTATCATGTGAGATACACGTCTATAAAACAAATAGTCAAGACGTGATTTTTCAATTTTATTCATCTCGTCATGCCTAAAAGAGAGGAATAGTCACTTTCTTTGCCGCATCAACATCTAAGGAACAAAACAATCAAAATGTTTGAAAAAAACACGTCAAAGTTTTAAAATGATGTTTAAATATTCTATCGCCTAATTTATTAGCTATAATGATCTCATTAGTAGCAGGACTAATAATTAAGAGTGTCTAAACTGGTCTGGCTAAGCTGCAACCCACACACCCCACCCCCAACCCTACCCCCCCCCGTACATTCTTTGGTATTTTGTCTTTCTCCTGATGTTGTATTATTGATGAATCATTATGAAAAAAGACTCTCTCCTCTGTTATTGAGCTCAGCTTTTTTCTTTTCTTTCTTTATTACTACTATTCTTCTACTACAACTCCTACTGATACTACGTACCTACATACATTAATGGTTCATTCTCCAAAGCAAAAAATAAATAAATATAAAAGCTGCAGTATAGCCTTTGCAGAACCATCAGATCTACTAGCTAGCTGGCCTAGCTAACTATAGAATGAAAAAAAGAAAACAAAATTGAATTTTAAAAAGAGGTCACGTTGGAATTTGAAATGTCTGTAGATTTTAGACATTTCCTTCTAATAATAATGTTGGTTTCTTGTACGAACTCAGGTGTAAGTATAGACTTTTGCGAAGACTCCAAAAATATTTGCACCCACAGTAAATGCATAATGGCTACAACAACGTGAAATTTCATAAGTGGGATCTGAGAAAATAAAATGTACGTAGATCTTATCATTATCTAATAGAAGTAGAAACGTGTACTAGCTACTAGTATTAAAATTCTAAAAAATCACGATAAAATGAGTGGAAAAAATGTACAAAAATTTTACCTGTAAATGAGATTTAACATGTGCCAAAGTGAGATCTTTCACATCCATTAGCTCAAGAACTGATTTGGGTGTGGCTCCTATAAAATCCCCAAAAAGTGAAGTTAATATATTTGAGTACTTAATACTTGAAAAATAAAATCTCATATTTAAAAAAAAAAAAATAGGAGTAGGGGAAGAGAATTACAAATTGCCAGATCGAATCCTCACCAACAAATAAAAAATTCATGTAGCTACATAACTAACTGAGCTAGAGAGATTTTTCTAAATAAAATCTCATTCATTTGCCAAACACTTTTTTTTTTGCATATGTATTTATGGATCGAGCTAAAAGTAATAATAAGTTCAGTTGAATTTAGGGGTTATATAGAGTAATTGTCAGAGTGGTCTAACTGGTACAGTCAATTAAGATTCAGCCTTTTATCACTCTGACCGAAAGAAAAAACCAAAGTGCTAAGAAGAAAAATAGAAAAGAAGATTACTTTCGTGTCCACCCAAGAGGTCGACAGCATGAACGAATCTGGCATGAAGACTACTAGTCCATCGCATCCGTGGAGCTCTCATGGTACGTTTAGCTGGAAACCTTGACAAAAATCTGGATCGCATTAAGCCAGCTTGATGAAAAGGGATAGTAGTTGGTGAGGAATTAGGGATTGTTTTGATAGTATTGTTATTAAAACTACTAATACAACAACCAGATGAATGTATAGGTAATGTAGGTGTTGTTGAAGTAGTACTAGTGTTGTCAAAAGTTTGGTGAGGAGGAAATATTGGGTAGTTATTATGATGAGAAACAGGAAGAGGGTTTTGATGGTACACTGGAATTCCTCTTATAGGTCTCAAGAAACTTAGTTGTTGTTGTTGGATGAAATTGGTGTTTTGGAGGGGATGAAAATGGTTAGAGTTAATTAGCTGAGGAGGAGGAGGAGCAGAAGGTTTATGATTAGGATTTGATAAAGAAAGCTCAAAAAGAGAGTTATTATTGTTATCAGGTTTTGAGTTTCTTGATTCCAAAGCTCTTCTCCAGAAGAGTAAGTCCATCTCATCTTGACTGTTACTCGTCGTCTTCCAGGTCGTTGCTGATGATTTGTTGTTTGGAGGACTGATTTGTAAAGATAAGTCCGGTTGTGCTGGGAATAGCTCCATATATATATATATATAATTTGCCCTAGCTAGCTGCCTCTTTATGTTTGTTGGTGTTTCTTGTAAGTAGGTTAAGGGAAAAGGTGATGTTTGAGAAAGAAGAGAAAATTTGGGATTTGTTGTGTTGATCAAAACAAGGGTAGTAGTTGTAAGAAGGAATTGAGATTTGAGTTTTAGAGAGAAGGAGAAATGACAAAGGATGAAGATGAATTGAATGGTTGTTTCTTTTGTGTGAAGTATATGTGAGAAAATGACACTTTGTGAGGCTAATGTGGGGTAAGGGGTGTAGGGGGGAAGGAGATTGTTCCTTTTTGTGGACGTGGGGCTAAGATGAGAAAAGTGAACAAAAGATGAACAATAAGGAAAGTTAAATAAGTTTTTGGGCCTTTGCTTTCTTTTTAACTTTTTCTTTTAACCCTTAGGTCCCTATAGCATTCTTTTCGGAAAGAAAAAGGAAATTTAATTTAGTGTAAGCTTTAATATCCACTTGACCTAAATGTATGTACTGTCTTAGACATTGTTCTACTCCTTCATCAATTCTTTGTTGTATCGATTATAATATACAAATAATAAAAGCACACAATTCTTGAGTCGATATCTTTCACGTTCTATTTTAAAGTATTTCAATTATGTGTATAGAGCTGTATGTGAATACATGATCAGTATTATGATATTTTTCGTGAATTTATTATCTTAGAGATTTATCAATCTATTGATATTTTGTAAAAGAACTATGTTCATCCAAATCTTTTTATATTATCAGTATATAGAATTTAAACTAAAAATCCAATTAAATGATTGGGGGAAAACAATAAATAGTTAATGTTCAAATCATACTACTTGACTATGTTTGAGTGAAAAATTATGATACTTCCTCCGTTCCTTTTTAGTTGTTATGTTGCATTTTTCTAAAGTCAATTTGACTTTTTAAGCTAAATTAAAATATATTAATTTGATATTTTAAAATAAAATTTTAGATATTCATAAAATCATGATTAGTATACTATATATAACTTGCAACTTTTTTCGTATCAACATAATGAAAATGTATACATACATATATACACTAACAATGTAGTATACATACAACTTTTTTCGTATCAAAAAGAAATAATTATGGCAACTAAAGAAGATCATAGTGAATGTATACTAACAATGTGTATTGACGAATTGTATGATTTAGTAATAATTTTGTGTACCGTATTTATTGAATTAACATAAATATGATTGTGAGTGAGTTTTTACCCCTTTGAGTACTCCCGCCTCAACAAAATCTAAATTTCTAGATCTTCACAATTATCATGAAATGATTAGAAATAAAAATTTCGACCTACTAACGGCCGTAAATAACCTAATTATGGTATAGGTCATTTGGTCAATTTCATTGGGATAAGATACAACTCATAAATTATCTGCCGCTTCCTTTTACACTTAAAATTTATTTCCCCTACAAGTTCAAGGCCTCAGCCAAATGGTCCTTCAAAACAAAAGTCAAATAAAAAAGTTAAAACTTAAATTTAATCATTTTATGGACAATTTTACTTACTCTGCTCTGTGTCATTTAATCATTTTCAACTTGTTAGTACATAAGAAATGTAACTTCTATTCTACCACGATTTTTTCATATCTTTTTTTAACTAAAAAAACATTTTCATGTGCACGTACGCGTTCTTTTTTTCTTTTTTTTTTTCCTAAGGAAGTCCACTCATTAGTATTCACGGTCAACCCAAAATATATATTTAGTCAAATTATAAATTGAATTATATAGACTAGTCTCAGCAGGACATGCATGAAATGCTTTTTTGGTTAATGAATTAAATCAATAAATAATGGGATGATTACAATTTGAACCATTTGACCATCTACTTTATAAAGATATATATCAAGGGTAAGTTTTACAGAGTGGTGGTTAGACCATCGTTGCTGTATGGAGTGAAGTGTTGGCCAATTAAAAATACGCATATTCAGAAGATGCATGTCGCAGAGATGAGGATGCTGAGATGGATGTGTGGTCAAACCAGAAGTGACAAGGTTAGGAATGAGACCATTCGGGATAAGCTAGAGGTGGCCCCAATGGCGGAAAAGATGAGGGAAGCGAGACTCCGATGGTTTGGACATGTGCAGAGAAGGAGTACTGATGCTCCTGTTATGAGGTGCAAGAGGTTGGTTTTGGGAGCTACACGGAGGGGTAGAGGTAGACCGAAGAAGTACTTGGGGGAGGTGATTAGACATGATATGACGAAACTTGATCTCACTAAGGACATGACCTTAGATAGAAAGAAGTGGAGGTTGCGAATTAGAGTAGCAGGCTAATTGGTAGGGTTAGGTGGATGCATGGCTGGGAGAGGTTGGTTTTTTTTTTTTTATAATTATGTATTCTCATTATCTATCATATTATGTGTTAGTTTTATCATATTTATATACTGTCATGTGCTATTCATTATTAGTCGCTCTTCATGTTTCCTTCCCTTTCCTTTTGTCATATCTAGTTCTTTCTACTTATGAGTTTTGAGATGAGGGTTCCCAGGAATCCACCTCTCTACTTCTATGAGGTAGTGGTAAGGTCTGTGTATATTCTACCCTCCCCAGACCCCACTTGTGGGATTTATATATATATATAAATATAAACCTATAATTTAATAATATATATTATGTATATTTTGATCATATTGATAAATTAATTTACGGAAGGGTATAATATCAGTAGCCTTCCCATAAATAGTTTGGCAAATGATACCATTCATGCAGAAAGGAATATTGCAGGAGGAAAAAGAAAATGTAACAGTGCTCTAACTATTGCACGAATAAAACAAACAGCAAGATTGGTTTCACATTGACTTTAATAAATTAAACTTGAGAATGGTAGATATATATCCCAAAGACACTAGTAGGCACATGTCCATCAAATTGGAATAACTCCAAAATTTTGACCTACCAAAAACTGTATTATTCTTAGAGATTGAGACATGCATTAACTTGATTATAGTACGTATGTCTCAACGATATATATTTATAAGAAATTTCACATTTTTCCTGGTGCCTTTCCTCCTAACACTCCAATGTTGCAAAATTCAAATTGTTTCTATGTTTTGAAATATTTAAAAATTATTATGAACGTCGAGATCTGAATAGTACTTCATGAAAAAATACAAAAGAGTATATTTGTTCAAAATTGATAAAAACAAGTTATTTCTATTATTGTGATCACTGATAGGAAATCTAAGTTGTTCGGTTGATTGTTATTTGAACTTTCACCTTGTTGGTGCAGGTTCAATTTTTTCAGCTTCGTAATCTCCTTCCCCAACCCTCAATTTTATGAAAAGGTAAATGTTCAAAAATCTAGAAAGTCGAATTCCGGAAGAAAATAATTTTAAAAAATGAACGATTACTTTGTTTCGTATTTCTACATCCTTACAAATTACAAATGCAAATGAGATGATCAAGACTAGACGAATTTTTAGCAGCCATAATAATAATATATCGATAGGTAATTTATGTGGTGCCTAATTGATATATGGACCATTTTATTACTAAAAATATACATATTTGGTCCTATATATTGATTTCCTTTATGAATTGACAAGACTTTAGAATTTTCGAATCAATCATTTTCTCCCAATAAGTCCATTTTTAAAATTTTATCACCCTAAAGGAGAGGGAAAAGAAAAGAATAACCCAAATTTTTAAAGATAAATGTATTAAATAAAATTCTGTATAGACAATTGTGGACAAGTTCTTGCTTTAAGGAATATTTTCATTCTTCATTGAAAAGAATCATGTATTGACAAATATTCATGAAAATTCAATTAACAGCAGACTTTGTTCAAAATGGTATATACATCGGTATTTTTTTGCAGTGAAATAAAAATATGAATAAATTTTTTAAATAATTAGCAGAACTTCAAAAAATACAAAAATAAATTTGAAATGGACTTAACCTCGATAAATTTTACTGTTGGTCAATAACAACTTCTTCTTTTGTTTTTACATCAAATTTTGCGTCCAAACACCATCAAATAACGATGAATATAAATCTATATCCAGCCGTATAGTGTTGTGGATCCCTCTTGGTGGATAAGAACCAAAAAATAATTAACGATAAATATAAAACCACAAGGAGATTATTTTTAAATTATTAAGCAACTGGTAATATGGGATAATTAATGTTGAGCAACAAAAATTGAAAAAGAAGAAAAAGTCGACTATATGTTGTTCATACGAAATAATTTGGGTCCACATCCATATGATTATCAATTTGGATTAAAAAATATTATGCCCACAAATGGATGAATATCAAATCAATTTAAATAAATATAAAACTTTTCAATTTAGTTTGATGATAAATGTGTTGAATGTTTACCTCCAACTATGTTAATTTTCTTTAACTAGACATGCCAAATATAAGGGGCAAAAATGGAAGAACAGTTGAATATATTAATGTTTTAGACTTAAAAATTATTTTATTAGCCTGACACACAAATAAATTAAGATATACTTAGCAAACATACACCTTAAATGCAGCTAATGTCATGTTGTTGTTTTTTTACTATAATTTAATTCTAAGGAAAGACTCATATTGTCTCTAGCTTATGTATAAATGTACAATAGACTCTAAAAATAATTAGATATATAATTAAATGCGCGACGATTATGCCTGGGAATTTTCATAGCAAACAGACATAAAAAAAAAACCTACCCAAGAAGATACATTCTACTCTATAGATTAATTATTGAAAAGAACATGGAAGAAATCAAAATATTTATATAAATAAAGTTAAGTCAAGATTTGTTGAACCCCACAATAGTAATTTTATTTTTCTAGAAAACGTTGAATTTATTTATCAGTTGTATTTCCTAGGCTTCCCGGCAGCATCGGAAGCATTCTGCAGATTTATTAATGCTTCGAAATATTAACCTAAAGTTTATTTTCTTTAATTTGAATATTTTACCGAATAAGTAGATCCATCCAAATAATTTAATCATAAAAATACATAACCAACCAGGATTATGATGAAATGATATAACCTCCTTCATCCTTAATCATCAATGCGAATTTACGTTTGTTATTGAACAATTTAGTCGCAATGTAGATTTTCTGGCATGAAATCAAATTTAATCGATTTCTAATACGAATACTGAACAACAAGTGACCTATTATATAGTCAACTATTCCTCGTGATGAGAAGTGTATTTCAAATATTCCTAATCATAAAGATTTGGACAATTAAAGAAATTATAGCTAAGTTGGAAGCATCCAGGTTACGTTTGTCAGCAATCAATTTGTTTTTTTTACTTATTCTGGTGTCCTTGTTTCATGCTAATTCTCAGTTTCCCTAGGCATTGGACAATAGAAGGAATCTCACATTAATACCGTTATTTGTTTAATCATATACTAAGCATATATAATAATTATTTTAATATTAGATCTCTATAGTTTTTACGAAATAAGAGAAAATTATTATAGACTTGGCGACAAATCAAGTGTGTACTAGATCGAAGTATGTTTCATTTAAATTAGTTAATTAGTTTTACATTGTTTAAATATATTTTATGAGTTACAAGAATGATTGATCTGACATTACCATATATTGTGCAAATGTCGAGTGAATTCATGATATCTTCAACTCATAACGATAAATATAAGAAAAAATGATGAAATCTTTGAAATATGTACTAATTAGAAAATGGATTCTTAGTCATTGTCAATTAATTATATTGACTTTTCTAAGTGAAAAGGATGTGGGGTATTTTTATCAGGTGACCTTCTATGATAATTAAATATTGGGATTGTTATGTTGTTGTACAATTAATATTAGGATTATGAATTATATATGCATAAATATTATAGCTAAATAACTAAATTTCCTATTAATCTTATTATATTAGTAATAAACTATCACAAAATTTTGTTAGCTACAAACAAATTAGCCATGAAATTTATAACTAACGACTTCTGATATAGTGCTTGTAGCACCTATTGCAAGTTCGTTTTTTAAAAATGTATTTCAAATTTTTTCTTGCTTCTTCTAGTTCTTCAAACTACAGGTCTAAAATTGTGTTACGTTCTATTAAAGTTTAAATTTACATTTTAAAATTTGAAAAATTGGAGTTTAAATTTGGATTAATGAATATAAAGTCGGACTACGTGAAAGCCTAACATTAGACCTCAGGTCTGAATCAGGATCGTTCTGAAATTAGACTTTTGACAAAATCGACATTCAAACACGTGTATATCTGAATCCGTAGAGTTGGCCCCCAAGAGGGTAAGGATAATTTCAATCGTGAGGCCACAAAAAATGTACAATATTAGGAGGACAATGAAAACGAAATAAAAATTAATACTGCCGACACCTAAATAAACAAATGGGTCAACATGTTCATTCAGTAGCCTAACTTTGAGCCACCAAATGCCAGTGAAGTAAAACATAAACGTAATTCCAAGAAATCACGTTTGACTTTAGTGAGTATTAAGTATATATTATTATTGTAATAGATGCAATATATATGGTACGTGTGTACTGTGTTCTAAGTACCTATTTCTTAAATGCTTTACTAGTGATGAATAGTTACACCCTCATCAAATTCCCTAATTATTTGACATGGAATGATGTTCATCTTGTACAAAAGAATACAATCATTACTACAAAAAAGTTTCTTTTAATTTTGGCATTTGCCCAGCGTTGAATACCGTGATAATTAACTTCAACTTTTTTTTCACAAAACGCCAGTAAATTAACTACTCATTTTGAAAGAGAAAGCCGCGGGCTAGCTAGCTAAGGTCTTACTATTTGGTCAACTTTAACTTTCTAGCGTTGTTTGACTTGATAAAAAAAAAATTTAAGAAATAAGAAAAAAAATATTATATTTGTGAAATTATTTTTATGAAAATTACTTAAATACTTATTTTTAGTTGACTTTTCATCACAATAAAATATTATGTGAGACTCAAAATGAAAAATAGAAATGGTGCCCTTAGATAGTTGCCAAACGAACAAAAGATATTCTTAGTTTAAATGAACTAGAAAAAAAGTATGTGATATATATTGAAACAGAAAAAAATAGTAAGAAGTAAAAAATAATATTCCTCCTATCTCACTTTAGCTGTCATAATTTCTATTTTTAGAGTCAAATTATATAAATTTTGATAATATTTTATAAAGATATATATTT
>JAABOM020000096.1:17933554-17974163 GCA_011800125.2 Solanum clarkiae | reverse complement strand
ATATTGTCTTGTATGAATGTCTACATGTCACATGTTACATATACATCTTTACAGCTCCAATATTATGGCCACCAAAAAAACCATCTCAAAGGTAATGAAAAGATAAGATATGCAGTTTTGGTAGGTGGTAGCCCCGAGGGGTTGAGTATAACCTAGCCAAGGGACGATCCTATCGGGGGGTAGCCCGAGGGGTTGAGTATGACCTAGCCATGGACGAACCCGATACAGTTTACCACTGATCAGTTGGTTATATGCTTACAGCTGTGCACAGATTTTACAGTACGGATAATACAGTAAAGGTAAAGTAATGTAAAGAATGTAAAGTATATGATTCCACAGTATAACTAAGGGTGGCCCCTGATCTCCTACAGATGCATGATTTCATTTGAGTTATTACTTTATGTATAGTATATTCTGCCTTACATACTCAGTACATTATCTCGTACTGACTTCCCTTACGGGGGACCTGCATTTCATGCTGCAGGTACAGGTGCTAGTAGATCTCCCCAGTAGGAGTACATGACATTCAGCTGCTGCCACCAAGCTCCAGGTTGCTTCGGGGCTTTGTATATGTCTAGAGTTTATGTTCATATTGTACAGTTAGTTGAGGCGGGGCCTGTCCCAACCCTTGTCAGATGTTTTTCCCTATTTAGAGGCTTTGTAGACTATGTAAAGTAAAAGTGAAGTCATGGCTCATACTTTAGACACCGTGGCCCCAACGGCCTAGTCATATGCATTTCCTTTGGCTTATTATCATTTGTTTATCTACTTTAAGGTATTCTAAAGGTAGAAACGTACAGTAAGCGCATAGTTACAGATTGGTTTTCCCGGGCCTTATTGGCAGCGAGTGTCGGTCCGCCCTACGGGACTTTGGGGCGTGACAATTATTTGCAATTTAATCCTTAGGGACATGTATAAATTGGTAGGCCTTTGCCATTTGCAAGGCATCCAACACAACCACACATCTTACAACATTCTTTGTATTTTCCCCCAACCGTAAGACATTCATTTCAAGGAATACAATATTTTTCTTCACATTAGCTCTTTGTCTTTCTTTGCTTGTTAATCCAGCCTTCCCTTAGTAGATCTTTGGCAACAAGGCTTACTAGACATCGCTAGGTTGAGTGATTCCGCCACTTGACCATCTTAACGCAGTCTAGGCCGTACGGTTTCTTAGCGCCAATCTCTAAGGCCGTAACAATAGGCTTGAAAATATGGTCAAATAGTTATATTTTACATAATTACATGGCATAACTTCGGCTATGTCACCTGGAGAGAGGGAGAGAGGTGAGCGAGATCGAGAGAGGGAGGAGAGAAACGAATTGTATATGTATATTTGCTAAATTGTATGTGTATATCTGTCAAATAATTGTATATATGTAACCAATATATATATATATATATATTAGGCAAGCGAGATTGGGAGAGGGAGGAGAGAGACAAGCGAGAGAGGGAGAGAGTGGAGAAAAACAAATTGTGTATATATATTTGTCGAATGGACTATATATCTGTCAAAAAATAATTGTATACATGCAACTAGTATACATATGCATGTAATTGTATATGCATACAACTAGTATACATGTGCATGTAATTATATATCTGATAAAAGATTGCAGAGAGAGGAAGAGGGAACAGAGAAAATAGCAACAAAACTTTAATTATAGCTATAAATTATAATTCTTTTTAAATATAATTATATACCATAAATATATATCATATGTTTGCCTAAAATATAATAATAATAATAATAATAATAATAATAATAATAATAATAATAATAATAATAATATATTTGCTTAGTTAGGGTATTTTTTTCAAATAAGATTTGTGATATTGTTGCAACAAAGCAAGATGTGACTAGAAACATTTCTTTGGTCAATCATTTTTTGTCTTCCTAATCGTAACTGATAATCAAACGGCCGCGCGGTGGAGGAGGTAGCTGTAATCCGGCGAAATGGCGGACGAGGAAGAGAGAGCACTGGAAGAGCAACTGGAGGTTCAATTGGAAGAGCAGAAAGACGCTCTCCGTTCTCTCACCGAAGCCCTATCCGCTGATCCTTCCGATTCTGAACTCCTCTCGGTTTGTCCCCAAAACCTAGGGTTTTCCCCATTGCCCCCTTTTGTCTTTTTTTTCTTTTTCATTTTACAACCCCCTTCTATGAAATTGTGTTGAATCCTAAAACGACGAAAGATAAACTATTGGAGTTTTGAATAGAGATATGGTTTTGGGTGTAATGGCACAACTACTATATATTTTTCAGTTTATTCCAGTGTCGTAAAAGGCATAAAGCTCTAAATAAGCTTCATACTGGAATTAACTATGGGATTTAGTTTAAAAAGGTTAAGGGTGCCTTGAGTGAGCTTTTCTGATAGCACTGTATGCAAGTTATGAGAAATAGAATGTCGGCAATCATCATTCAATCTAATGGAATAAATGAGTATCTAATTGTGAAATTAAACTTTCAAGGATAACATAGAGGTTTGTACTTTTTGGTGTTCAAGTGAAAAGAGAGAATTGAAAACTCTTATCTTTATGGAAACAGGTTCGTGAAGAGCTTGTTCAGTCTATAAAAGATGCTGAAGAAGCCCTACTTCACCTAAAACGTGCAAGGTTGTTGCAAGAGGTTGATGCTTCTTTACATGGTTCCAAGGAGCAACCTGCTGATGTTGAGGTGGAGCCTCTTGATCCAACGGAGATTCAAGCAGAGCCGCTGGTGGATGAAGAGTATGCTGTTGGATCAAAATGTAGATTCCGCAATAATGATGGAAGGTGGTATAATGGTCTAATCGTGGGGTTGGAGGGTTCTCATTTCGCAAAAATTTGTTTCCGCACTCCAACATCTGAAAACATGAAGGTGGGTACCCTCTGTTCTCTTTTTGTATGTTTTCTGAAACCGAGTTCTCTTATATCAGTAGGACTGCTTGTAGGTTGATCTCGCTTTTCTGTTGTTATTTTCATTGCGTCATTTTAATTGTATTTTCCTTACTTTGATAAATGATTGGGTTCCTCTTGGGACTTCGTAAAGATGGATTCTGTATTCCATATATCCTGCAATGTCTAGACCATTTGCTGTGTACCTTTTCCTAATGATGCTTCTGTAATCTGTAGTTTGTTTGCAGTCTTTAGTAACATTCGTAGTTGTTGTTCTTGAGCTTACCCTCCTAGCTCATGTATTGTGTATCAATCAAACTCAATCAAACCGTATTTAGTTCTTTTATACCAACTTTTTGCCATAGGAAGGCCAAATTGTGGTTCAGCTCTTGTTCACAGTGGTATCTCCTAGAAAATATCTTGTCTTACTACTTCAATGCTTGGAACCAATTTTCCATAAAAACTCATGTGTTACTTCCTGGCTAATCTCAACAGCTGGAATTTGGTAGAAGTACCTGGGATTCAAATACTGTCTAGCAGCATGTAATGGTTAATGCAATTGCATTTTCTTCTTTTATGAGTGATCGTAAAGTCATCTATATCTGTATATATATTATTTTTATTTTTTGAGAAAGGTAACTTTACAGCCATCTGTATATACTTTACAAAATAATCATAAATATCTTTGCCATAGCAGGTTTTTTCTCATTGTGAACCAATCACAGCACCTTATTAAGGGTCCCATTATCTTCAAAATGTAATCTATCAGTATGGTGTGAGTTGGGGTTCTCTCCTTTTTGACGTTTGCTTGTAACATTCTGCATGGGGATCAAACCTTGTGCAAGCAGATCAGATGCCACAAAACTCATACCAATGATTACCTCTCACTCAACCGGATATAGAAAAAACAAGAATAAAAAAGTTATAAAAATAATGCAATTTCAAAAAGAAAAGTTTAACTTTTCACTTTTTGTAAGCATATTTTCTGTCCATCGTAGTTACAAAATTTGTGGAAGCTAATGCTAGTTTGCTTTTGGTTATTTAGTATTGTCTTTCATATACCCACATAGTATGGGCTATCACTGCTGTGCTGGTCCTTGCAGCTTACTTCCATTCTACAAATTTGATGAAATCTTGTCTCACATTGTTCTTGGGCATGTTTTGTGTTCATAGGTAAATCTTAGCACACCTCCCTTTCTGCTTGAGAAACAGTGAAGAAGTTGTTATATCTCTTTTCTCAGATTGTGCAATCCTTACTTCTTGAATCTTATTGTGGTTTTCCTAGTCACAGGGTGCTTAGATTCTAGTCTTATCACTTGCTAATGATAGATCACACTAGTGCAGATGTGCAAGTTCTTTCTACAGCAGCGATGTCGATTTGGTAGTAGTTGCCGCTTATCACATGGTATGTTGGAATGAGCAGAATCTGGATAGAGATCTTAGAATTGGTTTGACATTCATGCTTTATGTCTATTCCTGGTGGAAAAAATATGAGAGAAATCAGACTTTTGCTTCTCCTTTCATCCTGTAGTCTGATAAAAATGTATATTTGTTTCATTTGGAATAAAAGTAACTAGTAAGATAAAGATATTTACATTGAAAGAGAAATAATAGTCAAGTTCTCTTTATCAGTTCAGAAGTTTTGACTGATAAATTGTATTGTAACCCTTGCTACACTCGAATGATCGGAATTGTGATGCAATGGGTTGAATGCCATGCAGTCTTTAAGCACTGTTGACTGTGCTAATGCCAATCGGGGCTAACACTCCAGAAATGAAAAATGCCAAAATAGGAACTAGGATGGATAATTATTCCAAATGCCCCCAAAATATAATATTCATATAGCAGAAACATAAACATACTCCTATGAACGTTGAAAATATACCAGTTTCGATTGGTCGATTTTTTTCCTTGCTCTTTTATTTAGAGTTGCTGATTATAAACATTGAACTGCAGATGTACTGCTGGGTATATTAGTGTGTGATCTTGTATGCTGTTTTTATAGTTTGCTGAGTCTCATCAACACTCAAGTGATGTCTAATTTTTTTGATATTTCAGGTATCGATATTCCAATATCCTCATTAAAGAAATATATCCCTATGAAATGGGATTCATCGCTTGCAGGTTCTTGCATCTGGGCTTGCTCAGATAGCAAAGCTGGACTTTGGAGAAAAGCTGAACTTGTGTCTTGGGATGAAAAGCTTAATTTGGGTCACATTGTTTTCCGTGATGATGGAAGTTCTTCTATGCTTGGAGCTGAAAATATTGAACTGTCTGAACATGCAGAGGCGAGTGATGAAGAAGAGAGTTACTCAGGTTCAGAAGAATCTGATTCTAGTGACTATGAAGATGATAGTCCAGAAGGGTTGGGATTTGTGGAAAGCACATCCCTGCAGCGTGGTGTCCAGACAGAAACAACACTTTTTGCTAAGTGGGAGAATCACACACGTGGCATCGCCTCCAGGATGATGGCAAACATGGGTTACCGTGAAGGAATGGGGTTAGGCGCGTCTGGGCAGGGAATGGTGAATCCTATTCCTGTGAAAGTTCTTCCATCAAAACAATCACTTGACCATGCTGTTAAAAACCAGACAGCTGAGAATGAAGATAAAAAGCACAAGAAAAGAAGTAGGGGTGGTAAGAGGAAACGTGAGAAGAAATTTGCAGCAGCAGCTCGGGCTGCAAAAGAAGAAGAGGAATCAAGACCAGATGTGTTTAGTCTTATCAATACTCAGCTTGCAGTGCACGAAGAAATCATGAACAGTAACGCTGGAAATAAGCGGCGAAGTAAGGCAAAAGCAGAAGAGAAGAAAGAAGATAGGAGGGCTCTGGTTGCATATGATGATGAGATAAAAGAGTTGAGGATACAGGCTCAGAAACTGGAAGAAATGATGCAGCGAAACAGGAACGAGAAGCCGGTGTATGAAGCTGCCATGAGGAAGCTAAGTGAAACTCTTAAAGCTATAGCCACTGCTGAAGCTGCTCATGCATCTGCATCAAATGCAGTTCATAGCAAGGAAAAGGAAAAGAGATGGCTGAAATTCTAGAGTAGCTTTTAACTTATTTTGTGTAACTTGAATGATTTTGAGGTCTATCAATTCAGTATGACGCTTCTGGCCAATCACAATTCTTTTATTTGGAAAGCAACCTGATAATTGAAATTGGTGTGATAGTTGAAATTGGTGTAACTACTGGGATAGTAATTACCAACCTAATAAGTATACAGCTTATTAATTATTTTGACCTGTTTGTGTGTTATTTGATTATACAATTGTAATTACAAGGTTATGTTATATTTTAAAAAATAAAAATTAATTATCTAAAATTAAAAAATTAATTAAAAATATTGATAAATAGTATTAATTAAGTATTTAAAATATACATTGTCTTTTGAAAATATATTAATTAGTAAACATATGTTTCTAACTTATAAAAGAATTTATTTGTATTTTCCAATTAATGTATTTGAAAACTAAAAGTACAAAAAATGAACATTAGAAAATTATTTTTCGACAAAAATACTAATAATATAAATGTTAGTAATACTAAGGAAAATGAAATCGTGACATTTTAATTTTATTCAACAATGAATGCTACTTTAGGTTAAAAATTCGAATGCTTACAAAATTATCCTACCGAAAGAAAAAGCTATAATAATAAAAATAAATAATATAAAAATTGCATGAAATCACATGAAGTAAATGTTGAAAATGAGAGAAACAAAAAATTAGAAAAAAAGTATTTTTAGACAATCTTAGAATAATAAACATAATAAATTAAAAAAAAAACATTAATAATAATAATAATAATAATAATAATAATAATAAAAAGAAAAAGAAAAGAACTTTGAAAAGTTCCATCGTGTAAACACCAATCTCATTCAGTTACTAAATTCCATGTTATCAAACAGATGACAAAATATAAACTATCCCTTCACTGGTTATTTGACACTATCTGAAGAATAACAAAGCAAAAATTCTCCGAGTATAAAATGCAAGTTATTGTTGCATTTCAAACCCCAAAGTATAACATTCAATTGCTTAACCCTTCTACTCTATTGTTTCTTGGCATCTTACAGATAACAAAAAGACATCTTCTTTATATATTTTACGATTCAATAATCAGCGTCAAAATCTTCACTATTGTTGTTGTATCCAGTTCCATATCATCCATAATATGAATCTCTAGACGAGTCATCATCTTCACCATATTCATTCTCCTATTCAAAGCTCATGGAACCCAATTTTCAGGTTTTCATTTGCACAGGCCTTAGGTTCCAGTCCTCCTAGCTCTGTCTCTACAGGAACTTGCTTCTGCAACACAATTCACACAACAAAATGTCAAATGCAACAAAAATTTGCTCACCAAATAGCTATAATGAAATTAACCCCTTCTCTTTGCATCCATTTTACAGATCCTATGACAAGCAATAGGTGCATCAACCACATCCCTGGACATCCGTAGCTAAAGCACAAGGAGAGAGCAGTAGAAAGCTGTACCAATTCATCAGTCAGCTTCTGCAAAGCATTATAATTTATTTTCGAACTTGTTCTCTGCAAATATTTGAATTATATTTTAGTATAACCAGCATGTTCTACCATCTAAAATACAAAGAATGCAAAAAGGATGTTTAGCTGGTTATGAGCACCTTGTTCTCTACTTTTTCTATTGTTTTAGCAGATTTCTTAGCACGGACATCCTTTTTACCTCCAGTTTCCCGTTTTCTTTTCTTCGCATGTAGTTTATCATCACCCTGAGAAATAAGCAGTTGAACAGTTACAACTTCAAATAGATGGGCCATTAGTAATAAGAGTCGTACATTTAAGAAGACAGAGACTAAGGTACTTCTATTTATCTAATGAAAAATGGAGAGGAAAGAGTGACGTTGATCAGAAATTGCATCTCTTCATACGAAAGATTGCATTACAATGCCATTCCATTTTCTTTTCTTCCATTTACACTGGAACCACTGAGTTCATTAGATGTCGATATCGTGAATTAATGTTTTGTTTAATGAAAATTGGCGAAGAGACAGTGAAGTCATGGATCAAACGAGGGAATCACCACATACGAATAAACTCTCAGCAACCAAACATGCTACTAAAGCACCTTACAGCTATCTTCACACGGGGGGATCAGCAGCAGCAATGCATATATAGTATTATCTACAGCAAGCATTTCTAAAACGTCCTGTCATCACTATGGATATAAATTCTTCGACATTAACAGAAGAATCTAACATAGGAACAGGTCTAATCAAACAACCAGAAGGTGGAAGACGAGAGGAAGGGGAGGGGTGAATAGTAAGTGGAAGACAACCAGCAGGAAGCAAGATAACGAGGATAATGCATATGGATGAACTGATATATCATGACACCACAGGAAACACAGTAGATACTCTATTGTCTAACTTGTAAAACGAACATGAACAAGCAGCATGGTATATGCTCTTTAAAAAAAGCGCCAAGTACTTCAGCCAAAATGCTCTATAGTCAAAACTATTATGTAGAAGAGTAGATGGAAAAAGGCAATACCTTAGTGTACTCTCTATTCATTTTTTCCCATATGATCTTCTTGTAATGAATCTCCTTCGTATTATTGAGATATCCAACAACCTTCGCCACGTCAAAAGTTAAAAGATGTGATTACAAGATGTCTATAACCACAGAACAAACACAGACATAGAGTTCAATTGCCATAGGACATTGGACATACCTCAGAATCATCAATACTAGAAAGATTTCCTGCAGCAGCTACATGTTCTCTCCGATTAATATCCTCAACGGCCCTACAAGCTGACTCACAAAGAAATAGTTTGAATTGGAAGTTTAGTCTTACATACGAATGTGTAAATGATGTCAAATAGTAAACAATTCAACAAAAATAAGATATGAGATTACCATTTAAGTTCTTCACACGCCGGACTCCTTCTGCAACCAAGTTACTTTTGACTTCATACGCTCCTACCACCTAAAGAGGAACAAAGACATTGTTCCAATAAAAGAGCTGTGGGAACACATTCTAACTCAATTACATTTCAGTGTTTCACTAGGATAGATCAGAAAGAAAAGGATGTCTAATCAAGGACCTATAACAGTTTATTACTTAGAGTAAGAATAAACAGAACATACATTGCCTTTCTTTATTAGGACCTTAAGACTCCAGTCTAATCAGATACGCAAGTCTCTGCTACCAACTATCAACTAGCAATAATGACAAAGTCCAGAATTTCACTAAAGGTGTTCAAGATTTTAATTAATATGTGCAAAGTAATTTTTGATCTACATACACATAAAGTATTACAGACACGGTATAATTCTCCAACAAAGAATGTTCAACTGACCACCATCTATGTGGCTCCGCCATTGACTAACAAAGTACCACTCCGAAGTATCAACCTTAGTTCCTGGTTTCCGACTATGAGCTGCCGGACAGAGTATGTTGTACAGACTATGGAGGAGAGTTCATTCCAAGAGCCATATTCCAACCGAAATCAAACTGATAAAGTATATGGTACATCTGAAAAGCTGTTGGGCTACTGGTATCCTTGTAAAAGTTCCCATCGACTATTAGCCATAAGGTACTGACATGCATGGATTGGTTCACTGTATTCTAAAGAAAAATTTGTGCAAATGAATTGCATTATCCATACTTATGGTTCAAAGTATATAAAGCAAACTATCCTGGAAAAATTACAAGTTACTGATGTATAATATGAGAAAAGACCTTGATTTCATACAGACATCACAAATTTCAATAGATGAATTCATCCAAGTTGCGCGGACTCTTCACTTTCGATGCCGCACCCGTGTTGGATTCTCCAAAAATACACTATTTTTGGAGAATCCGACACGCATCTATTGAAATTTTTGAAGAGTCCGAGCAACATAGGAATTCATTACAAAGAAGCTTGTAAAATGGAACAGTGCACTCTCTTTATAATAAAAGAACAAAAGTATTGAAAAGATTACAAGTTGATAAGCTCTCTGAGAGTTGAAAGAGTTAGGAAATTAACTCTAGATCAGATAATATATTGTTTGTTTTCAAGGTAGTGAAGTACAGGGCAATGAACCTCTGTTACCCAAATTCTTAATGAAATGATATATAATAATAATGGCTTGATGTTCATGATATTAGCAATAACAAGCAGTTCATGTCAACAGTTGTGGCATGAACCACTGATGGGAGGTCTTTTCAAGGATGGATTATACTTATAAAGAGTGATTGCGTAGTTCTGTCGGAACAGGATGAAAAAGGAAGTTGAGGTTTATGTCAAAAGGGTGTTGTGTGTAAGAAAAACATACTGATTCAATAGCCTGTCCTGGACTCCTGGTCTCTTTGCAGCTTTTGAAAATACCTGCTCTGGCTTAGGGAAGTATTAGTATGGATTTTATTGAAGGTTTGCCCAAGTCTAAAGGAAAATCTGTGCTTTGGTCATAGTTGACAGACTAACTAAATATGCTTATTTTTTGGCCATTTCCCATCCTTACTCAGTTGTTGAGTTAGTTGTCCTATTTACAGAGAATATCTTCAAGTTGCATGGGATGCCTGAAGATATAGTCAGTGACAGGGATATTCACTAGAAAGTTGTGGCAAGAGTTATTTGATATTCAAAGAGTGGACTTGAACACTTACATTGCCTACCATCTCAGTCTGTCCATCAGACTGAGGTTGTAAATAGATGCTTGGAAACTTATCTCAGATGTTACTCCACTGATTCACCTTCTGATTGGGCTAAGAGTATCATTTTCAGAGTGGTGCTACAACACTACCCTTTCATACACCCACTCAAACCACTCCCTTTAAGGCACTCTACGGTCCACCCCCGCTATTGCATTTGCCTAATACGGCTGGAGAAGAGTAACCTGAGGTGGACAGAAGTTTGATCACTAGGGGGTTTAAGCTTCAGCTACTGAAGTTTCATCTCACCAGAGCTCAGCAGATAATGGAGCCTCAAGCCCATAAGAAGAGGTCTAACAGACAATTCAAGGAGGGTGACTGGGTTTTTCCTGAAAAAACACAATTCACTATGTCCACTCAACACTTTAGCAAGTTCTTATATTGTCTAATATTTATGGCCCTTACATGATCATTCAGAAGGTGGGAACTTTTGCTTACAAATTGTTGCTGCACTCCATCCCACAATTCATGTCTCTTTACTCAAGCCTTGTCATGCTATTCCTGAGACAATTATTCATCCACCATGATGAACATGGCCAGTCTCTATTGTCCTCAACTTGTTAAGGTATTGGATCGTAAGATGATTCAAAAGGGAAATAAAGTTGTGGCTCAATTGCGCATTCGGTGGGCAATTTGCCAGACGATCAGACTTCTTGGGAAGGATGTTAATACCCTGAAGGTTCAATTTCCAGCATTTCATCCTTGACTAAAGGATGTTCTTGAGGTGGTGGTATTGATATGCCAGCAATCACATTATTATGAGCTGCAGAGGAGAGTAGTACATTCAACTTGTGCAATGACACTGACAGTTGCTACAAGTTAGTTATCACTACTCCAGCTTTACTCTTTAGTTAGAACATTTAGTCTCACGGAAAGTCACATTTTGTAGATGCAGTGGCTGAGTAATGTAATGCTGGAAGGCTCCAATGTTTACCATATGAATGAGAATCTATAGCTTTCTACTCGTCTTAGTGTTGCCTTTGCTCTAGCTGTAATTTGAATCCATAAACTGCTTGAATCTATATCAAGTGTGCTCCAAACACTAGTCCATCTTTACAACAACAACAACATACCCAGTGACTAGTCCATCTTTAACCCTGTAAAAAAAAAACCTTTTTTTCCTTCTGTTTAACAACAACAACAACATACCCAGTGGATCCCACAAGTGGGATCTGGTGAGGGCAAAATGTACGCAGACCTTATCTCTGTTACCACTACCTCAGAGAAAGAGAGGGGTTGTTTCCGAAAAACCCTCAACTCAAAAATATCATCCCAAAAGCAAAAAATACTATATATGAAACCGATCAACTAAAGTGAAAGCAAATGACAATTTATGAAGACAATAAAAATAGCAAACATAAGTGACAGAAAATAACAACACAATATATAAAGACACAACTACCTCTACCAACCTATTATATCCCAAGGCTATACATCATCCTACCTCTACTAACCTTCTACCCTAATATGTGACCTCCACTTCTTTCTATCTATAGTCATGTCCTCAGTAATGTAAAGTTGTATCATATCCTATCTAATCATGTCCCTCCAATACTTTTTTGGTCTACCTTTATCCTTCTGCGTAATCCCTAAATCCAACATCTCGCACCTCCTAGCAGGAGCATCGGCACCTCTTCTCTTCACATACCCAAACCATCGCAGTCTCGCTTCTCTCATTTTATTTGCCATAAAGGCCACCTCTAACTTCCCCCAATGATCTCATTCCTAATCTTTTGCCCCGATATATCCACGCATCCATCTCAACATCCTTATCTCATTCCTTCTGTTTAAGTGGTTAGATTATTTATATTACACATAACTAAAGGCTAGGAATCGCCATTATCTAGCATACTCTACTAGGGAAACACAATATGTATTAAAGCTGAAATCTTTTGGCCTCCATTAGTTGACAATTCCGCCAATATTTCACCAGTAAAATGTTACTGTAACAAGAAAACCCTATACCATAACCTTGATTTCAACAATAGTATTACCAAAAAAAAAAAGAATAACATTAATGAGCGAGGCTGTAATGCAGGAAGGAATATAGAAAAAGAAAAATCAGGTTGCTCATCCAAACAGAGAAGAGACATACCTTTTGTTGTATTGATTTTCCATTACCGGCGGGTCTTCCGGTGATGGCCATTGTTACTTTGAACCGGAGGGAAATCTTTAATATAAAGAAAACAGGACGAAGCATTGCCGACTTCCCTCGGATCAGAATTTGTCGGATAACCCGAACCCGAACCCGAACCCACTTATAGTTTTCAAATCAAAATATCCTTTCATATTGAACCAATAAAGAAATGGAAATTACACTTTTTTAGCCTTATTATTGAAAAATTTGAGAGTTCCATTTAAAAAAGAAAAAGGCCATACACATCATAATCTATTTCTCAATCAAATGTTTCATAGGAAGTACTTTCTCTTTTATAAAAAATAGTTTGGAAAGTCAATATATAATTATAATTCAGTGTAATTACATTTCCATAGATTAAGTAATTAATTAGCAAGAAAGGATTGGGCAATAGAAGGGATGTAATGATGCGTTTCAATTCTCAAAGAAGCATAAGGAATCGATCTAATTACATTATGTAATCACATGAGATTTTAAAAAAGAAAATCTTTCTTTGATTTTTATTTTTTGATTTTAATTTATTTTTATTTTTATTATCTTAAATTATTTTTTTTTATTATTTATATATTATTTTCTTCTCCTTCTTAACGTTTCCTTCTTCATGTGATTCCATGCAATTTTTATATTATTTCTTTATTTTAATTTATTTTTTCATTAGAATAAGTTCGTTAGCATTCTAATTTTTAAAGTAAAGTAGAATTCATTGGTGAATAAAGATATAGTGATAATATTACTAGCATTCATAATATTAATATTTTTGTCAACCAAGCATTTTCTGATGTTCATCAAAATTTATACTTTTAGTTTTTATGATTAATTTAATTAAAATATACTAAGTTGAAAATGTAAATGAATTTTTTATAATATTAAGAACATATGTTTATTAATTAATATATTTTCAAAAGACAGCATATATCTTAAAACTTAATTAGATATTATTTATAAATACCCTTAATTTTTTTTAAATATAAATTTTTAATTTGAGATAATTAATTTTTATATTTAAAAATTTAATGTAATCTCTTAATTAAATTTGTGTAACCAAATAAAATAGATATAATTATATAATATTGTGACAGACCCTCCGTTCATGGCACTAGAAGCATAGTTGTGAATTTTGACCGTGCTGATTGCTGCCTTTCACAAGTCGAGTAAACATAGGAAGTCCTAAAACCTCCATCGTTTCACAGCCTATACAAATTATTTTCCCAACGAAAATCGGTTTCATTGAGCAACCATTACTTCACAAATCATCTCTTATATATACTTATTAATTATTTGTTCTTTTTGAGTTATACCCAATCTTTTCTCTCTGCGCCCTTGTGTAGCGTTCAAGATGAGTTACAACAACGACCCGTAAGTTTTCCTTTTTCTTTTCCGCGTGAACATAAAGGATTAGGTTTGGATCGTTTGGATTTTGATTTATTGTTTGTATTTGTGCCCATTTTGGGTGTTTTTTTTTGGATAACCCTTTTGGTGATGAGACGAATTAGAGTTTCCGATGATGAAATTGATAGGTAATTTTGTGGGTTTTGGTCGGTCTGGGTTGTTTTTGGATGACCCATTTGTGTGATAAGTCGAGTTAAGCTTTGATTGTTGATGAATTGATCCAGATTTGTGTTGTTTATTTGTCGGTTGTACGTTTATGGGGATGACCTGATTTGATGATGGGTTGAATTAGGGTTCTGATTAAGAATTCATCAGAAGTTTGTGGCTTTTTGTGTGTGTATGTGTCGATTTTGGATGACGCTTTTTGGTGCGATGAGTTGAATTAGGGTTTCCACTAATGAATACATTGAGATTTCTTGTGGATCTTTGTTTTGGGCGTCTGTTCCTTTCTTATGATTCATTTTGAACAACAGCTAAAATGATGGTTTCTAGTGAAGATTTTGTCTGGAATTTTATTTTTTTGCATTTGCGATTTTTTGTGGGTCTGTCTCATTTTGGATGACCCTTTGGGTGTTGAGCTGATTTAGGGTTTCACATGGTGTACTGATTGGGATTTTTTCATCTTCCAGGTACATAGATGAGGAAGGAGAGGCTTTGGTGGATTTCGATGAGGATGTCCCATCAGATAACGAGCAACAGGAACAATTCCTTGTAGACAATCTGGATGACGACGATGCATGGAATCAGAGACAGCAAGAACGGTCGCCGACTCCGGTATATGATGATCATAACAAGTCTAAGCCCAGGAAGCGGTTGATTAAAAAATCTTCTGCTAGAGAGAGCACCCCAGATTTGGGGATAGGAGATGAGGAGGATGCTTATGGGGATGCTGCTGCTGATGACATGACTGGCATTGTGCGTGATGAGTCGGATGGCGGTGGTCCTTCATCATCCTATGCTGCTGGTGGAAAGAGGAAGAGGTTTGGCATGGAGTTTAGTGAAGAGAAGAGGAAGGAGAAGAAGAGAAGAGAGAAAGGGGAGAAGAAGTTTAAGTTGAGGAAAAATGGGGGTTACTCTGGAGGAGGCCGGTTAAAGGACCAGGAGGGTGATCCGGAGATGAAGGAGATGTGGGATACCATTGCTGGTGCTGACTCTGAGGTTTGTCCCATGATATCTGTTGTTATCATGTTTTCAATAGTTTTGTTTCAAGTATCACAGGAAACTTTTTTCCTTTTCCTTTTTAAGAATCCTGACTTAAATATGACTGGAAGTTCCTTGTCAGGAAAAGCAGGTGTTACTAATGTTGTTAGTTTAGTCTCTGGGAGCTAATAGAGTTGAGTGGATATCCAAATTGAAGGCAATTTGGTTTTAATGACATGTTTGTGGTGTGTTCATTTTTTAAATGTAGGATGACCAAGAAGGTCCGAAGATGGCGGATGACGATAACTTCATTGATGATAGTGGTTTGGATCCAGCTGACAGGTACGGAAGCGACAATGAACCACGGTCTCCCAGTAGTGCTCCACAGGTAGAATTTTGAATCTTTGTAGTTCCTTCCTGCTATGTTTTTTTTATCATCACCTCCCAATACTGCAGTTGCTTTACGCATGAGAAATCTAAAGAAGGGTGCTGATTTTGAAGCTTTCTTGCTTTCATCTGGAGTGCTTCGGCACCTGTAAAGCCAATTGATGGTATGGATGATATATTTGTTCTTATTTGATTCTTTTCAGGCTGAAGAAGGGGAAGAGGATGATGAAATCAAGCAGCTCTTCAAGGGAGGCAAGAAGAAAAAGAAAACTGAAAAGAGTGCAGCAGAAATTGCATTGCTAGTAGAGAATGTTATGGCTGAGCTGGAGGTTGTTGCAGAAGAGGATGCAGAACTGAATAGACATTCCAAACCTGCTATAAATAAACTAAAAAAGCTCCCTCTTCTCATAGATGTTCTGTCTAAGTGAGTGAGCTTGTTATCTACTTTTCATTGCAGTAACTGAGTTTTCTTTTTGGAAGCTAATACTTGTAGATTGACACCTCCCACTTTCTCACTTTGCAGGAAGCAACTTCAGCAAGAATTTTTAGATCATGGAGTGTTGACTCTTTTGAGGACTTGGCTTGAACCCCTTCCAGATGGAAGCCTGCCCAACATAAACATTCGTGCTGCAATCCTAAAGATCCTTACCGATGTATGACCATGCTTTCTAGATTTGTCTAAGTTGTTTCTCTGTTTGCAGTAATTTAATTTGACTTGACATTTCTATGTTTCGTGGTGATCTGTAGTATCCAATTGATCTTGAGCAGTATGATAGAAGAGAGATGTTGAAAAAGAGTGGTCTTGGAAAGGTACCTTTCATGTAGGAGTGGGTAATGTAATAGCTTTCAAGATGGAGGCATAATGGGGAAACTTATTGTTTACTTGCTTGCTTTTGATGTAGGTTATTATGTTCCTCTCGAAGTCAGATGAGGAGACTACATCTAACAGAAAACTTGCTAAGGATTTGGTTGACAAATGGGTAAGTTGAATTGGCTATCTATTAATTTTTTCTTTCCCTTTGTGGAAGGAAATACCAAAGGAGGGATTCTCTGTTGGGGCCTGGCGCTTAGCTTACTCCATGTTTTGGAGTGTGGATAATCTTTTTGTCTGCTAAATTGCTGAGTTGGTTTTCAAGTTCATTACAGTATCTGGAGAAATATGTTGGGCAACATCTTTCCATCTTTAGCTTATTTTGTCATTCAGCTATATACCCTTCTGCTTTTCTAGGGAGGTTGAAGATTGCAACTCATGCTGTGTAGGAAAATATGTATTTGGTATTTCCATATAAAATGGGGTTATAGGATTTTATTTCTTTTTGGATAGGTCATATATTTTTAATATAATAATCCTTGTATATTTATTTTTACAATACGGTATCTTATTAGTGGCAAATTTTCCACCCAAGAACACAAGAAATTATGATCCTTTTTTTGTTATTGCACGGAGTAGCTGCTTATCAATGTGGAAAAGCTGACATTTGATTGTTTCTGATCCAGAGTCGACCAATATTCAACAAGAGTACACGGTTTGAAGACATGAGAAATCTGGATGATGAGAGAGCTGCTCAATACAGGCGGCCCTTGAAAAAGTATCTAATATTTTGAGTTCTTCTACTGGTCCTCATATCAGTTATAATCTGAATCTTTACCATCCATAACTATATTTTCTACCTTGTCACAGACCCATGAATAAAGCATCAGGAATGGAATCCAGAGATGATGACCTTGATTTGGCTGGATTTTCACAGTAAGATGTTCTGACTTGCACCTTTTAATGCAAGTATCTTTGAATTTGGTGCTGTCTGCTGCATCGCTATTTTTCTCGTGGTTTAATATGCGTGCAAATCTGCAGAGGCCAAAAGTCTGGTCAGTCATCTGGTAGACAACTTACATCAAGGCCTGAAGCAATGTCAATGGATTTTGTGGTGCGTCCACAGTCTAAGATTGATCCTGAAGAAGTTAGGGCCAGGGCTAGAGCAATGGTTCAAGACCAGCGCCGAATGAAGGTGTGCACCTCTTGCCAAGTAAATTTGTATTATATTGTCTTCTTTATTTCACTCTTGTCCATCTCTTAGGTTCTTGGCATTAAAGATAAATAAGAACAAAAAGGATCTTGATGCGTTCTTAATGAAACTTCTTACTTAATTTTTATAAAAAAGAACAAAAGGGGATGCTTTTTACAACAAAGCTCCTAATATCCTCGTCAGGTGAGCCTGTATAGCTTTCCGCGTAAAACATGAAGTGCTCAATCTGGTGATCATCCTGGAATCCTTTAATTTGGAAGAAATGATGTAAATTGTAATGCCAGAGTTTCGTAATCTTTGTTTCAGTGAATAGATCTTGTTATGCATGATAACCTGATATTAATCATCCTCTGTATTCTTAGTTTCAGTGAATGAGGTTTATAGCATGAGATGACTATTTTCTCCTTTTGAGTATAACTATTTTCATCTCTGGAGTTTGATTTTGTTATGATATTATTTCTTTTGCTGCTACAAATGAGGAATGGCTTCTCATTTAACACTGAAATATTGGTATGTTCATTGCAGATGAATAAGAAACTGCAGCAGTTAAAAGCTCCAAAGAAGAAGAAACTCCAAGCTACAAAAATCAGCGTGGAGGGTCGTGGCATGGTGAAGTACCTCTAGGCCCGAGTTGTTGTGCTTGCCCTTGCTAGGCTAAGTAGCCTGTTGGCTCAGCTCACAACAGTTCCATGCAGTGGAAGATGAGGGTTCTGGGCTTAGCATCCGGACAGTGGCTAATTGTAGTGCCTAGTGCATGCAGGACCTGGAACTTTTTTGAAACTAGTTTAAGGGCGTAGAGCATGTTAAGCTGATGATCTGTCGCCATGATTTGTGGTGCTGTATGTTATATATCTACCTGTATTATTCCTTCAGCAGCTTTCTGAAAATCTTCCATTTAATGTGTTGGCTTACAAACCAACCAATAAATGGAAGGTCGCTGATACCTGTTGATTTCGTTTCCCGAGTTCACAAATAAGTTTCTGTTGCTATGGATGATGCAAATTGGAATACTATTATTGCCGTCTGGTCTGAATTATTCTGTTTTCCTGAATCTTTTTTGCGAGGGCTCTACTCTTTCATTTACTTGTTAGTTCTTGTGAGTTGAGAAAAAAGATCTCATAATTTGTCAGAGGGCAAAATGTACTTTTTCCTGTTTTAGACTAAGCAAAGTATTTCATATTTGTCTTCTTAACATCCAACTATATTGAATTTATACTAAATTTGCTTGTATTGAGATGGAAAGATAAAGGGAAACCTGAGCTTAATTCCCTCTGAAGCAAATTATTTATATCCATATATCGTTTTACATTTTATGGCGCCCAACTATTAAAATTTGGCTCTCTACTATTAAAATTCATGCATTGATACAGGGGATTAAATTCAGCCTTATATGATATCAATATATCAATAGAATATCATAAAGAATATATTTTCTACTAATTTAAAATTTAATAAGTAAGTTTGTAATTTTGATATTTTTCTTTTAATTATTTTATTTATTAAAAAAAGAGCTCAAAATTATAGGATACTAATAGAGTATCAATATACTGATGGAGTATTACAAGAATATATTTTCTACTAATTTAGAGTTTAAGAATTAATTTTTTAACTTTTAATAATTTTTTAGTCCTAAATATACTGACAGAATATCATATCGAATATATTTTCTGCTAATTTAGAGTTTAATAGTTTTTTAATTGTTTCCTAAAACAGACATCCGATATGATACCAATGTGGTATCAATGTATCAATATGATATACATATACCGCCAGAGTATAGAATATGTCAGCATGATGTCACAGGCGAAATAAAAAGGAGAAAGTAGGATAAGTAGGTAAATAGTTTGGACTATGGGTTCATTAACGATAAATAGTTTGAACTATTAAAAACAAATAATTTCACATTAAGTTTATTTTGTGTAGCTTTTTCAAAAATAAAAGATATTTGGGACTATTGATGATTGACTTAATGAGTCAATGGCCCGAATAACATATTCTAAAACAATGACAAAAATTTAAATTAATTTATAGAAGGCATAGTATTTATACGATGATGCGAGTACCTGTTGTCTATTACACTATGAATGTATGTATTAGTTCTTTATACTGTAAATCAAACGAGTTATAATAGCCATCAAGATGTTAAGCTTAGTAATATGAGTTGAACATTGCAGCTTGACATTTTATTAATTCTGTGAAAACTAATGCTTGAAATTGTATTTTCTTATGCGACTATCTAACTAGAGGAATTTCACTATATTATTTAGTGTTCAATATATACGAATTGGTGCATCTTTAACTCCTGCATTTTGTTTGTGGTCAGCCCTTGACCTCCTCCGCAAGGGGCAAAGTCAGAATTTAAAGCTCATATGTTCAAGATTCTCTCTTAAGTTGCTAAAGTCTAAATTTATACATATCAAAAGAATTTCTAAAGATTAATATAATATTTGAATGGTAGGGTTAGGCATTTCATGTTTTCTCATTACCTGTTATATCATGTGTTAGTTTACCTTATTTACATACTGTCTTTAATAATTGCTCTTTTCTGTTCCCTTCCCTCCTTTTTGTCATATCTAGTTTGTTCTTACTTACGGGTTTTGAGACGAGGGTTCCTGGAAACAACTCTCTCTACTTCTATGGTATTGGTAAGGTCTGCGTACTTTCTATTCTCTCCAGACCCCACTTATGGGATTATATTGTTGTTGTTAATATAATGTTTGAATTATGTTTATTGAGTTCAGTTGAATGTCTAATAATTTTTGTCGCTGTGGACCCAAAACCACCTGGAATGACCAACTCTGTAAGTTGGAGTGCTGCGCAGAAAATAGAGTCAAACTCGTGAAACAATTCTATTAAAATATGTTGATCATAATAAAATTCCTCATTTATATCAAAGAGATATACCCCAGTTCTTTTAAATAAATATATGTAACTTTTTTGGTGGAAGGTTGTTATGGAGAGCAGCCTCTCAAGTTTGAATTCAGAGCTGGCAGTTCATTTATAAAATACTGATATTCTCTTTGTTAATACTTCCAATACAAATCCACTAAAATGACGTGCTGATTAGTAATTGTTTAATGCTAAATTTATGTTTCATATTTAAAAAACAGTTAAAAAATTTATGTAAAAGATTATCATAAATAATAAAGTAATTTATGGCAAAGAGGAATCAATTGTATCCATGGTCTCCTTTTCTATTTTAGTAAGTATATATTTTTATTTAATACTATGGATAAATAAAAAAAAATTTCAACATAACATAGAATAAAATGTATGCTAATCTTATCATTGGCACGCAGACACAGTGATGCTGTTTTCGGAAATTCTAACAAAAAAAGAGGCGCAAGAGGAAGCAAGTTTATAAGAGTAATGAAATGTCAATACTGGACTGCTGCTTGACATGATTGATTAATCCTCTTCAAAACCATTCAACTCTTCAGCTTCCTCTAAACACCGGCAATCGCAAATGTACCTTCTTCTTCTTCTTCTTCTCCTCTCTATTTGTCGATCCAATTAGCTGATATGGGTCTCCTTTGAAATTATAGGAAATTTGTGAAATATTTGCTATTTCCTCTTCTAATTTCAATTTTCTTTGGTTAGGTTAGGTGGCACATGGCTTTGTAGTTTTCTGATACTGAAATTTATCTTTGAGATGACCAGTAATCAGTGATCTCTTGTCAATTTGGATTTATTCATATAGGAACTGTATAAATACTGAATTTATGTTATATTGTAAACTGTAAGACATTTGATTTTTTCTTCTCTAATTTCACTTGACATTAAGTTAGTATATGTTCTGTGCCTTGTATTGCTTCTTTCTGATTTTTGAGAAGTATGCTTTAAATGATTTAAGCACTGGTTTATTTATCAGTTAACTAAATTGGAACTATATGCTTCCATTTTAGTGAAATCAAATCAAGGATCTCCATTTCCTTTGATTTTGTATCATACTTTAGTTCATCATTTTTCGTCTTTCATTCTCTTTTTATCTTTTCCAGACAATGAGTATGATTTTTGTAATTTTGAATTGTAGCTAATCTCTGACAAGAAACACTTTTGCTGTTCATCCAAGAGAGAATTATAAAGAAATGGCTGTGTAAGTGTGTGTTTACTACATCTTTGAATGTGTCCATTTGTACTTAAATTGTGTCTGATTGCAATTGCTATCGATGGTTATACAGTGTGGCCTCTGCTCCTGGAAAGGTTCTGATGACTGGAGGTTATCTTGTCTTGGAGAGGCCAAATGCTGGTATTGTACTGAGTACAAATGCTCGTTTTTATGCTATTGTGAAGCCACTTCACGAGGAAATTATACCCGAAAGTTGGGCATGGGTGAGTGATATTTTCCACACTAAACTGATAATCATTTGATCAGAAGTCAGCTTGATAATTTCCTTTTTCTCTTCTCAAGAAGCATTTTTATCAGTTTGATTATAAACTACCAGTCTCTTTCTTATACTTTTTAGGCTTGGGCAGATGTTAAGTTGACTTCTCCACAGATGGCCAGAGAAACTATGTACAAATTCTCTCTTAAGAAAATAAAACTTCAGAGTGTCTCTTCAAGGCAAGTAGCGTAAATCTCAGAGCTTATACCTTTCCAATTAGAGGATCTGCTATTATTTCGTTTTGTTTCTTTCAGATCCAATGATATTTGTTATTTAAGAAATAAGCACATTAGATACTTGAATTATTCAATCTGTTTCCTTATTAGAAGATATAAGTGTCCAGAAATGCAATAACTACTTTGTTCATTTAATCTCAGTGAATCAAGAAACCCCTTCGTTGAACATGCAGTGGAATATGCCATAGCAGCAGCCCAAGCAACATTTGACAAAGATAAGAACGATATGTTACAGAAACTACTTCTGAAAGGTAACATCTGATTCTTTACTTTTGCCTTTCTTTCCTGAAGATAAAATCAGTTATTAAAATTTGAATTTAAATTCCTCATTTAAAAAATAAAAGTGAAATATCTCAACATTATGCAGGTCTTGATATAACAATCTTGGGATGCAATGAATTCTATTCGTATCGGAATCAGGTGATCCTCTTTTGCAACTTATTTAAAATAGAATAATATTTCCAATATGACATGTAACTTAGAGATCTATGCTTATTTATTGTGAATTTGGGTTGTAATTTTACCACGAACTAAGTGTAAGATCTGAAACTTCTAAACCGTAATTTCTGGCAGCTGTTAAATCATAAGATCACATAGGACAAATTTCTTTATTATTACCTCAGATCATTTAATCAGACCAACTTGACTGGAACTTAAGATAATCATTTCTTCTTAAAGTAGCTAAAAGTCTGATTGGATGATAAGGGAAAAATCAAATCATTTATTGAAATTAAAATTTGAATGATTGAAAGTTGTGATTGTCGCATAGCGCATGATCTTATGTAAAAGTGTGCCAAACATTTTCCGGATCCCCCACAATAGAATGTATTGTGTTTCTTGGGGTGAAAGGGAGTATTTTAATGCTGATATATTGCCATATCAGTTGTTCAGTCTGAGTTTTTTTGAGTTGCTTGGATGCTTTTAAAGAAGAAGTTGTCACATCGATGACTCAGTCCAAATTAAGTAATCTAAGTTAATTTTTTTGTGTTAAATTGACCAATGCTAATAATATTTGACCAAAGATCTTATGTTTGAAAATGACAGACAAGTCAAAACTAAGAAGAAGTGCTATGGAATAATGTTTCAAGTTACCTTCATCAAAACAATAGTGGTTTTAGTTACATAGACCAGATTGATTAAGTGAATCTTGATGTTTGAAGTGACATGCATTTCATACCAAAGTCGAACTATAACACTTAATTTGGTTGTACCCCTCTACTTTATGCATGAGCACAGGACAAGAAATAGTAGTGTTCTGCTTGTAGGGATTTTATACGGCGGAACTGATCAACTTGGCTGCATCCTTTTTCATAATTTCATGACAGTTCAATTTCTTTGATGAAGCTTCAGTTGCACAAGATATACATAATAAAAGACATGACAAAGGCTTTTATTACCTTACTTTAATTTGTTGTAGGATTTTTCACATTAATCTGTTAAATACGTCTTGTAGATTGAAGCGCGTGGACTCCCTCTCATACCAGAGTCATTGGCTTCCCTTCCACCTTTTACATCAATCACCTTTAATGCAGAGGATTCAATTGGAGAAAAGCAGAAGCCTGAAGTTGCAAAAACTGGATTGGGCTCATCAGCAGCTATGACAACAGCTGTGGTTGCTGCTTTGCTTCATTATCTTGGTGTTGTTAATCTCTCCTCTTTTTCTGAGGATCAATCCCACGGAAGGAAAGACTCTAGTGATCTTGATATTGTTCACGTGATAGCTCAAACTGCCCACTGCATTGCGCAGGGTAAAGTTGGCAGCGGATTTGATGTTAGTTCTGCAGTTTATGGCAGTCAACGTTATGTGCGGTTTTCACCTGAAGTGCTTTCTTCTGCTCAGGTCATTCTTGTCCATCCAATTTATTTAATCAATTTAGAGTCAATTTTGAGATGAGTGTTCCCAGGAAACAACCTCTCTTAAGGTCCGCGTACATTCTACCCTCCCCAGACCTCACTTGTGGGATTTCACTGGGTATGTTGTTGTTGTTGTTGTTAGAGTCAAAGTTTAATGATAGAAAAAATGATGTAACCATTCACAAAACAAAAAGAAATAGGAGAGATGACTTTCTCTATAGCTTAGAGTATAAGTGAGCAACAGGAAAAAATGGCCCTAGGTTACTACTCTTTAAATTTTAATCTGCCAAAGACTTTGTCTCTCATGGCAAGTCCAGGCCAAAACTTAAATTGCTTTTTGCCTGAAAAGTGATAAATTAAAGTTGATACTCTTTCCACATTGAAACAACTTTTAAAATATATACGTAAATCACATCATTAAGATGCAGTTTCTAGCACCACAAGGTGCTATTCTCCTGTTTATTGTTAGTTCGATAGAATGACTCTCGGGTTAGTGATAGCACAAATAAAGACAGTAAGATGGAAATATTTGTGCTGGGCTAAGGCATGAAGTCTTGAAAAAGTGGTGCCACCTTCATGGCAAAGTAAAGCTATGGTGGAACTAAGTTCAGCATTACCTCTTGGTTCAGCCAGTCTTTAGCTCAGCGGCCTGATAAAACTTGCTTTAGACTATTGACATTGGTGCTAAGGCTAAACCCTAGCTTGGTGGCTTGAGACTCTATTGTGCCCAGAAATATAACTATCTGTATTTATTTTCTATTTTTCTTGAATTAGAGAACAAAAAGGGTAACAAGGGAAGCTGCAACTGAGATAGATTCTGCTCTTCAACATGTTGGTCACTTGTATACATGAAGCCTAGTTGCCATAAATTCAAACGACCCACTCCCTAGTAAGTTTTAGACAAAGTAGTCATGCTAGAACCCTAGAACCACCTCTAATCATAACTGTAGCTGGATTTTCAAATTTTGGTCTTACAAAGTACCTCATAGTTTAATCATTTTAGTGTCCTTGTAAGGTAAGTGGCCGTTGTATGATAAGTGAGCTTTTGCTTTCATTTTTGCCAAAAAGTCATCCATGTAGATCAAGATGGGGTGGCAGTCATCCATGTAGATCAAGAAGGGGTGGCTCTTGTTGAAGGTCCAACAGCTGGGGTGGCTCACGATGAAATCACCCTCCACATTGGACCTCAATATTGTTGTTGAATCACTAAAAGAGCAAGGTGGAAGGACCTTTGTTGACTCCTAGGGGGGAAGTTGGGGTTGGAGAAATGTAGGTGGTAATACAGGAAAAAAAAATGATAGAAAGAAAGAGCTTTAGTGGTGGAAAGATAATAAAGCGTGTAGTTAATAGATACTGCAGATTTTGCATCTTAATTTGTTGAAATCTTCCAAATAGCTCTGACTTGTTGACTATTTTGGATTTGCAGAATGCAGGTATGGCAACACCACTTACAGAAGTCATTTATGATGTCCTGAAAGCCAAGTGGGACCATGAGAGGACCAAGTTTTCATTGCCTCCATTGATGACTCTCGTGAGTCTGATAAATATGTTCCATATTCTCTTGAATATTGTCTGGTTAACTGCAATCAATTTCTTATCTGCTGTTAGTAAGCTGGAATACTGGATGACAAAAAAAATCTGATTTGGCCTGATTTTCATGTCTTTTAAGTAACACTACTTCTAATCACATCTTCACATCCTTTGTTAACTTCCAAACTCATTGTTGAAGAAGATTTGATTACCATGCAGTCATAGTGAACCACAAACAAGTTGCACACCACAACTGCTAAATATTTTTGTCAAATATACACATTTTTAGTGGTGCTTGGGTCAAAAGACAAATTTTGCTGTGTTAAGATCAAGTGGTTTCTTAAATAGCTCACTTTTATTGGATTCTTTGCCATGTCTATATAAATGTTAACATTGAAGTATCTTGTCTAAAACTTTTGACGTTATGCTGGCCTACTATTTTGGATTCTTTCTTGCTCTTTAGAGGGACACTACTAGGCTCTACTATTACAGAATTTGACTTCATTAATTACAATGTAAAATTGTCTGTGGTGCTCAGTGTTGCATCCTTTAAGCTGCTGAATTGATTGCTAAGCATATTGCAGTTACTTGGAGAACCGGGCAGTGGAGGATCTTCTACCCCATCACTGGTTGGTGCTGTCAAGAAATGGCAGAAGTCTGATCCTCAGAATTCTCTTGAAACATGGAGAAAGTTGTCAGAAGGAAACTCTGCCTTGGAAATGCACCTTAATACCTTGAGTAAATTAGCAGAAAGGAACTATAATGTTTATGAATGTGTCATCAACACCTGCAGCCTGCTTCCTGCAGAAAAGGTAAAATTCTTTTTGTCAAAATTGGTAAGGAAGTTCAAGATCTAGTATTATATAGAAATTTTTCTAACTATCCGTATTCATATGGAAGTTTTTTTGCTTCATTTTATTTTTGACGGTAGATATAATTATCCTTGATGCACTTAGCTTCTAACTTGTTCTGGAAAGGCTTAATTCGGTAAGTATCCATGAGTGTTTGAAGTCCTGAAAATTGGCTTAACTTTACAGAGTTGATTCATAGCCATAGCAATGGTTACTTTGACCTTCTTGATAAGTCATACAACAATAGGTATGCCTTCAATACAAGTTGCTTGGGTTGGCTACCTTCTTGATTATTCAGTTTCACACAAAAAAATCCACATAAAGCTACTGCCGTAATAGCTGAAATATGCATTGCCTAAGAGCTAATGGAAACAATCAACACAAACGTAGAAACAAACTTTGGTTCTTGATGAAGTTGTTCATTACCGGCATCAAGAAGATGCGAAGCGTACCAAAATAGATATGCTAGCTCCATTGCATACTGCAAGTGCAAGCTAAAGACAGGTAGGATAAGGGATTTCTTTCCCTTTTTCTGGTTCTCTATTCATTCTAACAATTCCTTTTATTTTCATGAAATGGTCTGACCTTTGAGTTCATGTGTTTTTTTTCCTTCGTTTCCTTCTTCCTCTTGTCATAGTTAAATCAAGAAGTTTTATCCTTTCATATTACAAAAAATAAACTCCAAAAGATTCCCTCTTCTCAATACTTCCCATTCTACTTCTAAATTTGAACTGTATTTGGTCCTAGCATCTCAATAAGGAGCAAAGGATGACCTTCTAGTTCCACTATAATAGACTGGCAAGTCTACTGAGGCATTGGAGCCCCCTTCCTCTGAACTTTCATCTAGTAAATCTTTAAGCCCTCTTTCTGTTGAGGAGTTGTAATCTCCTCCTCAAGCATCCTTCTTTGGGTCCTTCAAATCATTTGCTGCAACCATTTGCTGGAACGTCTTCTCCCTTAACGCCTTTGTTGTATCATTTTTCTTAGAGAAGCTTCCATATTGTTGTTTCAGCACAGCAGAAAAAACCTTACTTTAGTACCATCACGTTTTGGAGGCAGGTACTAACGATCCAATTTCCTCCTGCATGTCTGAATGCGATTTTCAAGATAAACTAATTAGACATCCAAGTACTTACAAATATTTGGGTCTTTAAAGTGAGTGTCATTGTTTTTTGGTTGGATAATGAAATATTCCTTCCTCAGTTGGAAATTTTCTTTAGAAAGGAAGGAGTGGAAGTCGCTTATTAGGGTAAAAGGATAGTATGTACGGGTGGAATGTTGTCTTGCCTTGCGAGGTTTAATGTCTGGTGTAAGACTAGTCGTACCCTTGCAGTTCTTGCCTTATGTTGTTTATTGTATTTCAATTATCATACTATTTTGTTGTTGTTATTGTTTCACTCTTGTAGACTTTATACTACTTCTCTTATTAGTCATTATGCTTTTTCCATTTTTTTTCCTTTTCTTTCTTTTTTTATTTTGGATTGATGCACTTGAGTCTAGGGTCTTTTGAAAACAACCTCTCTACCTCCACGAGGTAGTGGTAAGGTCTGCGTACACTTTACCCTCCCCAGACCCTATTTGTGGGATTTCATTGGGTATGTTGTTGTCTTTGGGATTGTAAGTTTTCCTGGTTTTCACCATGAACAGTGGCTTGAGAGAGCAAATGAACCAAGTCAAGCAGAACTTGTTAAAGAGTTATTAGGAGCCCGAGATGCTATGCTTGGAATCAGGTATTATATGCGCAAAATGGGAGAGGCTGCAGGAATTCCGGTAAGTTTGTTGCTGTCATGTGACTGAATGTTTCTATCTTCTCTCATCTTTAATTCATTCTTCACATATATATGAATTACTTCAGATGAAAATTAATTGGGACATCAATCTTAACCCGTCTGTAAGTTTGATTTGAAGAGCTATCCTCAAAGACAGCTACTTCTCTTGATGTACTGGGGTCCAATCCTGTGTGATTCATTTGAATGTCAAGAAAGTACAAAAGAGAAAATGTTAGAACGAAGTAAAAGGAACAGAACATAGGTTCATGCATGTTTTTTGTATCAGTGGGAGAAGTTTGACAATGAGAAGAATCTTTTCAAAATTGCCTTCAAATCCTGCAAGTTTTATCTGATTCCATTTGCACTTGCAATTGTAAGCTTGGGTGCTTCTCTATTGACCAAACACCAAAAAATGGCACTAAGATTTACCTTAAACGGATTTCTTCTCTATCAATCAACAGGCCTCTGAGGATTTTTCCATCTAAGACTGCTGGGCTTGGTAGCAATGCTTTCAGTTGCATGTTAAGGTTTGGCACGCTCTGTGCGCCATAAACTAACATAAAAATATGACTAATTAAAATCAAAAGCTCTTAGGAGTCGGCTGCATTGCTGTCTTCTCCCAACATAAGAATATGACTTATTAAAATCAAAAGCTCTTAGGAGTCAGCTGGTTTGCTGTCTTCTCCCATTTTTATTTTTTGACCATTCTTTCAACATGTGTCAAATTCGCAGATAGAACCTGAATCACAAACTCAGCTTCTGGATACAACAATGAGTATGGAGGGGGTTCTGTTGGCCGGTGTTCCTGGTGCTGGTGGATTTGATGCAGTCTTTGCTGTCACTTTGGGGGCTTCAAGCAAAAATGTGATAAAAACTTGGAGTTCGCTCAATGTTCTTGCTATGCTAGTGACGGAAGATCCTCGTGGTGTGTCTTTGGAAGACAATGATCCTCGAGCAAAGGAAATTACAGCAGCTGTTTCTTCGATCCAACTTCAATAATGACCTGCGAGTATAGGATATTATTTCCTATGGATTTATCATGCTATAGGACTACAACATCAGATTTTACGACACAATTCTATATTGTAAGATCAGAATCACTTCATCAATAAGCACAGAATGAGAGCCTGTTGTATTTTTACCCAAAACTTTTATCTTGTTAGAATTAGATCCCTTCTACCTCAGAACTATGTATGGTTATTTTCACGTTTTCTGGAATCAAAAGGTTAGATTCATTTCAAGTGAGTCTATCTTATTGGGATTAAGTTTGGAGTTTCATGTCTTTTCTCTAGTTGATCCCACCCCCAAGCATTATCCACCAAGAAACAAACTTTAGTGCTTAACATGGCTAGATGAATTTTTCGTTTTGTAATAGCTGTGTCCATGTCAATTTACGCGTACCTTAATCAGTGGATATTTATTTTTTCTTACCAATGCAATAATCAAGTAACTCTGTCAATTTACTTCTTCCATTTCAAAATAAGTGAATTGTTGAAGTATTTTTCATAGTTCAAATTAACTTAATTATTCAATCTTTAAGAATAATTTTAGAATTTTCTTCTATTTTTATCCTTCATTAGGATTTCATATGTGATGAGTTTCAAGAAACTTAATTGGTACATTAGTTTGTATTGAAAGTACTTCCCCTAATCAAATGTTTAGTCATTCTTAAAAGTAGTTTGAGAATAATTAAAAAGGGTAAAAATGAAAAGAAATGTCTAATTAATATCTTAATATTCTTTTCTCAAAGGGTGTGTAGTATTCAATAATTCATTTATTTTAAAATGGAGTAAAGTTTATGCAAATTCGAGGCAAGATTTGAATTTTGATCTCCCATCATTGGCATCCCATTTCATTTTCAATTGGCCCACACTCTTGAGTGCTCTACTATAACAATTTCATTCATTCATGATCCTCAAAAAATTCATGTGTGGCCTTGCCTGAATCAAGGACATCCAAATAGTTGCAAAGCTAAAAGCACATCATCAACTATGTCTACTTTCCCTCTTCCTAAAAAGCATATCATCAACTATGTCTACTTTCCCTCTTCCCTCTAAGCTTCCTCAGAGTATATTTCACCATAAACATTTAGGTATTTATCCTATACCCAAAAGTTAGCTAGAGCTATTGGTCGAACACTTGAACTATTCTGTTAAAACACAACCTCATCAAATCCAAACTTGAAAATGTGCGCATGAATCTCAACTCTTAAATCCAAGTTTCAAGATTTGGCCATCACTTTTGGTTCAATTCATTATCATAATGTTCATGACAATTCAAATCCATTTATCTATTCAAAATCTTTAATTTTCTTCTAATAATAATAATAGGTATTACTCCGTATAAATAAAAATATCTTGAATTCCGTATCTCTCTTTGTACCAGTAAAATCTAATCATATTTATAGGTTATACTTCCTTCGTTTTAATTTATTTATCTAGTTTTGATTTAATCAAAATTTAATAACTTAAAGAAAATTTTTAAATTTTCTCATCTTAAAATTAAAAATATTAAATATTTAGAATGTATCAAAATACTTTTTAATCTTGTAATCTTAAATGTGCAATATAAAAAGTTGGAATTAAAGATTTTTTTAAAAAAAGTTTTTCTTTCTAAATGGATTAAAGAGGCTGTTTGAATTGACTTTTTTAAGTGATTTATAAGGTAAAAGATAAAAATCAAAAGCAAATAACTATAAATTAGTACTTCTACTTTTGATTTTTTTTTTTTGTACTTTTTTTAAAAATATTTTAGGCACATTTGCATTACCCAAATATTTTCAAAATTTAAAAAATATTTAAAAATTAAAAAAAGAAAAAGTCAATTCAAACAGATTAAAAATAAAAAATTCAAACTAAGAATTTATTAAAAGAAGTAAAGAAACTAACAAATTGAACTGCATAGTAATTAGCTTGCTGTTTGGATACTACAGATCCCTAATTAGCCTTTAATCTCAGTATTTATGCAATCTGTCTACCCCGCCAGTAAACAAACTATGGAGAAAGAACACGGCGACCTTTTCCCACTGAACCCTACACCTGCGGCGGAGACTATAGCAGTTGACGCCGGAGACCGGCAGTCACTGCAGCAATCAATTCGACCTCGTCCGAAGCGGTTCGTGAAGAACCAAATACCAGACTCCATCCTTAACGATGCAGCACTCAACGCCGCCATATCACTTCTACCTCAAAACTACAACTTTGAAATCCACAAGTGTGTATGGCGAGTCCGGACTTCAGGTGCCAAGCGCGTGGCCCTACAGTTCCCCGAGGGTCTCCTCATGTACTCGCTCGTCATCTCCGATATACTCTCCGCATTCACTTCTGCCACACACTGTTTCATCCTCGGCGACGTGACTTTTGGCGCGTGTTGCGTCGACGACCTCTCGGCGGGAGCGCTTTCTGCTGATCTCCTCATTCATTTCGGCCATAGCTGTCTCGTGCCTATTGATTCCACCACTATCCCATGCCTTTATATATTCGTCGAAATCTCAATCGATGTTCACAGGTTATTGCATGAACTCAAACTCAATTTTTATAATTCTGATACATATAAGAATATCATTATGGCTGGAACAATTCAATTTGCTTCTGCAATTCGGGCGGTTAAGCCCGAACTAGAAAAATTGGGGTTTAGTGTTTTGATTCCTCAAGCTAAACCCTTATCGGCTGGCGAAGTACTAGGTTGTACTGCCCCGAGTGTTAAGAGCAGGTTTTCTGATGGAGAGAATGTGGTTTTGGTATTTGTGGCTGATGGTAGATTTCATTTGGAGGCGTTTATGATAGCAAATCCGGGTATAAAGACTTACAGATATGATCCATTTATAGGGAAGTTGTTTGTGGAGGAGTATGATCATAAGGGAATGAAGGAGGAGAGGAAGAGAGCGATTGAGAAGGCGAGGGAGGTGAAGAATTGGGGAATAGTGCTTGGGACATTAGGTAGGCAGGGGAATCCGAGGATATTGGATAGGTTAGAGAAGAAGATGTTGGAGAAGGGGATGACTTGGACGGTTGTGTTGATGTCGGAAATATCTCCTACGAGGATTGCATTGTTTGAGGATGCAGTGGATGCTTGGATCCAGGTTGCTTGTCCTAGGTTGTCAATTGATTGGGGAGATGCGTTTAAGAAGCCTTTGCTAACGCCATTTGAGGCGGAGATTGCATTAGGTGATTTATCAGGGTGGTGGGAGAGGAAGAATTCAGTGAATTCAGATATATGTTGTGATGAAGATATGAAGTGTTCAAAGAATGAATCTTGTGGTGCTTGTGATAATGCTGGTGGGAAAGTGAAAGAAGAGTTACAAGTGGATTATCCAATGGATTATTATGCTCAGGATGGTGGGGAGTGGAATTCTTGCTACTCTAAGAAGCCTGCTCGACATTCTCAAAGAAGTAGTCAATCTTGTAATGGTGCCAGTGCCATCAAATCTAATAGCTGAGCTAACTTGTTCCAGCTGGACATATTGCTGCCATCATAAATGGAGTTTACACTTTAAAGTGAGTACGTCTCTTGTATTTTCTGTTGAGGCCTCCTAGCTCAAGTCTCTATGCCCAAAAAGTCACATTCTTCGTAGTAATTAAAGAAATATAGTTTATTATTTATTACTTTTTCTAATTGTTTCTGCAATACTTTTTCTAATTGAGGATAGTCTTGCAATGTGATATGCTCTTCTAGCATATATATAATAAATTGTTTGACAGAATATGACTCTTCAGTGAAAATTGCAACCCGCACTAATATTTTTTTGTTAAAGATCTGTCCCTGCATGCCTTTTTTTTGTTTAACATTTCTTGAGTGGATAGATTTTGATACCAAGTTGGTGATACATCAAAAATGATGTTTCATTTATCATGAAAAAAGCACTTTGAAAGAATCGACTGCTTAAGAACAAGGCATGTGTTCTGTTATGAAGATAATTGAATTATTTTCTTTATGTTACTTATTAACATCATTATTAGCAAGTATGTATACTTCCACAACTTCTCTCTCCTCCTATTTGTGGGTGTTGAAAATGTGTGAAATATTTTGTACTTCAGGGTGATAGGCAAATGTCATGTTTCGAGCTCAGTGCAATCACATGTATTCCATCTGTGATTGTGCAACTGTATTCTAACTTTTCTTGTATTCCTCATTATCATCCAAACTTAAAGATGCTACGATAATGGGAGAAAATCAAAAGAGAACAATAACTATTATGGAACCAACTGCTTATTGTATGTAAGGGAAGAATTGACATTTATGTGTGGTCATTCGTCTTAACCCAACATCTGTAAATACACTGGTGTTGTCTCTTTCTCAAAAATAAAAAAATACAGTGCCGTTGTATTAGGAAAGACGTAACTGGGGGAGCGAATCAGGTCTGTACTAAGAAAATAGAATACATACTGGTATATCCAACAGTGTGAAATATAGTTTCCTGTTTAGTGTTTTAGGACCTTCGCAGAAAACATTGGAAGAACTTTCACTGGGTGGTAAAGCATGCCGCCAAGTTAAAAGTACAGTGTAGGATCGATCTTTTGGTAATTTCTCAGAATGTATTCTGCATATTTATGCTTAACCAGTTGATCGAGCCCATAGTTCATACTGTAATTATCACCTTGTTTGTGTAGAGTTTTCTACTAAGAACTGCAAACACATTGGTTCTTATTTTTCATTTTGAAAGTTTTTGATCTTAAGTTCGGTGTGTCGTCAGTATCGTCGGTATCTGTGATAGAAATATTTTTATTAGTCGTTCTTTCTGTTTCCTATCTCTTCCTTTCCTTTTTCCATATCTAGTTTATTCTGCTTATGGGTTTTTCCGATGAGGGTTCCCAAGAAACCCTCTCTATTTCTATGAGGTAGTGGTAAGGTCTGCGTACATTCTACTCTCCCCAGACCCCACTTGTAGGATTCTACTGCGTATGTTGTTGTTGTTGTTGTTACTTTTACAGGACTAGTTCGGAACATTGTTTCTACCCTTATTTTTAGTGGTTTTATTAGTTTGCTATGCTTTTGTGAGTTATTTCTATGTATCTTGGTATTATGCAAGACAAGAACAAAGTTCATAAAACCATATATCTTTCAGTTTTCGTCATGCAGTCTTTCTATTGACCAACCTCAGCAGAGAGTTGGAAACTCGTATCTTGCTATTTCACTCCATGCATCCCTTTATTGACCAACTCCAACAATTTAGGTGCAAGTCCATCTGTCCAAATTTATTCCTCAGCTCCAGCAGAAACTGTATATTTTTCTTGAAGAGCAGCCTGCCAGTGTGTTAAGATATTTAATAGGTAAAATACTGTGGGCTTTCAGCTTTCAGGGGAGGTTTAGATCAAGTGAATCGTTATGATAGTAAAGTAATCTGTCTCCTTGATAAACATGTGCTGGAATGTGACGGATCCAGTTGCATATTATATATTTATCTACTTTTTTCTTTCTATATTCCTATTGTTACAGCTTCCTTGCATCACAAAGCATAAGAGATGTGAGTTAGGGAAGTTTGTTAAGTGATGGTATATTACTTCTATACAAAGGTTGATCGCAAAAAGAACTGGCTTGTCTATTTCTTATCATCCATGTTATATGCGTGTTGTTAGGGTGAAATGAAAAAAGGGCGATGCTAAGGGCTGCAAAAGTATGGAGAAACCACCTGCTACCTTTAACCATGGCCATGATTTTTTCAGTCCTAAGGAGTTTCAGATAAACCTGGGTGTTCACTGAGGCGCCAAAGGAGGGAAGGCTGAAAGTTCAAGAATGTAATGCATGTGCGTCTTGCTTAGATATTCAACACATTTTTAAAAACTGCTAGCTCTCTGTCTTAGTGTCATTGTTCAGCTGTCAAGGGTTGGTGAAAAATGGTTCTTTTAAATTGTTTTATCTTTTGACAGAATGTACAATGTTGAATATACTTATTCAATGAATGAATAGTTCTGTTATTTCTTTAGTTCTAGTTTATGGTTTGAATATCAACTCATTAGCATACAGCTCATACCAAGTCCTTTGTAATCTTGTATGGTGGAACGTTATATGGATGATGAACAATATTCATATATTCTCCAAGATGTTTGCACCAAGCATTACTAGGAAGATACATCACTAACATAAAACATAGTATTGTGAACTGTACAAAGGGAATCTATTGTAACATTTTATTATAGAAATTTACATGCAACTGTGTTTGAATTTTCCTATGCCAAGCATTTAATTGGAAAATCAAAAGGGGAACTTTGGAAGAGGCAATCTGTGAGTATCAACTTTCTTTGTTGTAGCATTATCTCGACAAAATTGAGCAATCCTTCAACAAATCCCAGATTCCTCCAGCAATTTAAGCAGACTACGTTCAGGTGCACTCATTGATGGAAGAATAACCCGATTCATGGGAGGTCTAGGTATTGTTCGAGCTGCTTCAGAGTTGGCAGCTCTTCTTTCCTGCATAACGGGAATATCAGGCCTTCTAATTCTTACAGAAGACCCTTGCTCCTTCCATATCCTTCCGTCCTGTAAGTGAAGAATTATACAAATTCCAGTTAGCTGTGTTAATGCAAGAAGTAAAATGGAGGAGCTGGGAGGTGAATAAAGATCTTGGTGCTATTAGCGTACTTATCAAAATTCTTCTCTTCGTTATCACGATCAAGCATATAGTACAGGTATTTGATCATACAGAAGGATAGTCCAAGTATACTTTCTTGCATACTCTGTATGGCATCCAACTTAGACTCTAGCTTGTAGTTTATTGCCCTGGATTTCTTATTCGTCAATGCATAGTGGCAAGTCCCCCTAGTGTAATCAGAAAGTTTACAGCTAACAAGGGAGTAATTAGCAGTTAGTAAGCATACAATCACTCAAGAGAATATACACTAGATTGACTGTATCAGCACTTAGTGCACTTTCTAAAGTTTCTCCCAGGAGAAAATATCTAGTAATACTCCAAATGTTAGTTAAGGGCCTTACTGTAAGGCCAAGAAAATTAGAGTTTGCGAATCTGTTGACTTGTGGTCAATGTAAACCAGAATGGAAGCAGTAGAGAGACTAAGTTTCTCTACCTCTTTGTTATATGTTCAGTTAGTTAACTCTAATGGCTTCCATGCTTATTTAATTTTTGATGAACCATCAATATTTGGGTCATATTTGACACCCTTCGTCATAACCAATTCCATTTCCGGTTCTATTTCCCCAGAGATTTGAACTCAAGTTAAAACGCTATACACTAAATTATCTATTACATAAATGGAGAAAATACAAATGAATATATGATATATGTTTTTGTCTGTATTCCCTATTCCTTGCCAACGCGAAGATATATGCGGTTATTGAATATTTGCTCATCCTAATCTTGATATCTAAGCCTGAAACCCATGGCATTAGTGCAGAAAACATGCCTGGGTGCAATCCTGGTGTCTGTATGATTGCACCATATCCTGATCCTTCAAACTGTCATCACCTGATTTAACATGTTATCTATTGTAACTTCCATCACTATAAGCTTACATTAATGTTAAAGTCCAATTCTGGAGGAGGGGTATTGAATTTTTTTCTGTCATTGGCTGTTGTCGTCTCCTCAGAATTAGCACCATTTTTCTTATCGGCAAAGAAGTCCATTTCATGTCTGTTGTGGTGTTGTAGCTCTTCTTCTTGATCATTGATCATGATGAGCAGAGGAGCAGTGAAGGTTCACTGGGAATTGAATAATAGAAGGTGGTGGTCTGTCCATTGATGAAAAAGGTTCACAAAATTTGTGGTGTTGTTGGTTATGGACTTATGGGGTTCAAGAAAAGAATCGAGGACAGTAGAGAAACTTTGTTATATGTTTTTTGTCAGTTTACCTAGACTCTTGTTTATGTCTTGATTGAGCTTTTCTTTAAATAAAAAAATTCCGTTAAATTTTTCTTAAATGTATTTTTCCTGTTGTGCAGCAACCTTATGAATATGATGCCAAGTTCAAAGGTACAGGCTAGGGATCAGCTTGAAAATGGGATTGTTCCAGAATATGGGGATGCTCAGTAGCTTAATGGGGTTCATGATTTACTGCAGGGGAACTCTGTTTGAAGTTTTGGATAATGCAGCAAGTAGACAAATCAATGGAGGCAGCATTAATGTTAGATCAAGTCATTAGGTTCTTGAGTGTTGATGATTTTAGGTGTCCAATTACTCTGAAGACTGCTGATTTGTTTATTGTAATTGCAAAACTGCAGCTGATTTTGTATTTAAATTGGGATCTTAGTGATACCAAAGGCTCGTTAAGGGTTCTGTATACTTGGACACGTGAGGGTTATAGGTGTTATTGTGATGAATCAAGGTTCACAGCCTTGATTTTAGGGTGTGATGTTATCACACTGTCTGAAATACGTTTTGGATCATCTTCTGTGGAGAATCAAGAGCAGCATATTCTAGTTGCCAAGTTGGAGCAATTCATCAGAATTGAGTTGCCAACCAAGGGCTACATAGATGTAAAACAAGATGTTATTATGTTTTGCACGATTTTTTATTTTAAAAATGAGAATTACTTTCCCAGTAAAAGTAGGGAGATTAAGTTTTTCCTGGTCTCCTTTTACCCTCTTTAGACAGCAGGAAGCTATTTAAATATGGATACCCATTGGGTAATTCATTTTTACTCATTTAAAATATGAGTCTTAACTCATATTTGATTCATTTTTGATCGACTCATATTCGACTCGACCCGCTCGTTTGCCACGGCCACCAAAAACATCCCACTGAATTATGTCAAAAAGACCAGTACAGCCAGAATGCATTTTCCTTTTGGTTTGATAACCTTATTGTTATACCTTCAGTCAACCTTAGAATCTATAGCCCCAAGAAGCCATGAACTATTAACTTAATATGACTAATGACTTATAAACATTTTGCAAGCTCTAGAGCACTTGACCAGGTACAAAGGGCACCAAAATTTTGAAGAGTATACAAGAATACAAATAATAAGTTTTGGAAACCACCACATAGAGCAAATATAATGAGTTGAAGACGTTACATTTAGTACTGAAGGTTCTGGTAAGGGACATTGCATTGGGCGATCAATATCGAGAGGCTCAGCCGGGTGTTCAACTGGCTTAAACTCAAATGCAAATTCAATACCATGAGACGAAGCCCGATCTATAGTAGCAGCCTCTGAATTTGGGGGAAACACCTCCCTTTCATCCTGCACTCAAATTACATCATAAGTTGACAGTCAAAATCGAATAAACAAGACAATTAACACAAAAACCAAAACAGTTACATTTTCAGTTGTTCTTTTTTCCTTTTTTTTTTTTAAAAAACAAAAAAGGGTCTGTTTTACTTATTTATACACCGAAGTCCTCACCAGATAATTAAAGAAGCTTTGTTAACATAAAAAGAATGAGTCCTGCTCACCCCCTTTTTATCTTCTTTAATTACTTGCAAAGTCAAAAGAAAAAAAGGAATACCTAACTAATGAAAACATAACATATAAAGATCATGAATACAACCTTGTGATTATATAAGAGTTAACATTGGAGAAATGCTGAATATTGTATTCACTTTCTCATAGGTATTGGTAAACAAACATTATAAGAAGCAAAATGAAGACGGTCCAAGGAAAACTTTCCGCTTTGTTATTCCTAGTAATATACCTAGTAGGATCAAATAGCCAATTTATGCCTTGGCCCCCTGTTGGTCCTCGTCCACTTTGTCTCTCTCAAATTACACTAGTGAACAATGCATGCCAATTTTTGCCATTGACTCCTGTGCCTCCATCACCTGGCCCAACACCCGGTCCCGGCCCGATACCCGGCCCAGTACCCGTGGCCTCAACAGCACCCGGCCTTTCATCTTCCCCAACTCTTGCGTATACACAAACTCCAGTAGAAGAGGAATGTTGTAGGTGGATGAAAAATGTGGATAGCGAATGTGTGTGTTCTCTATTAGCTCATTTGCCTACTTTCCTTTCTAGGCCTGTCCATCAGTATACTACTTTGGCTCATGCAACTTGCAGTGTAACTTTCACCTGTAGTTCCTCTTCTAGGTTTCACACTGCTGATGATCATCATAATTCTCCATAATTATGTTTCTCTATAATTAAAACGCCATGTCACAGGGAGTTTCGCCTTCCCGGTTCCTATTAATAATTACTACGTTATTATTACCGTAATACTTAATAGTAGATAATAAGAGTAAAGATTTTTAGGAGGGGATACAAAGCTTAATTGACCTCCTAAAAGTTTAAATGTCCTATGACTCATTGTATCACGTTTGATTATATATATTATATATTTGGGGGAAATACTTCCATTTCATCCTAAAATCAAATCAGATCACAAGTTTCTATAACTAAAATCAGATATACTTAATTAAAGAAAAGCTCTTCACATTTGACAGTCAAAATCGACAAAACAAGACAATTAACACAAAGGTGAAAATAGTTACATACAAGTGCACTTTGAGTCCGACGATGGCCAGCTCTGCTCACAGAAAATCTAGAAAAAATGCCCACCATATTTCCTCTTGATCACCCAAAAGGCTGAGTCTTCTTCTTTTCACAAACGCTCTCTTTGAAGTGTTTACAAATCTATCAAATATTAATTGGTTTGAAATTTGAATCTATAATTTTAAAAGTATAATAATAACAACTTACCGTTTGTAATCAGGAAAAAAAACATTTTATTAGTTGGGTTTTGTGTGGACTCGGTTAGCCAGTAGAATGAAAAGTACAAAGTATTGGTTGAAGAGCCATTAATAATTTTTACTACTGTTTAATTAGGCATTAAGTTCAAACCTAAAAATTGTCATTTTATTAGGAAGTTAGATGAAGTGTGATGTTGTGTTTGAGTTTGAGTGGGTAGACTTGTGTTTGTTCGATACGTAATCTTTTATCTTTTCTCATCTGTGTCTGTGTCTGCCCAACTGGGTCCCTTTGGTTTCATTGCCAGCAACCGTGTTTTATTAGACACGTGAGCCTCTATTAATACGGTCCAATGTTACTCTTTCTTGGGGTGTGTTTGCTATAATGTTTTTTTTTTAAATTTTTTTTTTATATTTTGTTAAATTAAAGGTTTTGAAAAATGTTTCTCAGACGAATTCATTTTCCTCCAAATTTAGGAAAAATTACTTTTTAAAAAAAATTAAAGAAAATACTTTTTACAACTCTCATTCAATAAATTACAGTAAAAGGAGAACATTTTGAATCATTCTAAATATTACGGGTAATTTTAATCAAAAAGGTAAAAAGAAATCATTCTTGAACTATTTTTAATATGTTAAGGACATTTTAGATTGTCTCAGATAGATGTTTGTTTCTTTCTCTCAACAACTTCATTTTGAAGAATATATCTGTTGACATCCAATTTTTACCTTCCACAGTGTCAAATTAATTATCGAGGCTTTATTCTTGTTTTATTATTTT
>JAABOM020000096.1:17920717-17933454 GCA_011800125.2 Solanum clarkiae | reverse complement strand
AAATGAAAAATAAATATTATAAAATAAAATATAGGTTTAGAAAAAATTAGAATAATAAAAATAAAAAAATTAAATAATCATAATAAAAATAAATAAAAAAAAGAAAAAAATGAAAAGGTAATCAACATGTAATTACAACCATGTACTTATTGTAATTCACAGCCTCCCTCTATGAATTGAAAAGTGTAATTACACTTGGCCAATTATATCCAATTACCTGTTAACCATGTAATTACCTGTCCAACCAAACAGGTCAAACAATGTAATTACACCTAATTCCATCAAATTCAATTACTGTCCTTCCAAACAGGCTCATATTGATTAAAAGAGGGAGCATTGTGAATATTTTTACATTGTTAGTGTATACTAGTTTAACCTTCAATAGTAAATAACTTATCATCATGGCTTTCAATTAACGATTGTCCATAAATTTATCAATAATTATATATCTTAATAAGGGACATGAGTTTTTAATTGTATAAATGATTTTACTCCAACGCACAAATCAAACATATATAATTAAACTCACGATTTATATGAAGTAGCGAGGTTCTTACATGCATATGTAAGTGTGCAATTGACAGGATTTATTCATCGCGGGAAGTGACACATCAGCCACAACAACAGAATGGGCAATGGCAGAACTTCTTCGAAAACCTGAAGAACTCAACAAATTACGACAAGAAATAATCCGACAAATAGGGACAGAAAGGCCAGTTCAAGAATCAGACATAGACAAATTCCCTTACCTTCAAGCAGTCGTAAAAGAAACCATGAGACTTCATCCAGTAGCTCCATTACTCTTACCTCGAAAAGCCCAACACGAAACAGAAGTGTTAGGCTTTAGCGTGCCCAAGGACAGTCAAGTTTTAGTGAATGCTTGGGCTATTGGAAGAGACCCCAAGTCATGGGAATGGCCACTAGAATTTCTGCCTCAAAGATTCATGGAATCAAGCGTGGATTACAAAGGTAGGGATTTTGAGTTGATTCCATTTGGCGCAGGGAGGAGAATTTGTCCAGGAATGCCACAGGCTATAAGGATGGTGAATCTGATGTTGGCTTCTATTGTTCAACCATTTAGTTGGAAGTTGCCTGATGGGATGCCACTGGAGAAATTGGACATGGAGGAACAATTCGGAATTATCTCAAGGAAGGCTATTCCTCTTGTTGCGATGCCTAGTATGGAAGAAAATAAGGTTGTATGTTAAATCTATGTTTTATGATCTTAATGGGATTGTCGTTTTATGAGCTATGCGTTATGAGATCGTTAGAAGTATGGGTATCTATTAAAGAAATACGTACACACCTATATTTAATAAGGAGAAGTGAGCTTCTGGAAGAGAAAACTCAAATAATTTTCTCAACTAGCATATATGGAGGTTTAGAATTTTCCGTTCATGATTTCCATCTATGCTCCTGGTGAAGCTCCGATCTAGGCTCCGCCAGTCTATTAGTATTGAAATTCAGATTCAGAGACACTGAGGTCTATTTCTTTTCTTTATATTCAGAAGTTTGTTTCTCATGTGCTTAGTGTTAATTTATAGAGCTCAAATTGAATCTTCACGGTCAATGTATTGTTGTACATATCAATTTGTTCCTATTTTGGAACTGTTGCATGTGTTAGCCTTTTCATGAACGTTCTGATTGATGGTTGATGCCATAGATTGTAGGGGATAGATTGTTAACAAAGTGAAAATAAAAGCGAATATTGGTAGTAAAAGGCTCTAACCAGACGTAGTGATGGCAAATGGGGTAGAGTGGGACAGTTGTGGGGCAAGTTCACACAAACCTACTAAGATTTCCACCCGCTCCGCCTCATCCTAACTCGTATAATATCATTTATTGATTTTATTTCATCTCGCTTCATTCCACATATGCCTGCTTCGCCTAGCCCCACATAATTTGTAAAAAGTAAATAACTAAATTCAAATACTAGATGCAGTAGGTTTAAACTTAAAAATTTAAAATCTGTTAACTGCTTGATATTAAAAGTCCATTATTGAGAGAAGTGGTAATCCTCTTCTACTTGTTGGCGGAGAGGATTTAACTGCTAAAATTAATATGTTAGCCTAGCACAATAATGCAATTTTATAGTGCTCTTTTAAAAACGTCAGTAACAATTTTTTTTGATAGTTTTCAATTGATTACAGTTGATGGAATAAATAAAATATGGCATGCAAATAGTGACTAGATTTCAGATTACAAGTTTTAGAAGTTTTTTTCTTTTAAATATCGCGTCAAATTAAAAGTTTAGAAAATTATTTTTGGATTGAAACTAAGTTCTCTAACCAGTAACATCTCTGTACGTACATTGTGACAAAACAGCGGTAACAAATTAAACGCTGATGAAGACGCTCAGTGAAGTGATGGAAGAAAGAAACGATTAGAAAATCGCAAAAGTGGGGCTAACAATTAGATACAAGTGACGATTTCCTTATCCTGAGATTGTGTGTATCTACTATATAGAGAGGGCTAGGAATAGGCACCTCGTGATCTAATATATTTATCAAACAAGGACAAAAAGGACTCATAGCGCAACCCAATACAATTTCGTAAAAGAATGTAGAGATAACTTGTGAGGAAAGAAGAATCCAAAAAAGAACAACCTTATCCCCACAAAAGATCAACACACACAATTTTATGAGATAGATATGAGGAGCCTGTTTTCTAAGTCACACGACTCTCATCTTTGTAATCTATTCCGAGTACAAGAGGAGGAATAATGGAATTTTCCCTTCTGCTGTTCAGCATCTCCTTAATTTTCTGCTGGTTTTTCATCAAGCCATTAATTCTCACTTCTAAATCCACCAGAAATAAGCAGCCACCTGGTCCTACTGGCCTCCCAATAATCGGCTCACTCCTCGACCTCGGCTCAAGACATAATCAATCACTAGCCGAGCTAGCCAAAATCTACGGCCCGCTCATGACTCTTAAACTCGGCTCAGTCACCACGGTTATAGCCTCCTCCCCTGAAGCAGCCAAAGAAATCCTCCAAAAACACGACAAAACATTCTCGGACCGCATGGTTCCCGATGCGGCCACATCTCAGCCCAATCCAGAAGCCACGTCGGCGTGGGTCCCAGCTGACAACATGTGGAGGAACAAGAGAAGAATATTGAACACGCAAATGTTCACAAACCAAAAACTCGATTCTCTTCAACAACTTCGCCACCACAAGATAGAACAACTTGTGTGTCATATTAGAAAACTATGTGAGAATGGCTCAGCTGTTGATATTGGACGCGTCGCGTTCGTCACGATGCTGAATTTAGTGTCGCGCACTATTTTCTCGATTGATTTGGTGGATCCGGAATCAGAGATGGCTCAAGAGTTTAAGGATTTGGTGTGGACCGTCAATGAGTATATAGGTAAGCCTAACTTGTCAGATTATTTTCCATCACTGAAGTGGTTAGATTTACAAGGAGTTAGGAGGAGTATAAGGCCAGCGTATATAAGGTTGCATGAGATATTTGATCAACTTATTGAGAAGAGAGTACAAGCTAGAGGGTCTGGTCGGATGACGAACACAGCTGATGATTTTTTGGATGTCCTTCTTGATCAATGTGAAGATGAAGACTCTGGATTTGATCGCAAAACTATCAAGCCTATTATCCTCGTAAGTGTTTTTTAACTGATGACTTAGATTCAATTTCCAAATTTCTTTATACTCCATTATTGAAGCAAAAAAGAAATTGGTTTTTTTGGCGTGAGAAGGCAACCTAGATTAAAGAAAAATTGAAATTTATAAGCCATCTTTTCCAATATTTTCTTACTTCTATCCCTTTGATCAATAGCAAAGATATCTGTGTTTCGTGAGGCATAGAGTTCTGTCATTCCTAAAATTAAATGCTCTTCATATATATTGATTTAAACTACATAAAGTGACATTGTAAATATTTTTTTTACATTATTAATGTAGTTTCTTAACATGTAATAGTAGATTAGGTATCATTTTATCAAGTTATCAATTATTCCCTCCATCTTAATTTATGTGAGGTAGGTTGACTTGACACCTGCTTTAAAAATTCTTTTTAAAAAAATTAAAATTTATGATCTAAAATAAATTATAAATATTTCGGCCAAGTACTTATTACTTCTTGGGTTGTAATTGCCACTTTGAGGTCTCTTTTGGAATGAGGCATGTAAGGGAGCCAATATGAAGAAGTTCTAGGAGTTATAAAGAAAGCTTCCAGCTCATATTGGTCATGGGTTGGGAACAAGAATTGAACTCTTCTTTCATCAAAGATAGGTGTGATCTAATTTTCTCTCTAAACCACTAATTTTCTTACGGTAAAGTGGTTGAAAGCCTCTCTTCCTTCTTTTGAGTCTATGTGCTTCTACTTAGTATGTCGTTTATATGCTTATGAATAAGCTAGAGACCCTCTTTTTTATCCTCCTTTTGCTTGTGCACCAATCCAGGGAGCTAAGGTATCCTCGCTAATTCACCTAGTTTTCTTTTCCGAGAATGAACTAGCCTAGAGGAAATGGGCATTAAGCCTATAAGTCAAAGTACGGAGGAAGAGTTAATAGGCAAAGACACTCTCAGTCAAAGGTACACGGGCAATCTTGCTAGTCAATCAAATAGATAGAAGATCTAGTCCCAAAGCTATTTTCATTAGGCTGCTTTCTCCATATAGCATCTTACAGCGCAATAAAGGCTTGTGATAATGTTTGTTGTTTTTAAATATAGAAATATATTCTTTTTGGTACTATTTATAAGTAATATGAGTCATATAAATTAGGACGGAGTGACTACTAACGTTTTCCTTTAAAATTTATCAATAATTATGTTAGTAAGGGACATGATCTATTGTACATAAATGTTTTTCCACCAACGAATAAAACATGATTAAGCTCAGTATATATATGAAGTAGGTAGCTAGGTTATTATTGCATGTATGTGCCATTGACATCAAACCATGATAGGATTTATTCATTGCGGGAAGTGACACATCGGCCATAACAACGGAATGGGCAATGGCAGAACTCCTTCGAAACCCTAAAGAACTCAACAAAGTACGACAAGAAATAATCCAACAAATAGGTACAGAAAGGCCAGTTAAAGAATCAGACATCAACAAACTTCCTTACCTTCAAGCAGTCGTAAAAGAAACCATGAGACTTCATCCAGCAGCTCCATTACTCTTACCTCGAAAAGCCCAACATGACATGAAATTGTTGGGCTTTACTGTGCCCAAAGACAGTCAAGTTTTTGTGAATGCTTGGGCTATTGGAAGAGACCCCAAGTTATGGAAGAGGCCACTAGAATTTCTGCCTCAAAGATTCATCGAATCAAGTGTAGATTACAAAGGTAGGGATTTTGAGTTTATACCATTTGGTGCAGGCCGGAGAATTTGTCCAGGAATGCCACTGGCTATAAGGATGGTGAATCTAATGTTGGCTTCTATTATTCAGCCATTTAGTTGGAAGTTACCTGATGGAATGGCACCGGAGAAGTTGGACATGGAGGAACAGTTTGGAGTTACATTAAAGAAGGCTATTCCTCTTGTTGCAATACCTAATATGGAAGAAAATAAGGTTATATCTTAAGTGTATGTTTTATGATGTTAATGGGATTGTCCCTATATGAGCTATGTATGAGATTGTAGAAGTAATATGTACGAATTCCAATGTCTCTTTCAATTTGTTTATTTTAAATTTCAAATCAAAATGGAAATAAAGAGATCGTCTGAAAATTTTGTGTCAGGATCTCTTGGGGCCTGAATGAGTCTGGATCGGACTCCGTTGTTGGGCTTCAAGGGATCTTTTCGATGAAACGTTAGTAATTAGTTACTATTTAAAAGGGAAAATAGTTCGACAGATTTACCTTCTTAAAAATGGGGCATCATACAAATTATAGTCCAGAAAATTGCTCAGTAAATTTAGTAGTCTTGAAAAGTTTTATAAAAATATCTTTTTTTATTTTAAGTTGAATCAAAGTACATCTCGAAGGACATTTTTATAAGACATTTCTTATGAGGAGCAAAATATCAAGATCACCTTTTATGGAGGATATTTTTGAACATAACCCAATTAACAAATACTAGTATTCCGGTGGTTGAAATCTTAGGAGATAATACAAATATATATATCTTGGTTCTTGCGTATCTTGGTTAAGTTTAGTACTACAATAAATGTATGTCTATATGTTTACAATTATTAATTTCTTTTAAATTTATAATTATACAAATATGAAACAACAAATTTTAAAAGTTTTTCTTTGAAGCTCACAATTAAGTAGACAAACAATCAAGTTTACCGGTGCAAGAATTGAACTTCTCTTTGGAGAGAACTTCCCTTATTAATTGAACATAAATATAGCAGTGTGATTCTGCTTCTTTGTCTCGATAGAGAAAAGAACCTATGATTAGCTTTTTAGGAAATTTTTAAACTAACAATTTCAACAAAATCTTTCAAGTTCTTATTGGGAAAAAAATTCCCTGAGTATTTTAAGAGTGTATTTTACAAGTTTGTGTCAACAATAAATATTTACAAACAAATGTCTATAAAATCTTTTCATAAATGTACATATTAGGACTAATATGTTTTTTAAAAAAAAACACATTCTGCAATTTTGGGAGTGCAATAAATTGGAGTAGACTTTTTCATTGGGAAATGAGTTTAACTTGTTAAAAACGGAAGGAAAAAAAAAGGGGATGCATTTAATGATTTGTATCATTTGTCTCTCTTCAATTAATGATGTAAAATCATGGCATTCACTTTTCAATTTTTATACCAATATTGATAAATGATGGTGTTTTGGCTAAGATACTATGACTTGGCCTATTTTTTTGCTTATCATTGATTATAGATATATGGATATATGTAGTAGTGGTGTTTGTTGGTTTTGGTCTGGTAACATTGGTAAATGCATAGGGAACTTGTAAATTATACTCTTATTCAGTGATTTGGTAGTTTTTTGGTGTAAATATTGGTGTCACTATTGGTGATTGATGGTGTTTTGGCTAAGGTACTATGACTTAACTTATTTTTTTGCTTACCATTGATTATAGAGATATGAATGTATATAATAGTGGTGCTTGTTGGTTTTTGGTCTGGTGATATTGATAAATGCATAGGAAACTTATAAAATACACTCTTATTAAGAGATTCGGTATTTTTTTGTGTAAATTATTACACATCAAAACCAAAAAGTATATAAAAATTGAACACTAACTTATCACCATATACCTGACAAGTTTCCTAATGTTACCAATGTTTTTCTTTTTTACAAAAAATGATTTTGATGAAAAACATACATTACCAATTAAAATTATACGTTTGGAACTACGTATTCACCAAAAAACCCATAAATTACATTGAAATACTAAAATCCTAAATCACAAATGAAAACAAATTATTACACTTCAAAATCAAATATAGTAGGAAATGTAATGCCAACGTATCACCCAAAAATTGTCATATTATATAATGTTACCAAAGTTTTCATTTTTTCTAACATTGATCTTGGTCAAAATTATACATTACAAATCAAAATATTAAAAACACAACTTTTATGGATGTTGCTTCCAAACTTTACAAAAGTCAAAAAAGGTGTTTTGGTAATAAAAAAAGTTGACAGCTTTAACCAAAATTGAGGTAAAAAAAATAAAAAAGTTAAAGATATGTACATTTTGGTAAATAAAAGTACAAGTTTGTAAATATAATATGACCCATGACAAAAATATAATAAACACCCTTAATCCATTTTTTCTTGCAATTTTTCCTTTCTTATTTTATTATGTTCAAATCTATATATTCCTTTATCTGTAGAATATATTGAATGTATAAAAATTGCTATAACAGAATTTCTCTTATTCATATAAATAACTATTCTAGAGAGAATATTTTTATACAGTGCCAAAAATTTAATAACTATCTTTGTAGTTCTTTTAGATGCTAAAAAAATAAAAGTAATATAGATTCAATATTACATAAATATACCACGCAGTCACATAGTAGCTTGTCGGAACAATATAATCCCATTAATAAGATTAAAAAAAAACACACACAGAGAGAGTTGCAAATTACACCCCCCAAAAAATTAAAGGACCTAAGTTTTCTTCAATACTAGGAATAGCAACAAGAGGAATAGCCTTCCTCAAGCTAAGACACACACAGAGAGAGTTGCAAATTACACCCCCCAAAAAATTAAAGGACCTAAGTTTTCTTCAATACTAGGAACAGCAACAAGAGGAATAGCCTTCCTCAAGCTAACTCCAAATTGTTCCTCCATGTCCAATTTCTCCGGTGCCATTCCATCAGGCAACTTCCAATTAAATGGTTGAATAATAGAAGCCAACATCAGATTCACCATCCTTATAGCCAGTGGCAATCCAGGACAAATTCTTCTACCCGCGCCAAATGGAATCAACTCAAAATCTCTACCTTTGTAATCCACACTTGATTCCATGAATCTCTGAGGCAGAAACTCTAGTGGCCTTTCCCATGACTTGGGATCCCTTCCAATAGCCCAAGCGTTCACGTAAACCTGACTGTCTTTGGGCACGGTAAAGCCCAACACGTCTATGTCGTGTTGGGCTTTGTGTGGTAAGAGTAATGGAACTGCTGGATGAAGTCTCATGGTTTCTTTTACGACTGCTTGAAGGTATGGGAGTTTGTCCATGTCTGATTCTTGAACTAGCCTTTCTGTGCCTATTTGTTGGATTATTTCTTGTCGTACTTTGTTTAGTTCTTCAGGTTTTCGAAGAAGTTCTGCCATTGCCCATTCTGTTGTTATAGCCGATGTGTCACTTCCCGCTATGAATAAGTCCTGTTAACAACAATCTATGGGATTAGCAACAACAACATATCCAGTGGAATCTCATAATTGAGATCGAGGAGAATAAAATATAGCAAACCTTATCACTAACGCATAGAGATAGAAAGACTATTTCCGAGAAACCCTCAGATAAAATGAAATTAAGTACATGACTTACTATACTTATGTATACTTTAATCTGGTGATATCATTTTCCCCTAGCTTTTGAAAGAAATAAGTTTATTTGTAATTATTACTTTTATTTCTGACTATCACTAATTAACTAATGAGTCAATTAATAAGAACACTTATTTTAAGCTCTGACGAGTGATGGCTGCAATAAAATGATTTAATTAATCTGGCTGCAACTTGAATTTCTTAATTATATAATTATATCCTAGTTTATTTTAATTTCATTTTTCAAGCGGTTTGGGAAACAATGTGTCCCCTACTCCTCATGTCGCTTTTTTGTGAAAGGGGCACGTTTCCGCCGAATATATCTTTAGAATAGGAGTGCACTATTAACAAGAGAAAAAAAGAAATATAATTAATGAAAATTGATTTCTGTTAAATCAATCAATCAATTTTTAATTAAATGTATTATTTAATCTTCTTATAATTAATATAAGTATTGATAAATAATATTATTGATTTTACAAAATATATACGTAAACGATTAATTTTGTTGATGTATGTAGTCTGTTGATTCACGTGTCCCATGTTTTTGTCTTATACATTCGCTCGTGGACAGGCCACCACATGGAGTGATGAATTCACTTGCTATGAAAATTTTAGTCAAAGATAAAATATATATGTACTCCATTACCAATAATTAATTTTACAAATATTTAAATAAATAAATGATTTACCTTTACCAGAATTCCTTTTCATTACGTAAGTTTTCCATAGTCAAATGGCTAGTGGTGCGATGATAATTTGCTATCTAGACCAAGAAAGGTCATATTCTTTCTTTATCACTAGTTTAGATTTTTTTTTAAAAGTATATGTTTGCTCTCGTTTCATTTTACGTGAAATTCTTTTTTTTTTATTCCCAAGAAAATATCACTTTACTTAAATTAGAAATAATTTATCTTTAAATTTCTCTGTTTACTCTTAATCTTAATGAAATGATTCTCAACTACACAAATATCTAAAAATAATTTTAGATCATAAGTTTCTAAAATCTTTCTTTTTTCTTAAACGCCATGCCAAGTCAAAGAATGTCATATGAGACGAAGGAAGTATAATAAAATATTGCTATAAAAATTATATATTATCTTAGTTTTGATTTTGATTTACCTATTTTAATTTAACCTGAAATTTAATTAAGAAAACAAAAGAATTTATGAAACTTTTGACCTTAATTTAAAGATTCATAAATGAACTAATATATCCTGTAATTTTATATTCTTAAACATGTTATATGGATCGAGTTACTTGATAGTAACGAAAGAAGAATTTATATTTACCACCATAAGAGGCTTGATGGTTGTACCAAATCCAGACCCTTCATCTTCACAATGATCAAGAAGTATATCCAAAAAATCCCCTTTTTTCTTTATCCCTGCAGCTCTATCTTGTACTCTCTTCTCAATTTGTTGTTCAAATATCTGATGCAACCTTAAATATGCTGGCCTTATACGCCTCCTAACTCCTTGCAAATCTAGCCACTTTAGCACAGGAAAATAATCAGACAAATTTGGCACTCCAGCATCCTCCATAATTGTCCACACCAATTCCTTAAAGTCATGAGCCTTCTTAAATTCCGGGTCCACCATATCGATCGAAAATATCGTATTTGATATTAAATTCAACGTGGTCGCGAATGCGATGCGTCCAATATCAACAGCGGAGCCGGTCTCACACTGGCTCCTTATATGGCTCACTAGTTGTTCCGCCTTTTGGTGACGGAGTTCTTGAAGCAAATCGAGCCGTTGATTATTAAACATTTGAGTACTAAGAAATCTTCTCTTATTTTTCCATATGTGGTCGCCGTTGACCCATGCCAACGTGGCTTCAGGGTTCGGCTGGGCAGCAACGGCAGCTGGGACGACACGTGCTGAGAAAGTTTCGTCGTGTCTGTGGAGGATTTCTTTGGCTACATCGGCTGAGGAGACTACTATGGTAGTGAGTGAGCCAAGCTGTAGAGTCATGAGAGGGCCATGTGTTTTGGCTAGCTCGGCTAGTGATTGGTTAGGTTTTGAACCAAGTTCTAATAGTGAGCCGATAATTGGGAGACCAGTAGGACCTGGTGGTAGCTTTTTGGATTCAGAATTGATGTATGGCTTGATGATGAACCAGAAAAATGAGATGATGAAGATGATGATAAGGATGGGGAGTTCCATATTTAAGTTGGGGACATATGATATCCAAAGGATAATGTAAACCTTATATAGGGTGTAGACTTGCTGATCATTTGATTTGAATACAAGTTATAATGAGATTAGTTATATTGGGATAAGTTATGATGAGATTAATTATACCGAGAGTAGTTTTTATTGTTTGTTTGATTTGACATATTCAAAATATTATTCATGGTACAATTTCTAAGAACAAGATCTTTGTTTACAAAAGTACCACTCACCTTATTTAGTTTTTAATTTTATTTTCTTTCAAGCTTTAATTATTCATTGTTAAAAATAAATTTTCATCTTATTTAACATATGTGTATGCATTTTCATGATTGTGTCATGTATTTTTAAATTAAACTTTCATCTTATTTAACTTAAAAATAAAACTTTCATCTTATTTAGCTTTAAATAAAATTTTCATCTTATTTAACTTAAAAAATAAAATTTTCATCTTAGTTGGCTTAAAAATAAAACTTCCATTTTAAGTTTAATAAAAGTAAAAAAAAATATTGAAATAATTTACATTTTAATTGATATTTAAAATATAATTTTTAAGTGAGTAATAAACTACTCCCTTCGTTCCATTTTATGTGGCACCGTTTGACTTGGCACGGTGTTTAACGAAAAAAGGAAGACTTTTGGAACTTGAGGTCTAAAGTCATTCATAAATATTTGTGTGGTTGAAAATCATTTCATTAAGGGGTCGTTTGGTGTGATGGATAAAAGAAGTTTTTCTTGGGATAACATAACTTTTTAGTGACCTTCAATCCCTTGTTTAGTTGGACAAGATGGGATAACTTATCCCAAGATTAATAATTAGTCCTAGGATAAGTTATCCCTTTCTGAGAGTGGAATAACAATTTTAGGATAACTTATCCTGGGGTAAAGTATGTGAAATAACAAAACTATTGTTATGCCGAAAAAAGATCGGCTTTTAAAAATTAAATTTAAAATTATTCGAAAATCGAGAATCAATCTAAACTCAATTAATTTGAGCAAAATTAATTCTTGAAGTTCAGAATGACACAGAGTCGCCACCTAATTTTACGGATAATTAGGAAACCAAAAAAAAATTTTTAAAAGACCTAACAGAAAAATCTTTTAAAATCCAGAGAACGGGTTCGGGTTCACATTTCCATTTCAAGAAGGTTTTATGCACTTGAAATGGCTGCTAAATGCGGTTATCCGACGATTAAAAATATTTGACTAACTTTGACTTAAACAATGTTGACTAATTTTAAAGTTGGTAAATTTTGAAAGATTTTGAATAGATTTGAAAATATTTTGTTTAGACTTGAAAAGAGGTTTAATTAAACTTGAAAAATAATTGATTAGACTCGAAAAACCAACTAAATTTGAAAACTCTTTTTTTTTTTTTAGTTAAGGAAAAAGCTAACTAATTGAAAAAACGTTAACTTCGAACCAAGTTTATTTTATTAAAACAAATCGACAAAATTTAACTTGTTTAGCTAAGTTAAAATCAATCGATTGAATTTAAACTATTTAACTATATTTTAAAAAATAAATTTAAAGTAGAAAAAAGTTTTGACTCCTATTTTCCTTTTATTTCTAATATTGAAATACTCCCCTTTTATATATTTAAAGAAAATCTTCAAAATGGCATA
>JAABOM020000096.1:17868240-17880404 GCA_011800125.2 Solanum clarkiae | reverse complement strand
AATATATAGTTTGGTCGATGACATGGAAATTTTAAAATGCTTTTGAATTTTATTTATGAGTAATAATTATTATCTATCATTCACATATTTTTCTAGTATGATAAATTACTTATAAAATGAATAGTGAAGTGTGTGTGTATATATATATATATATATTTTCTTTTTTTCCATGTCGGCAACGATGTAAGGGCATTTGTGGTCCAAAACATAAACGACAAGGGCAGTTTTGATCTCAAAAATAGTCGAATGGTATATTTGAGCTATTTCGAATAGTTCGAGGATAATTTTAATCCTTTTATTACCACATGGATATCTACATGGACTACCACGTGACAAAGATGACGGTGTAAGGACATTTGTTGTCCCCTGGACTAACGACAAAAATATTTTTTATCCCAAAATATAACCAAGAATATAAATAATTTATTTCGCATAATTTAAGAACAATTTCGATCCTTTCTCCCAAAAAAATAATGAAATCTGCGATGTCCATTGAATAATTGTCTCTTCTGTTACGTCACTAAAAAAGAATTAGCCGGTAAGAGTTTGACTAAATATACTGCATACATCACAAGGCACAAAATTAGAGCAGCCTGCCACAAAATGATGTTACCTGGAAATAATAATAATTAAAAAAAAGAACTAGGCAGTAAGAATTTGACTTATGCAAATTAACTAAACATAACGCCTACATCATGTGCAAATAAATACAAATTCATTTTTCATTGGCAATTTCATGAGAAACGCTTCATTAGCTAATTTTTTTTTTTTGAAAGATAATATTTTTGAAAAAAATAAAAATTTGGCTGAATGAACTCCAAGGTATTCTTGAGTAATAGCAGAAACATTTTCTTTCCCGTCATTGGTTAGAAGTTATACATTATATTTTCTCTGTAAATGCAAAAGAAGAAAATTGATTCTTTTCAAAAATAAAAATAACCTTATCATTTTTTTTATGATACTATATTAATTTTTTTTTTCATATGGAGCTAAAGATTCACTATTTTTTGTCTTTGAAGTATGATGGAATAAAGCAAAATGGCTCTTTAAACTGTCTGCGCTTCTTTCAATATTGAAGTAGCAGTTAGTCAATGCAACTTTCGACGCTCATCATGGGTCATTCGAAAACAGTCGCACTATGTTTTTAAACATAGGGTCAGACTGGGTACATCCGACCCTCCTTACTCCGCAATAGACGGGAGTCTTTGAAGCATTGGGGTAATGTTGTTGTTGTTATACTTACCATATTAATTTCATATAGAAAACAACGCCAAATACTATTTTCCGATCCCTTCCTCCTCTTCACCACGAATTTTTTCCTATTGTTTTTCCCAACTCTTTACTTGTTCAAATCGTATCAAATCTCAAACAACTTAGATATAAATAAAAAGTCTTAAACCATATTCTTTTCTTTTTAGAAAATATTAATTGTAAAGTAACAAAAATAATTAAAGCAACATTTCCGTTTCAGATATATTAGTTGTAAATAAATTCGTACATATCCTTTTCATAATTAACAATTTTTTGAAAGATAAACCAAACACAAACTGCTCATCAAATATTGAAATTAAAAAACAAAATCTTTTCAAATGAACTGACCAAAAGTCAAATTATCATTATCTAGAAGAATTAGTCCAAGAAATTATTTTAGCAAAAATATTTTTCAAAGAAGTTTTAGAATCTTGGCTGGTCCCGCGTATCTCTGCTTTTGCTATTATATTGTTGTATAATCTTTCTTTTTCTTAGGTTGGTGATAACCACGGTTTAATTATTTCTGAATTAAAATTTACTTTTGATATCAAATTAAATAAATAAAAATAAATATATATATTTTTTATTATAGTGAATAAGTAAAAGTAAGCGGGGGCAGTATCTATGAGAAGAAGCTAGCGTTGACTCCAAATTCTCAAAGATTTTGGCAAGTTTAAAGTTTCACTATGTGTTTGATTCTAAATTTTCAAAAGAATATCTAACTGTTTTTAAAAATATGATCTATACCCATCGTTCTAAGAATTATTTAAAATATGTTGAAGTTTATATTATCATTTTATAATGAACATGTTTTATTAAAAATAACCTTATAACATAATTGGTAACAATCAATACCAATTAGGAGACGAAAGTATATCTTTCTTAGACTTTGACTTCTCAATATTTTGATTTGTCATTAATAATGGAGTATTTTGAATATGCAAAATAAATAAAAAAATCGAACAACTGCCAATTGAAAAAGAAGAAAAATTCATTGATAAAGTTGAAATTTATTGACTAGAGAGAGAAGAAATTCAAAATTCAAAATTATAATGAATATAGTAACTGTTGTGACTGAGGGACTAAAAATAGTAGAGATTTTAGGATTGAATAAAAAAGAGAGAATCATACTAGAGAAAAAAATGATGTATCTGGATGAGTGTGATTTTGGAGGAAAGGAGAAATCTCTGAATTATTTTGAAATGATTGGGAATAATAGAAAATAAGATAAATAAAGATGTGCAGTTACGTAATTTTTTCATTAAATCAGGCTCAATTGATAATAATTTATTATTTACCTTTTTGAATTTTTATTATAAAATATTTACTATTTTTAAACATATTTTTTTAATTATTACCTATATATATCATATTTAAAAAATATTTACCATATATATCAACTATACTATGTGTTAAAAGTGAATCATATATCATGTATGTAATATCAATGTACTATATATTTATTATAATTGTCTTTGGTAATTAAGTAAATTGCATTATGTATTAAAAACAAATTCTGCAGGTAATATAAATGTATGACATACAATATAGATGTATTATAAGTCTCTCAAAATATATTAGTCTTGTGTTGTTAAGAAATTCGTATTATGTATTAACGGTGAATTATATATGCAGTGTATATGAAAATTATATAGCTATAAATGATAATTTTTTTTATAATTGAGAAATTTGTCTGTAGCCCCCCTTTTGGACCAACCACAATATTCTAAACTCGGTGGATAATGAGCCCACTCCTCTACTCTTATCGACTTAATTAAATATCAAGTTTCGCGTTGCATGGTATAAGATCTGAGCTAGTGACCTCAACCACAAATCCTTTATCCTTTCAAATAATAAGTATTTTTCTGAATGTGGCATATTTAAATAAGTTTCGATTTTAGAATGGATTAAAAGAATTTGAATAGGTTCAGATTGACACAATTTAGGTTATCTTAAACTAACTCGTAAATTTTAAGAGTTAATGGATTACCTATAATTGAATCATGACCAATCCCATGTACTAATGTATTGGAATTTTTTTGTGTATAAGGACGAATTGTTTATCCTTCTTATTATTCGAGGTGGTTTGGACAATAATTCAATACATTGAATATATATTTTCACTAAAATTCTTTGTCCTGAAATGTTTTATTTTATTTCATCTTCACTAAAAATTTTTATCCTGAAATGTTTCATCTTATTCCATCAGATTATTTTATTTCATCTTCCAAACAAAATTACTTATTTCCGGAACTATAATCTCAATACCATAAAATTGGAATAATTTAGTCTACAAATCAAATGTATTAAATAAGACTTTCTTGATTTTAAAGAGAAGCTACGAGTTGCCCTACCAAATAGAGTAGTATTTCCCAAGTACAAGTCATACATCTCCTTAAGTTACCTTTTCAAATTTGTTCATACTTAACGTTTCTAAAAGAAGATAATGACAGGTTAGGCTACGCAAATTAAGCTAATCACTTCTATTTGACAAATTTCTTGCAAATTAATAAGCAAAGAAAAGCTTACTTAAAATCAAGGAAAACTATGTATATCAATAGTAGAAAATATGTTAGCGTAGCTTCGTGCCTTAGTTTCAGCAGAGAGAACAAAAAAAAAAAACATTTTTGTGTTCCACAAAAAGGAATAAAATTTATATAGTGTAACAAAAGAAGACCTGTACTCCAAGACAAAACCCACACACAAAAAATATAATAAAATAAAATAAATAAATAAATAATTAAGTGATAAGATACTTTACGATTTTTCTGTGATTGGTTGATCAAAATGTTTTGAAGAATATTTCTTTTTAAAGTAAATATGTTATTAAAAATGGAAAAATGATTTTCTTTGTAAAAATAGAAAAAACAAATTCCATAAGTGACATTCAAGTTTATTATTCCCTCCAACTAGTGGCAACTACAAAATTTGCCAAGAATGTTCAAACTTTAATACATATCTTTAAAAAAATTCTTTGACCTATATATTCAATATAATTTTCCAATGAAGAGTATACAAGTGAACCATCGTTGGTGTATATTGCTACACTGCTATGTACTCCCCACTTACCCAACTACCCCACCCCTACCACTTGTCAACCCATATGCCCTGACTCTTGACTCCCCACCCCATCTCACCCTCATAACTTTTGCTAGCTAGATTGAGCTGGGCTTCAAAATATAAGAGTTTATCTTTTATTTTTTTTAGAACGGTCTGATCAAATAGGGGGATTAGATCAGTCCTGATTATTTTAATTAGTTATTGATGGCCAGTTTCATTAGTACCTTTTCGTTTACTAACCATACATAAAATATTGAAAAATAAAATAAGAAACTTGACTTATTTTCCAAGAATTTTCTTTTTCCCGTTTGTACATAGACACAAGATTCGTTCTATAAATAGGCAATATGGAGTACCCATCACATAATAACTCTATATATCCATATATTCTAGGAGAAAAAAGAAGAAGAAATATACAGAGAGATGGGAAAAAGCAAAGTATTGATAGTTGGAGGAACAGGTTACCTTGGGAAAAGATTGGTTAAAGCAAGTTTAGAAAATGGACATGACACATACATTTTGCAACGTCCAGAAATAGGAGTTGACATAGAGAAAGTTGAAATGCTTATTTCTTTTAAGATGCAGGGTGCTCACCTTGTAACTGCTTCTTTCAACGATCATCAGAGCCTCGTGGATGCGGTTAAACTTGTTGATGTAGTAATCTGTGCCATCTCCGGTGTTCATATTCGTAGCCACCATATCTTGCTTCAACTCAAGCTTGTGGATGCCATCAAAGAAGCTGGAAATATCAAGGTAAAGTAATTGATGGAAAGTTTGATAATGTGTACTCTTAAACTTTTTATGCAATTCTGATTTCTGTTTTTATAGATTTGTATTAAAATTCTATAAAAACGAGTTATAAAATGCAACAATCACAAATAAATTTACAAAAGTGTGATAAAAAAATATCAAGAAGGGACTTATTTTAATGTTTAAGATTAATTTCTTTTAATCAACCAATTGTAAATTTTGAATAGTAATTGGCAAAGTTCTAATAAAGTCACAAATGGATAAATTGAGCACAAACAAAAATAGAAACTTACTACGATCAGCGATAAGTAGAAAAACAAATTACAGAAGTTTATCAATATAGAGGAAACACAAAAAGCTATTCAAACTACAAAAAAATAAATAAATTACAATATACACAATGCACATCCTTGTTAAGACTTTAATCATAATAATATAGATAAGAAAAGAAATATATGATTAGTACATAATTTTTCAAGTACTTGTCAACATCATCTCTCATGACCAATCACAATTCAAAAATTTTCTTTATCGAGTCAAACTAAACATGAATCAAATAGTATAATCATGATATAAGGCTTCAATACTTTTAGTATAGAATGAATAGATAACCTTGAGTAGGGTCGGTGAGAAGAAAAAAGATTTAATTTGTAATATCAAAAGATATCTTAAGCTTCAAATTAAGTTTAATATTTGAAGGTTATGAGTATGAAAAGTATGAAAGTTTTAGATATTAAGAGTACCAATTGAATAAGTAATTAGATATGAGTTATGAAGGTGAATATTTAAACAAAAGAAAGAAATATATGATCACTCATTTATTACTTTTAATACATAATTCAATTAATAAAAAAATGATTATCAAAATACAATCAGATGATTTTGGTCTATATATAAAAAATAGTTTTTGTAACCTTTTAAATTCTCGGCATGCTAAAACACAATTGGTTAGTGTATTTGTTTGACTCTTGTATTTAACAAAAGAAAACCAAAAGTTTTTAGTTTTGATTGTCTTATTAAAAGCTAGTAATTTCATATTTGTGTTCATATAATAATAACATTTAATGTTTAATTAATTCAAAATATATTTTATAACATTTTTATCAGTAAGGGTAAAATATTTCTCTGACTTGCTTGAAGCAATTATTTTGAGCCATTTGGATGACTTTGGAAAAAAAATAATTTTTACTAGTTGAGTGTCGTTTAGACTAATTTGTGCAGACTCTTCACTTTCAATGCCATATTTATGTTGGATTCTCTAAAAATACACTATTTTTGGCGAATTCGATATGTATCTACTGACACTTTTGAAGAGTCCGAGCAATATAGGTTCTAGATAATTAAGCTGATCACTGCTGACTCTATTAAATCGAAGAATTTGATATGTTTTCTCACGTAAACTAATAAAATGTACAGAGATTTTTACCATCTGAGTTTGGAACAGACCCAGCAAGAATGAAAAATGCAATGGAACCAGGTAGAGTCACATTTGATGATAAAATGGTGGTGAGGAAAGCAATTGAAGAAGCTGGAATTCCTTTTACTTATGTCTCTGCTAATTGCTTTGCTGGTTACTTTCTTGGTGGCCTTTGTCAAATTGGTCACATCCTTCCTTCAACAGAATCTGTTGTCTTGCTCGGAGATGGCAATCAAAAAGGTAATAATGATATTTGTAATATTAAAAAAAGGAAAAACTCGGATGTGCTTTTCAACTTTGAGAAAAGGCTCATTCATGCCATTAATAATTATTTGTTAACTGCAAAATAGTTTCGATTTTTCAAAATCATTTTTGCCATGAGAGGCCATGTCAATAATTAAATCATATTTTAAAAAGGAATAGGTTCAGATATGCCATCAAACTTTGAAAAAAGATCATTTATATCATGAGTTAAATGTTTGACTCATCTATGTAATTTCTGTTTAATTTTTGCAGCAATTTATGTGGACGAAGATGATATCGCAACATATACCATAAGGGCCATAGATGATTCAAGGACACTCAATAAAACACTTTATCTTAGGCCTACTAAAAACATACTTTCTCAAAGAGAAGTTGTTCAAATATGGGAAAAGCTCATTGGCAAAGAGCTTAAAAAATCAACTCTTTCCAAAGAAGAATTTTTGGCTCCCATGAAGGGTAAGATTCGTTGTATCTAAGAAATTACATATTGTACTCCCTTTTGTCTTAATTAATTTGATGGCACTTCTCAATTTAACAGACTACCAAAACTAAATTGGATTTTTTTGTTTGGAAATTAAAAAAAAAAAAAAACAGAGCTTGAGTATGCAGAACAAGTTGGATTGTGCCATTATTATCACGTATGCTATGAAGGATGCCTTACGAATTTTGAAATAGGAGGAGAAGGAGAAGAGGCATCAACACTCTATCCAGAGGTTAAGTACACTACTGTGGAACAGTACATGAAGCGTTATGTATAACTACAATTAATAACCATCATATGTATATATGCCTTATAATTCTTGGCTTTGTATGAGAAACTTAATTATTTGGGATGAATTGTTAATATCTACTAGTATTGATTTACTTTTTTCTTGCGTTTACACAAACAATTTGTATATAATACTTATTGTCAATTCAATGTAGTTTGTAAATGATTTAAAGATAAGCAAATAAAAATTTGTATTTAAATGTGAGAGATCCTCATGAAAAACATGATCGTACAATATACATACTACACAAAATAATGGATAGATTCTGATCGACCTTTTGAAACAAAACTATAAAACCAACCATGGAGCTTATTCTTTGCTCATTTTCATCATTTAAAGCACGACATCAAAATGCTTACACATTCTTTCATCATATATTAGCCCAACATGTCATGATTCTAATGAGGCTATGACCTAATAAAATCAGAAGTCATTGAAGAGTACTGATGGAAAGAAAGAAAATCAATCAACTAGTGAGTATATAGTGATTTGCAAAACTGATGAAACCATTAGTCTATGACATATTTAAACAGTGGACTCTCCTCAAAGAAAAGCCCATTATTGTTTTTGAAAATTGAAATACAGTGAAGGGAAACTTTAAATATAAAAATGTACTTCTATTCTTTTTATTTTCTTAGTGATTCAAACTTATAATCTTAGGATGGTTATTATTCGAACAATTTCTTCTTATTTAAATTGATTAACGTGTAGGTCCCCTTTTCTCTCTTTCTCTGTCTTTTTTCTGGTAAGAGGGACTGCTTTTTACTAGAGAAGAAAATCTTATTGATGTTATTTTTTTATGATAGTTAAAGAAATACAAGTTATGATATTATTTTATTCCTTTCCGAGAATTTTTCTTTGCTTGACCTAATTATATAAGGAATATTTAAAATCTCACTTGATCCTAATTTGAGATATCAATTAGTACTAGTTAATTGGAATCTAAATAGAGGAAACGAAAATTGTTTAAAAATATCCTTTCTATACATTCAATATATAGGGTGTGTTCGGTATAAAGAAAAATGATTTTCTAAGAAGTGTTGTGACACCCCAAAAATCCTATCGTCCCTAATCGTTCGAGCTAAGACCAAGTAGGAATATTGAAAGTAGTTCAAAAGCATGTTCAAAAATGGTTTGTGAAATTTTTGGCCAAGTGGTTCGAAAGATAATTTTTTGGGGCCAAATTATAACGCCCGGTAAAATTATCAAAATACCCTTAGAACAGGGGGTCGCTGCTTCGCCCTATGGATCCCAAGCTCAGATGGAAAATTCGAGATCAGATTTGCGATCAGCGTGAAAATTGAGTCGGAAAATGGTCTCAACCCGATTTAAAAACAACCAAGTCGAAAATTTATTTTCACAAAAAATTTAACCAAAACAGTGAGGGTATGCGACAGGCCCACGATCTTGACATATCGCGGAGCCAAAACAGTGAGGGTACCCGACGGCTCCGTGACGCGGACCCAACGTGCACCCACACTTACACTTTTTCTCAAAATTTCGATGGGATTAATCTCCGAAAATCATAGATGTGCGACAGGGCGGACCTGTCATTTCGACTTGCTCCATCAAGTTTAAAAATTTTATTCTTTGGAGGGTCATTCTGCACTTTTTTCAACCTCTTTTAAATGTGAATCTCGACCCATCTAGGTCGTTCTGATGATCAAATAGGGTCAAAACCCCCATTCTAAGTCCTTCTTCAGTATACTTGAAAAATAGGACTTGAGAGAGAAGAAAGAAGAATGCAAGATTAGGAAGTTCTTGACAGTGTAATTGGAAAGCTTTGATCCCAGGTATGTAAGGCTAAACGAAAACATGAGATTGTCCTCTCATGTGACCCATAGGTTGTCTTGGATGGTTGATTGAAGGTTCTTAAGTCAATATGCATGATTTTTTGAATATTTTCTTGAAAATTATATTATTTACATGTATTTTCATATGTTGATGGTCATCATAAACTTGTTTACTTGGATTGAATATTTCACTTGAAGTATTGCGTAACCCTATTCATTATTTCTTAAAGATTGCATGAAAGAAGATAGGATTGAGTCTAGAGCCTTGATTAGGATGGTGATTGAGAGTGAGATGTGACAATGATGATGAGTTGATAGAACTTGATAGTCCTCGAGTATCCATAAATAAACTCTAACAATTTATCTATTCGATTAGTCCCTAATGATTATTCAAATCCTTAAGTTGTTGATTGAGATGTTGATTGATGAGATGATTAGAGTCTTTACGAGACTGATTGAGAAATTGTGCCTCCACGAGGATGACTGAGATAGTTGGATTGGATGAATTATTTTATGAGCATTAAATCATGGGAGGAGTATCGAGCTCTGAAAGAGTAAGAGTTAGTCTAACTCACACTCGTCAAACTATGTAGCCAAACGTAGGTAAGGATTCAGACCAACATATCATATTATGTTGAGGTCCGCTCTTATTATAATTCCCTGAAATCAATAGATGACTTATAGATTGGCTGAATCCATTTGGACTAGTCCACGTGGTTTCGATTTATTCTTTAATTGGCAAGTACGGGACCACTTTGGCAACATCAGCGTGATTGTTGTATGATCACTGGCTCAAAAGTGATTATTGTCGGATAAGAGAAACTCCATGAAAGTTCCTACCTTGAGCACTCTGAGTCTAGATGTGATGAGATGAGATGTGATGTAATGAGATGGGTTGAGATGAGTCCTTCTGAGATGAGTCTGATTTGATTGATGAGTCATTTGTTTACTATTTATTCTTGCTTTGGATAGATATTTGACATGTTGATTGATTTCTATATTAAGCTGTTATTGCTTTTACTATTAATCTACCTGTTTTGGTTTCACTCAACTATTTTACATACTAGTGCATTCTAAGTACTGACGTCCCCTTTTGGACTACATCGTATTATGATATAGATATGCAGGATAGTGGTCACCAGTAAGCGAATCGTTGAGGACCTTCGAGTGTTCAACAAATTGGTGAGCCTCCCCCACTTCGGAGGATTCATCCCATTATTTTTCATATGCTTTAGAGTTTAGAATTGTTTATTTTTTATTTTTTTTATTTTAATTGGGGTAGCCATGGGTTTGCTGTTGACACCGCATAACAGTGATAGAGGCTTCATAGACTAGAGTCAAACGTTGATGTTAGAACTTGTGAGCTAGTTTCTTTCCACTATCCTTTATTTACTATTACTATTGAGACCAAAACGTGACTATTTATTCTCATTTATCTTCCGCTGATTAGAAATATTGTTGAGTGAATGAATGTGATGAGGCCAAATAGTTCGCTTGGAGACTAACAATAGTCTCTGGGTGCCGGCCACATCTTAGGTCCCCTCCTGAGGCGTGACAAAAATAACTTAACCAGTAGAGTACACAACTGGTCCACATCGCAAACTTGGTCAATTTCAGTTCAAAAATACAGTCTAAAGTTTCATAAAATAATAAACTATAGCAGAACAAGTCCGCATCATGGACTTGTGCGGACCTAGTCAATTTCTATTTAAAAATTACCATTTCTATAAAAATTGAACTGTTGCAGAACAAGTAAATTTTTGACCCGACTCAGTTTTAATGAGGGAAATTCTAGTCTTTTTTCATTGACCCCACATCATTGTGAGGCCAAATTCAACCCTATATTAGTTCCTAAGTGTGATTTTTCCATCGTTTACACATTAAGACTTCGAGAACTAGGGCTAAGGAGAAAATAAAAAGTTAGGATTCAGATGATCAAGTCAAATCTTTTACGTTTGAGTGTTCAAATCTTTGTTGCATGTATGTAAGGCTAACTAAAATGTGGATTGATTTTGTTCATGTATCCTATTTCCTAGTTAGTAGAATAAATGGTCTAATTTGAGTCTTTGAATTCTCCATGACTAAGTTCTGAAAATATCCCTAAATCCTAGTAAATTCTTGCATATTACTGCATAAATTGATTTGTTTATGAATCAAGTACTTTAAATAACTGGTTATACATTATTTTCTATGAACTCTAGTTGAGTATTGCATATAATTAACATACCACTCCTATGTGTTGATTGAACTTGAAAGCATGAATTGTGAATTTCTTGAATTTGAATGAGTTAAATTATGAATGATGGCTGAATAGTCATTGAAGGTCCTCATCCCGTTGAACTTGAACATCTAAAGTGTAAATCATCGTCTTAAAAATAGAGTTTATTTTCTAAAAGATGTGTATGAGTTGAACTCATGAGTAGTTAAAGGGATTAATTTTAAGAGTATAGTTTGATTAATGAGAGTCCAAATGAGACTAGTTGAAGATTTAAACTAATGAACTAATTGGAGTTTATGAGCATATTGAGTCTTGAGAGGAGTATCGAGTACCAAATTAGGTGAGACTAAATAATAATTCAAACTCAATAAATTACGTAGCTAGAGTAGGAGATGATTGAATCGTTAAAATTGGATGTTTCTCTTTTATCCCAAAAGAGGACTTGATTTGATTAATTGTGGATCTAATCATTGTGATTCGTCCTTGATCTTAACAAAGTATTAGGCGAATATAACAACGGCATTGCTTCGTTATACCATCACCAACTCATAGATGATGGTTGTTGATTAGAGAAACTCCCAAATAGGCCATGATAGTACTCGATATGATTGGTTTGATTGCATGCCGTTGAGTCCTTCCCA
>JAABOM020000096.1:17836887-17868140 GCA_011800125.2 Solanum clarkiae | reverse complement strand
TTTGTTGGGGGGGGGGGGGTGGGGGGGGGGGGGGGGCATGATAAGAATGGGTAAAAAAATATTTTAATTTGAGTTGGGATGTTTTTGGAAGTAGATCACTTAAATTTGAGTTTTTGAAAGTCATTTTCCTTAAATTTGAGGAATATGAGTTGATTTGAAAATATTTTTCAAAACATTTAAGCTGACTAAACATGATAAAATTGAAAAAGTATTTTCGGAAAGTGTTTTCTTCCATTCCACGCACATCTTAATTGTAAAGTTATCTCTTAATTTCATAAAGTTAATAAGTATTGTTGGACATTTATTTTTAGTGTGGTGACAAAGTAAAATTGAACTGAGGGCGTTGTAACACACGAGAAAAATGGTGTAGAAAGTAAAAATAGAAAACAAACCTTTAGACCAAATTAAAATAAGAATAGGGTTAGGGCAATACAGGAGGAGTACATCCTGTAGTAAAATTTTGAAAGCATTAGATGATATAAATGAAAAATAGTAATTGATAGTGTTAACTTAAAAGCAACATTTGAATTTAGATGCAATCGTTATTTTCCCGGAGATGTGATGATTTTTCATCTTTTATGAAACCCATTGGTTGGAGTGATCCATTTTTTGGTATAGGAAAAGAGAATTGGAAAGGAAAGATTTAATCCCAATTAAAATTGGATTAGGTAACATTATCTAATAATAGTCTCATTAGCATGTACACAGTGATACACATTACACATTCAATTCACTCATTGTTTCTAATGGCGGAATTATTGTGGAACTATTGGCAAAGGCGAATATGGCGTCGTCTTGTTAGCTTCTACGTCCAATGCACTATCACTGTTCCATCTCAGATTGCCGTTAAATCTTGCAACTATCATGCGAGGAGGAATTCCTCTCCAAGTTCAAGCATTGTCCTTACATTATTCGCTAATGTCTCCTATGAAGATACAACTTAATGCTGGAGTATGCATCCGGAGGAAGCCTTGCTGATTGTCTTCGGAGCTGTAATTCATTGCCAGAGATTGAAGTTAAGAAACACTTCTCTTGGACCATTCACTGCGACATCAAGCCTGGCAATATTCTCCTTCCAGGCACTGACAAAACAGCCAAGATAGCTGATTTTGGTCTCTCCATGACTTTGGAACAGTGCGTGAAAGAAAAACAGGAGCGGATGATCAGGGGAACAAAAAAGTACATGGCACCTGAATTGGTGCGTAAAAGTGAGTATAGCCCACAAACCGATGTTTGGGCTCTTGGCTGCACTGTCTATGAGCTCATTATGGGGACACAGATGATGATCACAAAATCGTATTTGAGAGACCAAAGTTTCGAAATTCATTCTGAAGAGATGTCTTGTGAAGAATGGCAGCTTGCGTTGGACTGCAGACATGCTGTTGACCCATGCTTTTTCATCCAAAGAAAAGAAAGAGGAAAAAGTGATTCAACGTCCCTTCTACACAAACCCATCAAGAAGATAATGGAACTTGATACTGACAATAGATAGATCCATAATGAAAAAAGTTTAAATTGTAACATATGTAAAGAAGTTGATCCCTCTTTAGGATTTGTTTTGGGGTACATAGGCAACGTGTGACAAAGATGCAGTCCCTTATAAGTACTATATTTGATCAATATTCCTTATAAAGAAAGGCGAGTTGTTCTATCTGTTTTACAAAAGTTGAGTTTGTTATTATGATCGATCTGCTAGGTTAGAAATCTATGGTTTCTTTATTAATATGACTCATCTCTTGTGCTTTTCCATATAGAAACAAGGTGATCATCTCAAAGCTTCTCATCGTGATCATCTCTATTACAAACGTTTACCTGGCTATATGGAAATTGCTTGCCATAGATAGGCATTTGTCGTTAGGGAAGTGCAGTCCGCTGTTACAAACTAACTCATAAGAAGGTATTGGAATGACTGCTATACAAAATACTGTCTGCATACAAATATACACAACATTCATATGTAAAACCACCACAAGAAGGTAAACTTCTTGGGTGCACACTTTAATCTTTTGTACTAACCAATATTACAGATATAGACCATCAAACTAAACCTATTCTAAGACATTACGCAGACTCTCAATTCATCTACAAAATAACTTTTACACCTTCGTAAATCTTCACCATAATGAACCTCTACTTAGGTGATCAAGATGAGGAATGGAGCTTCGAGAGCTTTGCAAGGACACCAATGGCCAAAGAATTTGTATATGTTGTCGGCTCAGTCATGGCTGAACTTGAACGGCGATCTTCAAAGTTATCATTTATATCAGGACCACCAACTATGGCACCTGTTAGCTCATTAACATTTGGTTTATCTATGTTGTACCAGTAAACAAAACTCATGGAGCAGTCCACCAATTTGTTTGGAGACATTGTCGGGACAGAGGCACCTCTATGATGAGCTTGAGTTGGAGGTTTGTTCCCAAAACCAACCATGTATGATTTTCCTCTCGGGTTTTTTCCTAGTAGATAGTCCATCTGCGTTTTTCGATTGAAACAGCTATGTAAATTGTGAGATGCATCAGGAAAGTGCTACTAATATGAACAAATTCCCTACCTGTTGCTTGGCAAAGGCCATGAGATCATCAGAATTGAACTGTTTATTACCACAGCTGACTGTTTTCTTGTACTTGGCTAGATAATCACTATAAGCACTAAATAGAAAAGCTGTGCCAGTAACATATTGAGAATTGGCTCCATCTCTGAGGTGAATCAGACCTCCTGAACGTAAATATTCATGAACTTGTTAAACCAGATGAATAGATAAAATACATTGATCGAGTTTATATGTAGAAGAAACGAAGATTTACCTGGAGACATATGAACCTGGTGATAGGGGCTCTGAGGATGGTTTGAGCAAACAAAACCATCAGCTTGTTGCTTAAAGTTCTCTAAATCTTTCTCCCCTTCAAAGTAAAACTGCATTTTGTGGATGAAAAATGTGCCACCGTGGTACTTACAACTTCACAGGTACTCAAAGAAAGGATTTTTAGTTATTACCTTAGAGAGGAGTATTTGAGCTCCAGCATATTTAAGGTCCCAGCTAAATTCAGCTACGGTTGCTGTTGTAGCCTCTTCTGTGATGAATTCCAAGTATGTTGGCCTCCTCGTTGCTCTATACAACCATGTCGCAGCCCACAACAACTCATCCTACATTTTGCACATTTTACAACTTAACTTTCATATGCGACTAATTGACCACATCTAAAAAAGAAGATAATTAATGGAGTTGATTTCTCATATCGTCACTCAACTAATAGTTATTAGAAAGTCACACTTCTTGATTCCAATTTTTTCAACAAAGAAACTGACAATAACTATTATTTGAATGAACATATGAGAAATTATTCCGTAATTAAGGGATGAGAATGTTACATGATAGCCAGAAAAGGAGCAATAGAAAGGACATTCCCCATCATAGGTTCCTTTATGGCTTTTGGCAAACTGAAAAAGCTGAGTGACAAACCAAAAAAACAGTCAAACACTATGAGGTTACATTAGGAGTTTGCCAAATGAAATAAAGATCAGACAGTAAGGATGGGACTAGTACCAGTTTGGCTTTATTGAGAAGTCGACGGGAATAGGAACGATCAGTACCACGAAATACAATAGAAGCAGCAGCCATTGCTGCAGAAGTCTCAGCAGCAATCTCTGTTCCAGGATTACTCTGGTCTATCATTAGCACACTTCTCGGCGTTTTCATGTTCTCTGGCCTTGTCCAACATTCATGATCTTTCACTGGATCCCCAACCTTTAAAAAACAATGCACTATTTTAGAATCTTTACCATTCACCTACATTTCCTATAAGCTTGTGTCAGGATAGGTTGCCTATATCACTCCCCTGACATGTGTGAACGTGGGATGCTTTGTAAACCGAGTAGAGACTAATTTAATTACCTGAACATAGAGGCGATTGCGCTTGGCACTGGCTTTCAAGAGATAATCAGTGCCCCATTTGATGGCAGAGCAAACATTTTCCATTTCTCCAGCAGCTTGAAGCTGTGAGTGATAAGCAATAGCAGCCCATGCTAAGGTTGTTACAGTGAAAGCCATTGGAAACCCATATTTCACATTGTCTCCAGCATCATAGTATCCTCCTACAAGGTCCACCTATATATAAAGGCAAAAAAGATATAATTTAGTATTACACAAATTCAGTGCAAAAATTTACATGCTTTTTCTTCATCCGTACCTAATTGGTTCACGTTTTTATATTTAGAAAAAATATCATGTATAACCATACAAATATCTAAAACTTATTTTAAACCACGTATTTCAAAAGTCTTTCTTTACTCTATGCTCAATCCGTATCTCTCAATTCATAATACGTATAGGAAGCTACTTTATGCCTTAAAGTCAGTGAGTTCAGAATGAGCATCATACTATTCGGTACATTCTAACTTTCTTTTTGGATATGTATGTATACATAGTTAAGATCGAAAGCAGACCCCAAGCCTGATTCGTCTTTGCCACTGGCGGAGCCAAGATTTTAAGAAAGGGGTTCAAAATTTGAAGTAAACACACAAACTTGGCAAAGAGGATTCAATATCTATTATATATATACATGAAAAATTAGTTTAACCTTGTATAAATAATATAATTTTTCGCTAGAGGGGATTCGGATGAACCCTCCTCCCTGTATGCTGGCTCCAGCCCTGGTCTTTGCATAGGATCAAAAGTAAAGAGAAACAATTTTTTCCAAAAAAAAAAAAGGAATTAGGTTGGAATAAATTTCCAGGGTTCCTCTTCCTTTGGAAACACAAAGGTGGAAATGGCTCTTACATTAGCAGATTTTCCATCTTGAAGGGCAGAATCTCCCCTCCATGAAGGCCTGTGTTTAGCAGGAAGTTTTCCTGATCTTTGTGCCTCCAAAAAAATAATCGATTTAGTGAGAGCATCTTGATAATTTATATCTCCATGTACAACCAAAATAAGACCTTCAAATAGGATGAACCATGCAAGAACAAAGGTTCTTAAAGCCTTTAATATAGAAATCATGTTGTTCATAACTAATAAAAATGATTTAACAAATTGAGGAATGAATAAATAATTAAGAACCAAAAAAGGATGATTATGAAACTTAAGTATGTTATCATTGATTTGGATGAGTAAAAGAATGGAAATCATGAAACAAAAGATACTACCCACTCACTAGGAAGTTAGATAGTAATGGTGTTTGTTTAACATATTTTTTTTCCTGAGGTGGAGGCTTTGTGAAATTAGAATGGCGGGAAAATAATTTTTAGTTTGTTATGGACGTTTGGCGTAGAATTTAGTTTTTGCAAAAATAAAAACACACATCTATTTAGGTACATGTGTTTTTTTTAAAAAAAAAAAATTGTTATGTTTCATTGAAAAAACTAAGTTATTACTCTCTCTATTTCAGAAGAATGACTTATTTTGACTTGACACTGAGTTTAAAAAAATAAAGAAGACTTTTCAATCTTGTGATCCTAAATTAAAGTTATGTCAAATGCATCAAAATATTCTTTAGTCTTGTGATCTTATCTTAAATTTTTCACGTGAAAAGTTTGAAATTTTGTCAAAAAAGAAAATAGATTATTCTTTTTGAAATATTTTATATATGCACTTTTTTTGGTTAAAACAAAAAAACGTCGCCTGAGAGATTCGAACTCTCGCGGGGAAACCCCATGTACTTAGCAGGCACACGCCTTAACCACTCGGCCAAAGCGACGGAAGATATTAACATATCTACAACGAATCAAAATATACTAAACAATATCCTATTTCAAGCCAAATGGACTTTGTCGCATTCAAGTAATTAATGTTACTCTTTCATTAGGCTTAATGCATAGTTTCTCTTGAACAGTTTACAGTCAGTACGAAGAGAATGTATAGATTCTTCTTTAAGAAATTTAATATCATAAATGAGTTTTTATTTTTTTAACTTTAGGTGTAAAAGCGTCTACATTGGGCATTAAATATAACTATTGTTACATATTATATTTTTATAGTGTAGCATTTTTTTTCTAAAATAAATAAAGAAAGCAATTAATTGTCAGAGAAGAATGATGTTGTCATAAATAATTTTCTTGGATTATTATGTGTGAAATTGATAGGATAGAAGTTTCATCACACTATGTTCGTAAGACAACTTAATGATATTTTTCTAGCATTGCTCTTATACATTTTATTGTTGTCCTTCTTTGAAATTTATAAACAAAATCAATGCAACTATTAATTGAGGGTAGGAAAGATTAATATACGTGGAGATTATTAATGATAGACTAGATGATGATTTTATTTTAAAGAATATCTCAATTATTATCTTTTTTGTGTTGTTATAATAATTTTTCATATATTATTGGTGATTTATTTGATTTTACTTGTGGAATTATTAAATTTGGATAAGTATATTAAAAGAGAGGAAATGATGAAATGCTAGGGTCTGGAATTGTTTCGTGATCTTTAAAGAAACAATCTATTGTTGCATCGTCATGTGTTGGTCAAGCTATTTGGCTATGAAATATTCTCAAAGAACTTCATTTTAAGCAGGAAGGGCAACGTCAGTCTATTGTGATTAATCTTTCAAAGAATCCAGTCGAACATGAACGAAGCAAACATATAGATGTTAAGTATCATTTAGCCTTATTTATCGCAGAAGCGAAGAACAGGTCGCGGACATACTCACAAAGCCTCTAAAACCAGTGTCATACGTGATCAGCTTGATGTTTGCAAATTAATTTCAGTTTTAAGGGAGGAATTGTTAGCAACTTTCAGCTTTGTTGTTGATGTTAATTTGTGTCATAGGTTAGAGGAGTAAAGAGTGAAATAATGTAAGGACAGCAAATGCAATTGATGCATCTTCACAACTCAACGAACAAAAGCCAATTCACAATTCATAAAGGAATTATAATAATTATTATATATAAGTAACAAATGCCAAAAGGAATAATGCACCATAATGAGACATCAAAATGCATCCTAAAGTCGACATGCAGCATACATCTACACACTATAAATAGATGCATATAAATTATACTGTAAAAATATCACACTAATTATTTTTTGACAGAGACAAGCGAAGCGAACAATCGCTTTCAAGTGAACTGACTGAAAGGAAAAGGGGAATTTGCCTTAAATTTTGTTGGCACTTTGACATTCTAATCATTCACAAGGAGAGTGACTTCCAAAATAGCGGAGATAAAAGAAATTGATGATAAAAATTGTACATATCTATATAATATAGAAAGAAGAAAAGAGAGAAAAATTATCTCATGTAGTAATCAACTTTAGTAACATGTGACTGTCCAATTCATTTATGATTTAAGTGCTTGTTGATGGAAAATTCCTCAAGTTATAGTCTTTTACAAGAGACAATAGATTATTGCGCAACCTTTTATGTCCATAATCAAAGATAAATTTAGAATTCTTAGTCAAAAGATGTAGTATGATAATTCTTACTAATTTCATTTCTGATTTTTGTATCGACGGTAAAATATAATGTACAGAGTCTTGTCATGCTAGCATTTCTCGAAATAGGTTCAATTGATGAAATTGAACGTAAAAGTTCCAGGGAATAGATTTTGACACTATTATTTAATTTGTAATCATCTCTTTTAAAATTTTGCACATACTATCACTGTATGATAAAGTTCAAACATAAGTGATACTGGACTCTAGTCATTTTTCTTGTTTTAGGACATGTATAAACTTCAGATGGAAATAATTGATGTGAAGTGAAGCAAGAATGATTAAAGTCCAATAATATGACTTAAGTTAAAACAATAATAATAGTTGAATTTCAACCACATAATTAAAGTTGTGGCAAAGAAAATTTCAACATCCAACACTGTCCAAAATAGATACATATTTCAAAAAAAAAAATGCAACACAAATTAAATGACATCATCTAAATCAAATATCCACGTTGCAAATACTGACCAGTTTATTTTCTAAGATTAAAATGCGTTTGCAAAAGATGCAAACCCCAATCCCCAACCCAAACAAATTGGATACCAAAAGATATTCATTGTTGAGTCTCTTTTTAATTATTGATGTCCTGTTTCCAAATGAAGGTTTCAACTTTGCTGATGCAACAAGAAAACAACATGTGCAGTCAGAAACAGTTCCATTTCATTTCATTTCACCACGAAAACCTACATCTATATATATATATATATATATTTAGTGGGATCCCTGGGATTCAGGGAGAGTAAAACGTAACGCAAATCTTACTACTATTTCATAGAGAGATTGTTTCCCCGCGAAAACCTGAAAACAATAATTCCAAGAAAATCAACCCTTACCAAAAGTATGGTATCAAATCTAGCTACCAGAAACCAAAACCAGGATTCAATTAATCCAATAATAACCAAACGAGATAAAATAAAGCAGTTTTTTTTAATTAAAAAAGAAAAAAAAAAAACATCATAATTATCCATATATCCTTCAAAATTGAATAATAGTCCAAACTGATCATAGAATCTTAAGCAACCAAATACTGATTTACTTCATAAATATTCCTTTCAAACTTATCAACTAATGCAAAAGGCATTCATTTCATGGCCTGTACCTTTTCACCTTTTTATTGCTGAATTACATTCAACTGTCAATTGCTGAAAAACAACTCCGAGATCGAACTAAACCTTGCCTTCTCACCGGACTTGATCTCGGTGAATCCAAGCTCCTTAACATCAGCTGTTTCACCGCCGATATCAACTCGTCCCTTGGATTTGGTGGCGGCGTTGGAGCTCTGAACTTGCTACAGAAATTCATGTGCCGATTCAGAGCCTCCTCTCGCCCAATCCGCCTCTCCGATGACCTCGTGATTTCATCCTTCACCGCCTCCGCACACAGTCCGCAAATCCATCGCCCTTCGTTCCTCTCCTTAACCCGCCCTATATACGCCGCCGTGCAATCCTCCGTCAATCCGCAGCACTCGCATTTCACCAACTCCACTTCATTCATTTTTGCCTTCACCGGCGCTGACTTTGCTTCAATTCCGGTTATAACCTCCGACGCCTCAGCTTCCATTGCTCAAATTACTCCGCCTGAAACTATCACTATATAATTTCCTTTAAATACATATACACACAATCGAAAATTTGAAATTCAAATTACAAAATCAGCATTTACACGCAGATCCAGCATTAATGAAAATAGGTGAAGTTATACAACTTCAATTCCTCTAGTTAAATACTGAAGATATTATATACTATACACTCATTAATTTCAACTTCTGAAAATTCGCCTACAATTATGAAAAACAGATAAAGTACAGAAACTGAAAATCAGGGCACAAATTTTACCGTTTAGGCGAGAATGTTGCTGCTGATTAAAGGATGAAAGCCTCGAAATCAACAGTATGAATACCAAATACATTTCATAGAGCCTTGTTTGGCTCTGTCGATGAATTTATCCTCGTTCGATTCTGAATATTGAAACCAGCTGATATTCACACCTCAAAATTGTGGTCAAGCAAACACGACTTTTGTATTTTTGAACAGAGGAGGAGATTAGGGGAGTTTGATTTTCAATTTACTACTAGGAATATTAATTTATATGAGATGATAAGGTACGTGATATTTTTCATTAAAAAATTTATTTATATTTTTTAAATACATAAGTTGTTATTATAATGATTGGACAGATTGTGTAAACACAATAAAAGTTGCTCACGTCAAGTTTTTGATGGCGGCCGAGTGGTTAATATATCCGTGTATACACATAAAATTAATATATATCCTAAAAAGATTAAAGGTAAAAAAAAAAAATTGTCCATATATATTTATGTTGATCCAATAAATATATAGTATATATTTAACTCTATATATATATATACACATAATTGTTGCTTAATCATATGTAATTAAATAATAATAAATTAAATTAATTTAATATAAATATTGAGTGTGAAAAGATATTCAACCATAAATTAAGGTGTAATCATTTTTTTGAGTTGTACATATCGGGTATATATAGACAAAAAAGAAATTTGATGATGCTTATCGTTATAGTCAATGGAGTGAAAATTAGTCCCAAGTTAAACAAGTTTACAAAATACAAACAAATGGTCCATTCATCTAAAATTTGACCATTAAATGATTTATACAATTAAAGACGCACTAACTTTTGTAGTGGATTCGGGTTTTTAATTCTAGTGAAATTTTATTATAAGATATTTTTTTTATTGAATTGATAAATTTATTATATTCGTAATTTTTGGAGGAGGAAAATCAATTGTGTAACATCTACACTTATTTATTTACGTAGAAATTCCAAGCTAAAGCATGTTTGGATTAGGACTACTAAACATGCGTGCACTATATTATCTAATAAACTGTTGAGTGCCCAATAATTTGTTACTGCATAGTATGAATTTGATTTAGTTATACTTTCATTTCAAGTAATAACTAATTTAATAAACCTTCTTATTTAGGAAATTTTGTAAAAATTGTTATGGAATGATAAACTATCAATTCTGGAATTGTTTTTTAGCAGAAATAATTGGTCAAATTACTAAAAGGTGCCAATTGGACTATCGCCTTTGGTGTTTTATATTTTTTATCTTTAAATATGATGGTATTTAATTTGTTCCTCTTATTTATTTAATCAAAAATTGTGGACCAAAATAACTTTGTCTATCATTTAAATTTTCAAGGCATAAATTTTGAGAATTTTTATGTTGTCCTACGTAAGTTTTATAGGAATTAAATTATCTAATATAAGTTATGTGAGTATTATTTAATTTACTCGATATAAATTTAAAAAAATTTTGTCCTGCTCCATATATAAGTTTTATAGGAATACTCGAATTATGAAATTGAACTTATGTCTATGCCGGCATAAATCTCTGTGACAATTAAATTATGTCTTATAAGATGTTACTTGCGAGTTTTAAATTGTACGAATTAAGTGATATAACTTATTAAGTCTTACAATATATATCTTGTGTTATATTATGATATAAACATATAAACTTATGTCAAGTAACTTTTATTTTGTTTTATTTTTATTGTTAAAAATGTTAACGGACAAATTTAATCAAGATCACAAATTTAAAGGATAAAATTTTAAAACTACAAATTTAAGAAGGAAAAAAAATTAAAAGTCACCCTAAAATAGTGGTGTCCGTGTGAATGACCCAAAGTATGTCTAAAGAGAATAAGAGAGATCAAATAAAACTTCGATGTGTGATGCAATATGCTCCATTTCAACTTTAAATTGAAATACTATCAGAAATTAATATAAGATTCAAATTCATTATAATAATATTTTATATAAGTTAAAAAGAATTGGAACACATCTTACTTATAATGCTATTTGCAATAACATTTAGCTCTAACATGATGGCAAGGGGGAGATGAGTTGAGTTGAGTTGAGCTTGACCCGCTCCGTATGATGATTTATTTTATTTTTAAAAAAAATTATCCCTTCTTATATATATTTGTCCCGTATAAATTCATTCCGCTTAAATTTTTAAATTTTTTTTATTAAATTTAACATGAAAAATAGAAATTTGTATCTTTTTTAATTTTTTGGTAATTAACATCTCAACAACTAATTACTATTTCATTAATTAAAAGTCTCTAATTAATATTTCAACAACTAACAATTTATCGAACATGTCTAGTTTAAATTTTAGAAAAAAAATAAAATTAAAGTCAATGTTTCATATAAAAAGTTTATATCTTTGATTTTTTACTAATTTCAAAAATTAATTATCTTCAAATTCCTATTTGGTTCTTTAAATTCGTAAATCGTAATCCATTCCGCCTCGCATTGCTTTTAAAAATAATTACTTTAGCCCGCCTCACCCCGCATAATATTAAACCTATCCCATCTCGCATAGCTCTAAACCCGCCCCGTACCCGCCTCATCCGGCCATTATATACAAATTTTAACTATAACATGTCAAGTAGAATATTTAGTATAATACATTTGCAAATTGTTTAAACGTGTCCCATGCGCAACACGTCTTTATAAAATATATCATCATCATCAATATTACAATATACAAGTAGGTCATTATTACTTATTAGTTATATTGATTCTTCTCCTAGATTCTTCTATACACGCTTGGGACATGCATATTCTAAATATAATAAAGCAAAAGAAAACGTGTTTAATACTGTAATTTGTGAATACGACTTATTACTAAAAAAATAATTTCTATTATTGCCTAACATTTTAAACAATTTGCATTCAAACGTGATAAGATGATACTGTAAAAACAGGTACACACTGCATAGTGTTGGAATTTTGTGTAAATTTCAAATTATTAATTAGTAGTTTAAATGAGTGATTGTGTCTTTTATTGAAACAGTGTATCATTTAAATGAAAGGGTGTCTTTTTATTTTTTGATTACCATCAATTTTGTTTAAGCCAAACTTCTGCAGATTCCACATAACTTTGCCAAGTATTTGCTTTACAACATTCTCTAAATAATTTTTTTCTTCTCTAAAAAATTAAATTTAAGTTTTTCCTTTCTTGGGATTCATATACTTGTCATATCTAGTAAATCTATTTGCATGAAATCCCATATGACAATCTCGCAAATGAGATAGAGCAAAATTCATTTTTAGAAAAGTGTGCGTTTCAACTCTTTAATTCGTTATTCTTAATGCATATTATCAAACTTTCATGTTGGTGTTTTTCTTCACATAAATTTTGTTTTCTTGATATATAATTTCCAATACATAGTACTTCCTCTATTCTAATAAAAATGAATATCACGCTTTTTATGATTCAAAATGAATGAATATTCCAAAGTTCAAAAGTATTTTAAAAAAACAACGATCACTTTAATAATTGTCTTTTAAAAAAATTAGGAAAAAAAGAAAAAACTAATATTAAAATTACTCTCTAATTAAATTTCAACTATAATATGTCAAATTAGAATATTTATTTATTTTGGAGAAGGTCAATTTTTTCATGTGGCCACGAGCGATTATTAAGGATCGTGCAAGTGAACGCTACATGCAGGGATGACCAAATCACATAAATTGTTAAACACAAACGAGGAAAAATAATATATTATATACTTATAATTTATTTATTTTATGTGGAAAGGTCTAGGATGGAAGAAGCAGAAAAGAGGGGGAAAAATTATTGAAAATCAATTTTAGAACTATAAAAATATAAAGTAATAATTCTATTAATGATCTATAAGAATGATTAAGTTCGTGTGGTAGGTGATATTTTATAAAGAAGGTCGCGAATTGATTTGCTTTGACAATGTATTTCAATTGAGTTTGTTGCACCTAATATGTTTAATACAATTTATATTTTTTACATAATTTATGAGAATAAAATAGTTACAAATTTTTATGAAGGGTTCTAACTGAAAAAAAGGCTAACTTTGAGTTACAATCAAACTTTAGATCAAATATAATATAAAAATAATTTTAGAATTTCCCTTAAAGTTTCGTTTCGTAACACTCATACATTTTATTTGTTTTGTGATATTATGCTTACATTTCTTGTTTTAATGTTTTATAATAATTCTTTTAACCTATTTACAATTAATATTGTAACATTATATGTTAACTATTTTTTCCTTTTTTAATATTAAACACTTTTGATTGATTCTTCTTTTGGCATATCTCTTCTCTTGCAAATTCTTTTGAGAAAAGCTCCCTCCAGTTCATATTATATGTCACTTTTTATTTTTTGAAAGTCAAACTAATTTATTTTTTATTATTAAATTTTTATATATATTTTAAATTATCAATTATCGTGACTTGTAGTACTTTTTATGTAGTTTGAAAATATATAAATTTCGTTTCAAAAAATTTAAAGATTTTATACGCAAGTTCTCAGTCAAACTCGAAATGTTTGACACTTAAAAAATGAAAAGTGACATATAATATGAAACAGAGGGAGTAGTAAAGATAATTCCCCTTTACTCAAAAGCTCATCCTAATTTTGTCCGTAAATATTAGTTCCACATTATTCTTCCTTTTCCTTATTGAATTCTTCATTAGCTTTAGGATTTGTTTGGAAATCATTATCAACAATTTACAATTTCTTTTTGTGAATTGGATAGTGTAATTATACCCTGTCAACTACATTCAATTATTTGTTAATCAAGTAATTACACAATCAATCAAATAAATCAGACCATGTAATTACACTGAATCACACGATATCACTTTCAAACAAGCCTTAATTTTAGAATTTCAAGTGCAAAAGAATTAGAGCAAATTAAAAAATTTAGAGATAATGACAAATCAATTACTGTAATGTTCATATTAATATACTACAACTTTACAAGTATAAAGAAAATAAAGTTTTATCTTTGAGGCAAAACTTGATGAGCAGATTAGAATATTCGACTTCGAACAAATTCCAAACATCAACGACATTCTATATATTCTTCATACTATCTAATTACAGAAAAAAGTCAATTTATAATTAATTAACATGCAAGCTCTGGTGAAAAAATCATTTAGGTATAGAAATCATAAAAAATATCTTTAATATTAAAACTCTTTTTTTTCCAACAACATTACTTTATTAATTAAACTAGTTTAGTGTACGTGTTTTGCACGTATGAGCCACGTCTGCCATAAAATATAGATAATATTCATGTAAATAAAATTAAATATTATTATTTGATGCAATAGTTTAGTCTATTGTGATACAACAAAGATAAGAAAATCAAATCAAATATTCATGTAAATAAAAATTACATCAATTGCTTATAATATAGATATGCTAAAGACTTTTTTATATATAAAGTAACAATTTAGAATTGAATAGTTAGAAATTAAACAATTAATTAACTAAAATTTTAATTATTTACAGTGTGAAGTATAATTTTCTCAAAGAAGAGGCGGTACATTTGAAAGATAAAAGAATGAAAGAGCCAAAAAACGTTGTCGTTTGATTCGCCTAACCCTTAAAACCAAATGGATATGACCCGGTAATGATCCGTGGGTTTATCAGTTACTGAGTATAATTTTCCCCAAATCATACGGAACCTCTTCAAAGAGAAAGGAGGCTGCGAAATTAGGGTTTTCCTGAAGACGAAGAAGAAGAAAGCAGCAAAAGAATGGAAGGAATCACAGAGGGAGTGAACAAGATGAGTGTCTCAGAGACACAAAAGAAGAACAGAATCCAAGTTTCCAACACCAAGAAATCACTATTCTTTTATGTTAACCTCTCAAAGGTTCGTTTTCGTTTCTCTCTTCAAATATTTATTTATTTGGATTATATATACATTGAAATCATAAAGAGTTCTTATGCTGTTACTGTGTGTTAAGCAATTAATTTTTTTAAATTATACACATTAAAATTACTTTGTTTTCCCATGTTATAAACCCGTGCATTGTAATTGGTAAAAATTACAATGGTTGTTGGTTCTGTGGTTAAAGTACTTATGCTTGTTGAATGATGATGTGACTCTCTTGTTAGAGTCGTTTGCAATGTGAAATGAGATTTGGTTATGGTTGTTGAGTAGTTTGTTGATGAGAAGTTCAACTGAAAGACTTGAATGTTGTGTACTGTTACCTCAAGTCATCTGATCTCAAATAGGCCAGCCATTTGCAAAATGCTATCAGTTAACCCACAATAATATAACCAGGGTCATTGTGAATTCGATGTGTCTGATTGCTGGTGTTGGCTGAGGTCTAGTTTGCTGGGTTTTAATCAAATTTTTTTCTGGGTTTAATTATAATAACAATAACAATTAATTTGATTATTGCTCTGGAAACAACCTCTCTATCTCTATGAGGTAGTGGTAAGGTCTGCATACATTTTGCCCTCCCCAGAACCCACTTGTGGATTCCACCGAGTATGTTGTTGTTGTTGAAGAAAGATTGCTAATCTTATCACAATAATTTATTGATGAGTTGGGTTATTGAGGAAAAATTTCTACAAGAGTTAAAATGAACAAACATGTCTGTTTGAGAAGCATAAGAAAAAATGTGGTTCAAGTTGTAGTTATCTACTGTAGCAGTTCAGACAGGACTTCACAAAATCTAGAGCAATTCAAATGGAAGAGATGTGAGTCTATGTAGGATAAATTTGAGGAACTTCATAGATATTACTTACTAAAAGGCACTGTATGTATATTTGGGAAGAATTTCACCCCATACAGTGACAATTAGTGGGTTGCCGCAGGACTTATATTGTTTGAGGCTTTTTCCGGATGTAAGTGGGCTCTTAACATGCATTGGAAAATCTTAAAAATGTTGGCCAAATGACTATCTGTATTAATTTTTACTGGTCTTACACCAGATCTCTCATTGTTGCTATTGGGCAGAGTTAGTATCCTGATATATTTGGTATGTTTCTTGCAGAAGTACATGCAACAGTACAATGAAGTGGAACTCTCTGCCCTTGGGATGGGTAAGTCTTCTTGACCCTCAATTTTTTAATTGTAATTTGTGTTTTTCCCTTGCTTATAATTAATGTCATATGGGTCTCTTCTACATTAATTGTGATTATGCTGTCTTTTCACTTCAAGAGCACACCATGTTACAACTTGGGTTATGGAGGCTTTATCTCACTTCCTTTTCCCAATTGACTTTTTCTGATGATTGGTGAATTCCATTTTTTGCAATGTGTGATGTTGTTTGCCATCTCAAGAATGCCTTGTTTACTATTGCAACTGCTTGTGTATAAGAAAAGCACAATACAGTGTTGCACGCTTTACCAGGATGTGATATCCTTGTGAAACAATTTTGAATGAACTTCATCAAAAGGATCATGATTTTCAAACATTGGAAGTAGTTGAGTGTATCTGGGATGAATTCTGATTCATCACAATGACACAACCTTACTCCTGCAGTTTCCCCACGGATCTTTTATTTAAAAAGCAGAACATGATCAATAATATTTTTGAAATGGGTCCTTGTGCTTGCCGGTAAACCATATTAAGTAAAAGAAATACAGAGTGGCAGTCAATTCAATTTGATGTTCTTTTCATTGATGGACTCGTCCTTTTATGTTATGTTGAAAACTCATTACTAATTGAATTGGCTTGCTGTATATTTCTCTAAAGGATTAACAATCTTTTTCACATGTATACAGCTATTTCGACAGTGGTTACCATTGCTGAAATTCTCAAGAACAATGGATTTGCTGTTGAGAAGAGTGAGGCTTATCCTACTCCACTTCCTTCCCTTTATTAATCTTTCTTGACATCTAACTTTGAGGGTACACTTGTTGCAGAGATCAGGACACTCACTGTGGACATGAGGGACGAACCAGGAGCCCGACCAATACCAAAAGCAAAGGTAAATTCCTAAACAATTATGAGTCGGTCAATTGATGCATTAGCCTGCTTCATTTTTGGTGTCTTTTGGAGTAATGCAACTCATTCTATAGTGGTTATATGGTAATCTTGGGACTCAAGATAGTTTCCGAAGAACAGTAGCATAGACCTTTGTTTAAGTGAAGTGTTCAAGAGGTAGTTGATGTGTGTGGTGCTCATTTTGCTCCGTTTGATTTGGGATTCGCGCAGAATTTCACAGAAGATGTAGAACAGATGTAAGGGTTAGTGATTGTTTACATCTTTGCTCACCAAAATGTGTCTAGTGATCTAGTCTCATCTGGTTATCTTAGACTTGATTGGAAGTTAGTTTTACACCGCCTTTTGAAGGTACATTCTCTTTGAATTGCATTTTTGTGTGGTCCTGCTCTTGTTGTATTCCTGTTTTGAAAAGCCGTAGAAAGAAATAAATCATTTTTCCTTGGCAACAGCAGAGATGAGAAATGAATCTGGCGAGTATTACGCTATGGCCATATAGATGCTGCCTTCATTTGCAGCTTTCGTGTTCTTCTTCCACTTTTTACTTGAAAATAATGTTGAATTCATGTGAGCTAGTGGGTTTAAAAGTGGTTCGTAATCCATCTTTTAAAAAGGAATCCTTCTCCGAACAGTCATCCTCGTCTAATATGCTATATCGTCTGTTTGATCAAACTAAGATTTTTTTGTTTTATTTATCATCTTGGCTTGGTGCAGATTGAAATAGTGCTGGGTAAGACTGAAAAGTTTGATGAGTTAATGGCTGCAGAAGCAGAGCAAACCGGGGACAGTGAGGAGCAGCAGAACTGATTATTTCTGTATCTGCTCTCTTTCCTGACGATTGAAGTATCCTAAGCTATATTGCTTTCAGCTGTTGGGTTCTCTATGGTCAATGATTAGAGCTGTTGGAAAGAAAAGAAACAAGAAAAACCAACATGGTTTACTTTTTAACATTCATTATTTGTTGGATGTGTTTGCCTTTTGTTTAGTTCCTTATCTAAGGTGGTGTTGAATGTAAACATTTTGGTGCTATCTTCACTGTCAGTGATGTGGTATTAGTTTACATCTGATGATATTAACGGATCAATATCGTGCAGCACCATTGACCAATTAGTAGTCTCCCGATAGAATCGTACAATCCTCTCCCGACTTCACTTGTAGGATTAGAGTGGAGTGGATAACTTGTCAGTAAAACAAAAGGTAATCTTGAAGGAACATACTAAAATTCTCTTACGGGAAGTGTCATGTTCATCAACTTTAGCATGTGAGATCTTACATCCTAAAAACCAATAATGTATTGAGTTGATGAATCATGCTTAGTTCCTACACATACGGCCATACTTAAAAGAGAGTGATTGTGATCAAGTTGTCATCAGGATATAAGGTAATCCATTTTTGATCCATACATTGAATTTGGCAACATTCACGTTCAAAGATGCCTTCACTAAAATCTCCAGTATTTTCTTTTGGTTGAGAGGTATAATTTCCAGTTTTCCTTGTCCTAAAAGCAACATAAGAACATGTATTGCAACATTCTACCTTTTTTTCTATCCTTAACCTTGAGGTCATTTTTCCTATTTATGAATTTATTATATCCTCTATTATTTGTCATCTTACATGTGCGCACACATGAGAATAAGAAGACAGAATTATACAATGTCTCAAATCTTAACTGACAACAGACAAGTACCACAAGTTGGGTCTGGCTGTATGAATCCTCGCTGCCTCATTTGAGCGCCTTGACAAACTGAAAGCACAAAGCTCACAAGGCCTGTCAGGTTTTTCTAATTTTCATTAGTTCCCTTTCTCTTCACGCTGTAGGAGGAATTGGAACGGATGGCTAATAACTGAAACACCAAAAACATTTCCGTTCTTATTGAGCTAACCAAGAAATCAACTTTGCAACCTGAAACAAGATTGTTGTGACATTTTGTCTAATACATCCCCTTTTAAGCATGAGAGATCTCACAGGACTACCCTATGTTTGTGCCACCACTCACCTCCTTTATGTTAATGATCACACCACTCACTGATTCACTCACTTTTATTTTCTATTCAATATGTCTTGCCCCACAGAGAACTAAAAGAATTGTCAACAAAGATCTTATACATAAACCTAATTACAAACGCCATCGTTCTTAATTGGCACTATATTTTTCAGACTCATTGAACAAAGAATCAAAATAGGGATGGAGATGCTGAACTGCTTCAAGATACAAAGGTGTCTGCATCTCAATCAAGCGTGAGACCTGCATTAAAAGGATTTCGATTCAACACAATGTCTTTGTCATGTATTAAGAAAAGCATTAGCAATTAACAGATGTACCATACACGATTAAAGTCAGAAACTGCCGATAAACAGTAAACTTGTCTGGACTCTGGAGGTCTGAATTTAGTGTTTGTGCTACTTCAGTTCGAATTTTTCTGTTTTATGCTTTGTAACTACGCAAACCAAACCGAACTGAAATCAGTTCAATTTTTTTCCTCAGTTTGGTTCTGCATTTTTTTCCTGTTGGATCTATATTTACTTACTTTTGGACTCTTTTTAGGCCTTTCTATTCAGTATCACAAACTGTTGTGTCAGCTTTTCTTTCAAACTGTTGAAATGCAAAGAGGAATGCTAAACTAAGAAAAAGATTAAAAGAGATGTCAAATGGAACTTTTTATTTGCAACTTGGAAATGCCTATAACACTTCCAACATCTAAAGATGCTAAACAGAAAGAGACTACTGTGCATAAGTTAGAACCACAAGTAAAATTTATTCCTACTTAAAAATATACTCTTTTTAAATCTATTCTAATGTGAACAAAAGTTGAATAAAGTTTAATATATTGGTAAGCCCTTAGAAATGGAGAACTACTGGTTTATTTAAAAATGGAAAACTTAAAATAGAAAGTAAATGGTGGTAGTATTAGTAATTATTATAAAGAAAATAGTCAAGATGGCATTAATACGCATATGGATATATAATGGTATATAGAAATGAAAGAAAAACTAGACTAAAGAGAAGCAGACATTCTTCCAAGAAAGGCCTTCAAGGCGAATAACAAGGACTTTAATTTAGATTCTATAAATTAAACAGTTAGGTCACAGGACAATGTGATCAAAGAAATGGTTATCTAACACTTCCTATACCAAAACGGTTAAGTGATCCCCAAAAGCTGAAACTGGAAAAGCCAAGAATGGAACAAAAATAAATGAAAAATTTCAGTTCGTCAGTTCTTTTAGTTAACACAAATAATACACGCACCCTACAGTTGTCTCATTGTTGTTCACTTGGGTGGTGAAAGCAAGCATCAAGTAGAGCCTTTCGAGGGCTGACAAGTGTAATAGGTTGCTGGTTTTTAATCTGAGTCAATGTTTCCACTGTTCATGCTACTGTTTTTTTTTTTTTTTTTTTTTTTAAATGTGAAGAGCTCCATAAATCCTCACCCTTCTGAATGTCTTTAAGCTTGTTGTGGCTCAAAAACAAACAGGAGCTGCCATCAAACTGAGGGTCACAATAACAGTCATGGGGTTCTATTGCTAGTGGCAGTATCACAATTTGGCTTTTTCTTGTTTGGAGCTCCCTTAGGGAGTAAACCTTGTCCTATAACTTTTGGGACCATGTGGTGAAGAGGACTTCCAAGAGACTGGCTAGCTAGATTCTCCTTGAAAGTTGGAAGAACTCTTATATCCAAGAGGTTTGGTAAATGGATTCTCCCAAAGGGCTCTCGACTCTCACTAAATCTTGTCTTTATGTTCTTTAAAGTACACTAACCTTCATTATTACGCTGTTTGAATTCCATAGGGAATAGCAGAGAAGAACAAACTGGCGATGAGTGCTCTTCTCAGACCGAGAGGTGTTGACAGAGTTTGGAGGAGCATTTGAAGATTTGGGAGCTAATTTGTTGTCCAAAGGGGCCTGGATAATCTAAAGTAAAAATATCTTCCTTCTCTTGTGAAGTGATGCAGGACATTTTTCAAGATCCCAATATCCTTTGTTAGGTGCAATTTCACAACCTCCACATTTTTCCAACATTCCTCTTCCCTTCGTTTGCAAAAAATTACTATTTTTTCAATATCACAACATAAAGCAATTACCAGGCCTTAATATTAATACTTTTACAGATAATAACTTAAATCCTCTATAGACAATAAAGAGATGCAATAATAGAACCACAGATCGCAGTTTTAATGCTTTCAGCACCGATACGAAAGACAAAGTAGCAAACGAAAAAAAAGGTACTCTAAGCATATGCCAATAAGCTACCAACACTATCGAGTGAGAGTTATCAATTATTTGTTTTCCCTGTTGACCAAGTAAAATGATGATATGATGTACCCAAGGCTGAAAACCCAACCAAGACGAAATTCATAAGGAGAAATCCAGGAAGTATCAGAAGGGTTGAGAGATTTTCAATTATTGTTAATCCCGAGAGCTTTTCCACTATGGAACAGTGGAATATTTATATATATATATATATATATATATATATATAGTTCTATTTCCTCGACATCAGGCGTTCAACACTATTCCCTTTCCCCGAGGCAAGCCCACAGCTAAAGAAACTGAGATTCAACTCTATTTTCTTTCCTGAGGTGAGCCCACAGCTAAAGAAACTGAGACGAAGAAAACAGAGGCATAACAATGAAAATCACTTACAGCTCGTCGAAATGCGAACATCTCCTCTTGACCGGACAGCATGGTAGTAATGCCAGATGGAGCACCTCCTGAACTAACACTACCTTCGGCTAAAACATCTCGCCGGAGTTTTGTACCTTCTATCTCTGTCTCGAACTGGAAGCTGGACAAATAGCATACTGACATCAATTGATCTCAATCCTTCTACTAAATCTCAAAGTTTATTCCTATAATGGAATGAAATACCTAACTAACTGCTTTCTAGTGTTCCGTATTGGTACATCCACAATTCTGTGTCGTGTAACACAACAACCTAGATAGTTACTAGAAAATCAACTCATGGAAGGAGAGATACTAAACAATACCTTCCATGCAACCTAACATCATAAAAATCTAAACTTTCAGAGAGATTTTTCTCAATTTGATGAATATTATCTAGGAGATATTAGTTCTCACTGCAACAGAAGCACCATTCAATCCAGTGATGCAAAAACATACTTAACAAAGGTATACAAAATAAAAAATTTGGACACTATCTTAGTAGACCAGAAGATTAGAAGAGTAAAACAATATAACACACTTACCTTTCCAAATCAAAAAGTGTTCCTTCGTCTGATCCTTGAAATAGATCCTCTACTGAACTCTCAGCAGAGCAATATAGACAACAATGATGATTGTATAATTCATCAATGAGGGTGATAAACCTTCGCGCCTGAGAAGTAGAAACATTGTAACCAGCAGTAACATAAAAAACAACCCCACAACATAGAAGCATAAAAGCAGGACCAACGTCTTAAAAAAATAGTGCATAATATAATCCAAAATATGTTAACAAGACGTGAAACATAGATCTCAAATGCTTAGAACAGAACAGACAAAGAAAGAAGAGAAGTACAATGCATTACTTATTCCCAAAGCTAAGAGGCACTAAACTAATCCCCTATCCATCTACATGGTCCACACTACCTACCACCTTTCTCCATCCTTTGAAACAGGGATATTTCAAGAAAATACAGGGACCTACCAAGGTATCACACAACTAGGAAACTCAAGCAAAATCATGCTCCCCACAACCACCCATTTTCATGCTATACTTGTAATGTCTAAAAATAAACATAATGTTCACCATCCTTGACCATATTCCTCTTTTTCGTGTTCCTGCCTTGATCTTTGTTAGATGTGGTGATCGTCCAAGCTATATAGCATGGGTCGGGAATCAGCACTCTTGAACATGAGTCTAAGACTAGCTCTATTACTTGGTCTGCAAAAAAGTTGACCAACTATTTGACCTTAAGAGGCCAAAGTAATGTAAGGGGGACCAAGAAGGTGCTAGCAAGACAGGGTGAGTAAGCTGTTTAAAATTATTAAATCCAAGTTCCGAGCTGAATTCTGAGATACTAAGTGTACAACGTTATGAATTTTAAGCATCTTTCAACAATGAAAACAAAAAGGAGCTACTGAAAGGATAATTGGGAGGAGATGAATCCAATTTGCAGAAGGCTGAGTAAGACTTTTTAAACAGCACGGAAACCGTGCCTCAAAAAGTAAATTGATTGAATATGAGTAAATAAGAAAAATCTCAGACATGTAAAACCAGGCAAGTTCTTCCAGTTTATTTAAAGGCGCAGTGGAACTACTTAGTGATAGCAGTCTTTTATGCTAGTAGAAGTAGTATTAGCAGGATATCAACATACAAGCAGCAGAATCTGTAAATCAAAGCTTAATATGTTTGTTAGCATATGTAGTATGGAATGTTGAAGATGGTACCTTGTCACGAATACGCATGCTCATAATAGGGATATCAGAAACGAAAACAGTGTGATAGTTTTTAGCCACTGCAATGTAATCTGCTGCTCCAAGCTGAAATAATGTCCACAGTTAGATTAAATAAGACATCATTCTTTTACAAGGTCAGAGTTAAAGATACAGTCCTGTTCTTGTTCCTATTAGATTGACGATCAGGTGAAAAAACTGTGAACACGGCAACATGAAATACAAATTGAAGTTCAAGCTGAGTACTCTCATATTTCATTTTAATCTTAATGACCTTTGAGCCAAGACATCACTGAACTTCTTTATATGGCACCTCTTTTTGCCTCAATAGTTCTAGCTTTGGTGAAGTTTAGTTTGAATGTAACTACATGAAGACAATCAGAGCATATGAAACCAAACTTTCTGAGTTTCAAGCAGCCAACTATAGACATAATCAGATGTTGGCAGCCCGGTTCACAAAGCATCCTGTGTTAGCAGGGTCTGAGGAAGGGCCGCACCTCAGGGGGTGTGATGTAGATAAGCTGCCTTAGTGCAAACATTAGTGGTTGCTTTCACTGCTCGAATTGATGACATATACGTCGCATGGAAACAACTTTAATGTTGCTTCAAGGCTCCCCTTCAAGTTCAGAGGTTAAACAAGTTCTATCTACTAGAAATAACAACCAGGCTATCAACCTAATACCTTTAAAAAAACCATGCCAAAAGTCTCGAGAAATCAAATAACAAGTTCTACAGTCAACAATATCAAGTACAGCAGTACAGTAGGTCATCTCGTTCTTTATTTTTTTGTAACAGCATCTAATTTGATTAAAGTTCGGCTTCTTCTGCATCTATTCTCTTAATTTTCTCCAGGTCATGGTAATTATTTTTGATATGTGCTTTAGATCATTCCCCAGTAGGGTGTTTGCTTATCTACGGGTCCAAGCATCAAACCGAGCTGAGTGAAGCCTAAGCTGGGTCTTGTGTATTTTCAGTTCATCTGCGAAATTACTAACTTAATTAAGATTAATTTCGAATGCAGTTAAAGAAAAAGGGAGTAGAAAATTTTCTATATTATATATCTGGAGCTTTTGAGGGAGTGTAATTGTTAGGGTTGGAACAATTTCCATTGAATTTAAAGAAGACCTTTAATCACATGATTACAATTTGGCATTTCATGTCACCACAAGCTAGGCTTAAGTTCCAATGGTTAGAAGTTCATTACATTATATTAATAGAAATTAAAAGGACATTTTGATTTATAAATAATTGTGTTTTAAATGGGATACCATGATCACTCCTCTTACATGACAAACTGTAATATGAAGTAGTGAACCAAAATCTCATTTTGATACTCAAGTAAATGTCAAGAACGTGACAAGTGCTTATATCTGACTGATACAAATAAGCATGCACTGACCATGATGACAAGTGGCAAAAGCACAAACAAATAGATAAGAATAAGTCTCTCATTAACAGATCTTTTATCTCCAGTATAAGTAAGTCATACAGAAAAAAGAAAAGGAAAAATCTGACTGACAAGAGCATAGTACCGGCCGACCACACAGATATTCAAAGGTGAACCGCGCCACCCCATTGCAGCTCTCAGGAACTTCCAGTGTTCTGATAGAAAGCAAAGGACTATCACATGATAGATTCAAGGGCTCTTTCTGACTTAAAAAATATCAAGAATTAACTAAAAGTACCTTCCAAACATCACAGGAATAGTATGTGAAACGATGCTTCCTCTGGCCTGTTTACTGATTTTATTCCAGATATCCTCAAATTCTTGTTTGATCTCGTTATTCAGAGGCCAAATGTAGTGGACCTGCAGTTGCATAATGGAACAAAAAATCAAAATAAAATGTATCTTGAGATCCACAAGTAAATAACATGCATCTGATGTTTCTTAAGGACAAAGCTAGAGAAAATCACATTAGAAATTAGACAACATTCAAGCAATGGATATTAGCTATGACCTCTTGTACCAATTACTACATAGATCATTTCCCTTACCATAACCATGCTAAAAAAAAAAAAAAGAGATGAAAGACAACAAAGAAAAATCATCTTGAAAAACAGGACAAAGAGACATAAAGGTGAACAGTAAAAGTAGATAATCAAGCAGTAGAATCGAGATTATCTCAGAATAAGCCAGGCATTTTGTGTAAATTTGACATTGAGAGAGCATATGGCCATGTCAATTGGGAGCTTCTTCTCAGAATCTTAAGGCAGATGGGGTTTAGGGAGAAGTGGAGCAAATGGGTGACATTATGTATCTCTACTGTTGAATTTTCGGTTCTTCTTAATGGAGCACCTGAAGTTTTTCCAATATTCATAGAGGGATCAGACAAAGAGACCCTCTGGTCCTCTTTCCTCTTTATTAGCTAGTTGGAGGCAATTTAGTATCTAGGATGAACAAGACACAAAGTGTGGCTCGGAAGCTGAATATTGAGCCATGACAATTGGAACTTGTGAACTTGTATGGTTAAACAACTAATGAAAGAATGATGTTTTGAGATACCACTCAAGATGGAACTCATTTGTGATAATCAGGTTGCACTTCATGTTGTTTCAAATTCAGTGTTCAGTGAGAGGACTAAGCACATAATCAGTAACATATTAGTCCCTCTAAGTAATTCATAACATACAAAGTTATATTAGATCTACGAGATTTGACTTTGGTTCCACTAAGCTTGTTCATGTTTCTTCTCAGAAGTCTACTCTCCCCCACCCTTGGAGGGATGTGGCTTCTTAACCACAAGAGAAAGGCCTTCTTTTTCTGTTACAATTGGATTATATATCAGATTATACAAGAGAAAAAAGCTGTGTATATGAGCACATATTGAGTTAGTTTATCAGGGAATAGAAACAAGTAAAACTTCCTTAAAATCTTGCCTGGTCTATGGATCTCTGAGCAATAAGGCGGCGATAATCAACTTCACTGCCAATTAGAACAGTTTCACAATGCTCCTCAAGTTTTTTTAGTAGCTTTTGAAAGATCTCTTTTTGCATGCCATCCTGAATAACAAAGAAATGTCACATATAGAAGTAAAGATGTTTCAAGCACATTGAATCAGATACTTCCATTTTATTCATCTTCCAAGTCTAGAATGCAAATGGAACTCTTTGAGAATGAAAAAGAATAATACATTGCTTTTCCAGAAGTAAATGCACCTGGTTTAGGTCCGTTGGTGCACGATTACTGGTTGCCACCAGAACAGTTCCAGTACTCAACAATCTGCTGAGAATTCCAGATAATGCCACAATTGCAAAAACATCAACTGTCTGTCACCAGAAAAAAAAAAGAGACAATCTTCAGTCAGATTCATTTCACAACATACAACTCCACTATAGATAGGTTGCTACAACTTTTTGAGAGTATTGCCACCTTTAATGTTGTAATTCACAACATAAATAGAGAGAAGACGGAGATGACTAGCAAATAATGGCAGACTATTATAACAATAACATCAAACAGATTGAATGAGGCAATATATAATACTGAAGCTAACTGTAGCTAACTCTTCTTATCGTTTTCTTTGGATGCACCGTGTCTGATAAATTCATAAAGCCAGCTCCTGAAGATGTGAAGTTGGCAAAACAGTACATATTTCGTCCTCAAGTTCAGTAACAATATACTGTGTGGTGGTATGGTTAGAAAAGTTCCTGTAAACAAAGTCTAATTGTATTTACCTGTATTTCGTCAAAGCAAAGGATGCTAGCACCTCTCCTACGATCTGCCTGATTAACAAGAAACTTGTCAGCTACGTCTAGAAGAATGTTTTTCATCTGCATCTCTTGCTTATATCTTTCTTCAGCAGCTATCCATTCTTTAACTTTTGAATCAAAGGGAAGATTCATGACCCAACCAGAAATATTTGACTGCAGAGACTTTTGTTCCATCTGACTCTTCCAAATTTTATGCATATGTTCATTAATTTTAAGCATAGCCTGCCAATTGTGACATCTGGAATAAATCAGAAGTACAGCAGATAACAAATATTGTGATCACAGAGCAGAGTGATTGGATTGTTTGACCATTTTAAGTATTGAAATGCATGAAATAGGCAGATTAACATTACAATACAGAAAAACCTACATATAATACATTGGTCATTTAATAAGATGCTTCAAACATGTTATACAGGTTTCAATCCTTATGTTTCTTGAAAAAGAAAATGTGACAAACTACTCGAGAGTAATCCGATATTAGACCAGAGAATTCTTTTGCTTCAGGAACCCATACTAGTGTGACAAATTTGTTAGTACGCTAAAACCACTTCATGCCAGCAACAATGACTGACAAAAGCAATATTTTTCACGACAATTAAGATAATTTCACTACAGAAGCAAAATGGTGGAGTAGGAACAGAAGATATAAAGAAATTCAGTAGCCCATTCAGGTGCCAAGGGGGTTTTAACATTTTGCACATCAACTCCAATATGCTTTGCCTCATATTACATGGACCTCTTACACATTCATCCTTCTCCAATATGCTTTACCTCATACTGTATGGACCTCTTCCTCGTTCATCCTTCACAGACAAATGTACTTGATGGCTGATTATTATTGCACCAACTCAAAAAGGGATCTGCAGATCTTCCTATTAAGCAACTACCTGTTATATCAGCTTCAGACAACTAGCAGAATTTTCTTTTCATATCAAAATAATGTCGGTCAACCAGTTATTTCTCTACATACTAAAATAATATCAGATACTACATGTCATCTACTTGTGGTTGCTGGGCAGACAGTCTTGTATTACAAATAGTCAAGTTTGGTCTGTGACATTTTGCTTATAAGCACAATCGTGAGAAAGTGCAATTCAGGATAAGACAGGCTAAATTGTTTCAGGAAATTGAGATGATTGTTTGTCATGCATATGTGGAATCTGACTAGTATTGGAATGGAATGGTCCTAAGAGCATGGGATAAACATATAGGGCTTATAGCTGACCCCAACTAGTTTGATCAATTGATAAATTGATGCATAGGGTGTGATTAATCAAATCAAAATATAAGGCCCAAACAAGCACTCACCTCATGAAAGTGAAACCTTCTTCGATGTTTAACAATTCCTTCAGTGGCCTTATAAAACATATCCATAAGCATTGTCTTCCCTACATGAAAGTCCCATATTTAGTCAGATTTTCTTGATGTCTGTGAGTAAAGCATGCCGATACTGATTGTTAATAGAATCTAATAAAATAAAATTTTCATCATTATAGAAAACGAGGATGAGATGAATTTGTACAGCATGTATGAACTATCATGCAACAGAAATAGACAAGAAGCAACTGTACCACTCCCAACATTGCCATATAGATATACTCCTTTTGGGGCTGGAGGAGCAGCAGGGCGTCGACCGACTTGTGAGTCTAACTTCTTCTCGCGATTAAGATATGAAACCCATTTCCCGACTCCTTCCACATCTTCCGGTTTCCTGAGCCAAAAAGAAAATGACAATTAAATTACTGGCGGTGAAGAAGACGCAACTGAATTTATACTTTATACTAATGGCACTGATATATTTTCTTGAGAAAAGAGAATGTGATACACCAAAACAATCAATGCATTCAAAGTATCAAGAAGGTAAGACCACCTATCCCTTTAATTCCTGAATGGATCTCTTTGAGAACCAAAACAATTTCTCTCAATTTGTTTCGAATATAAGAAGCTTATTTATTAAAAGTAAAGAAACTGTGACCAACAAAAACTGTTGCACGGAAAGCATTTTCATAAGAAAGCCGAAAAATGTACACTCACCGAGACATCCATCTTTGAAAAATATTGCGAGATTTGTTTATTGGTTTTAATGCACCTTGTTGTTTGGCCTCAGCTTCCTCCATTAGAAGCTGACGCCTCCGATCTTCCCTATTATCCTCCCATTGTGCAAGTTTTGCCTAAAAGCATGAAACTTAAAATAAAGCCTTCGAAACAACACTGAATAGATAACTTCATAAAAAGTTCATTATCACAATATGAAACTCTCACATGATATTCCTCCATATCCTTTTCATATTGCTCCAACCTTTGAAGTAGATTTTCTAGTTCAGAAGCAATTTTTTCCTGGTAAGGATCATGCTGCAGCTTCCCCTGTTCAACAAGACTCCTGTAATGTGCAAGAAGTCCTGAAAAAAGACTAGCATTACTTTGCAACAAGCTTATAAAACAAGAAAGATTGACGAGAAGAGTAACGTAACCTGCCAAATGGGCACACAGGTTTTTCTTTTTATTTATGTATTTGTTAATTACCAACATGGCACATGGTTCAGACTCAAATTTACACTCTTTCTCATTATGTATATGTGTAAATTACTAATTAGACGAATCTTGCTTCGAACATAATAGTTGCTATGAGTAAAATTCAAGAAAAAGAACCAATTATGGACTTGACTGAAATATTTCAATCTACGGTTCATACAATATTTAAACATCTTGTATGTTACATTATTTATACAAATATATACTTGATCATCAGTTCCAGGGCTACAGGAAAATATAGTATGAAAATCTCTTATCAGCAAGAACATAAATGTTTTAAGATTATTCTTCTCATTTATACGGCAATATACAGAATCTAAGCACAAAATGTTTATAGACGTTTCACTTACCAAACAAAAGCTACTACAACTACAATAATCCCACACATGTTGGGTTGGCTATATAAATCCTCACTAGCCATGTTTCTCCAATTAAAATTCATCTCAGTCCAGCATTATACAAAATAAAAATAACAAGAACTAGAAGTTCTATATATCTTTTTACTGGCATAAAAACCTGTACCCGCTAAAAGTCTACTATAATGCACAGAATCTAAAGTAAGCAAACTTACATGACAAAAACACATTCATAACCATTTGGCCTTGCCTGCATAGATCTTTTTCTTCCATTGTGCCTCTCTTTCATGAAGTTTGCATGGATTCTAAGAGATTCTAAGTTTTTAGAGACAACTTCCTTCTATGTAATTCTAGGCCTATCTCATCCCCTTTAACACCTTCACTCATCACCGTACCACACCTACAGACCGATGCATTTGGAGATCGACACATGTCGTGACCTCTCATTTTATCCTCACCATGTGCTACTTGTACCTTTTGAAGAATATGGTTATCTTTTATAACATTGTAGGTCTTCTAATTGGTCCATAGAACTTACCTTTCACTTTTCTATGCATCCTTCAAATCACAGAAACCGGTAGCACTTCTCCATTTCAACCATCTGATTTTGATACTATGTGTAACATCTTCATGTATCATTCTGTTCTCCTGGAACAATATCTGAATTGTTTGCACTTAGGAATCACAACCCCATCCAACCTTACATCAGTGGTTTTCGGTTGTTAAGTGAAATACCAGTGCCTTTTTTGTCTTTCTATAAGTTATAAAGGACACTCAGTTACCTATTCATCAACCTAAAGGGGGAAAAGCTGAACAGATGCATAATTTCAAAGAGTTGACTGGATGCACTTTGGCTGGACAAGTGCGGAGCAGAAGCTAACTGAAGCAACAGATCTAAAACACACATCCATATTGTATATTACTTGTGCAGAATTTTTCCATCAATCTCGGGTGGAGCCAAAGATTCACTATTTTTTGGCTTTGGAGTATGATGGAATAAAGCAAAATGGCTCTTTAAACTGTCTGTGCTTCTTTC
>JAABOM020000096.1:17798948-17822013 GCA_011800125.2 Solanum clarkiae | reverse complement strand
GTGGCACCACTGTCTTAATTTGTCAAAAAAAAAAAAACAATTTTGTACCATATTTCATGTTAAACTAGAATATTTATAGGTGCAAAAGGAGAACTGAATTCAACAACAGTCACAAACCTTTCTTCTTGAGTCATGCCAGAGTGGATGCAGATAGATGGAAAATTACACTCCGCTAGTAATTTATTCAGCTCTGCTGCCCTATTCACGCTCTTGACAAATATAACTACTTGGTTGAAGTCCAAGGCATCCAGCAGATCATTTAGCTTCCGGTTTTTCTCCGTTTCACTCAATTTGATATAATGCTGTTGTAATAAAAGAAACAAGATAAGAAAGCTAATTCGGATGTAAAGAAATCATGGCATCATAACTATGCACCCAAGATGTACCTGAACAAGTCCATGAAGGGTCAACTTTGCCTCATCGTCAACATAAATTTCCATTGGCTGAAAGGAACGTCAAAGTACAGGATATTAGGAGCTTCAAGAAGTTATGGTATCCAGAACAAAACAGGTGTGAGGGATGAAGAAGAATCCAGTCCATCTATGGCTTTTCTTCTGGGAGATGGTAAAATCAAACCAACAATTTCTCTTTGCAGCTCAACATGTTTAATAGTGCAAGCATCCATTCAACCTAGATAATTCCATTTCACACGATACCTTCCCCACAACACACAACAACTTTTTAAAATAATTATCCACGAAATTCTAACACAAGCACAAATGGAAGAGAACAAAGGAACCACAAGCTCAGTGCACAACACCCCATTTTTCTCTGTGCACTACTTAATGGTTGAAAAGACTGAAATTATGGCAATCGGAAGACTGCTACTTTCAAGTAGAACTGGCAGAGAACATTACATCTTGCATAAATTTTTTGCAGACTGGACGGATCTCCTTGCTGAGTGTTGCTGAAAACATCATCACTTGCTTGTCGTGGGGAGTCATCTTGAAAATTGCCTGCACGTCTCTCCTCATGTCTGCAGACAGAGTACATGTAATGAGCTACAACGGAAGGATAATGTCGCAGAAACAGGCAACTACAATCATGAAAGCACAATAGTAATCAAAGACATACCAAGTGAATCGAGCATCTTGTCACACTCATCCAGAATAAAATGCCTCACATTCCTCAGAGATAGGTCCTTATCTCTAGACAATGCAAGTACTCTCCCAGGAGTTCCAACAACAATATGAGGACATTCATTCTTCAGAAGCTCCTTGTGAAGTTTGATATTGACACCACCATAGAAAACAGCAACCTTGATATCAGGCAAATATGTGCTAAACCGCTCAAATTCATGACAGATCTGCACACAACAAAAGAATCCCACAAAAAGGGGGGTGACTTGACATATTGGTTAAGAAAAAAATGATATGTGAAGCAGAACAGCAGGTTTCATTGCATACCTGATAAGCTAATTCCCTTGTATGACATAGGACCAAAGCAGCAACCTGACCAGCAATAGGTTCAATCTGCTGCAGAGTCGAAAGGACAAAAACAGCAGTTTTGCCCATTCCAGATTTGGCTTGACAAATAACATCCATACCCAGAATAGCTTGTGGAATACACTCGTGTTGAACTGATGAAGAACCAAATAGAGTGGAGCCAAAAAGGCCTCAGTTTCAGTTTTAAAAAATTTACCACAGTACACTTCTCCAAAATAGTAGTGATAGTAATAATTTACCTGAAAACAGATACAGAAATAGTGTCAAGAACCCACCAAATAGGCAAACAGAGTTAGGTTTTACCAAAAACAATGAATGTGACTAATCAGAATAGAGAAAACAAATTGAAGTCCGCATACATTACTGAAAATACAAAAAATAGTAAGAGAAACCCCTTGACCATGTTTCAGAAGCCTAAAGACAATTTGTTTCACATCCCAAAGTTATATATAATGCCATGAGCTTATGATTACGAAACATCAAAGAAAACTGTTTGGCCCATAAAACTCTTGACCTACAACTAATATTAGTGCATAGACTTGAAAGTAAGCCCGAATACAAATTCAAATTATTGCAAAAAATGAACTCGCTTGATGTCTGAATCAACTAAACAACTGGGTTAGTCAGCATTGGCAATATGAATCCTCTATTTATTCCACCCAATACCAACGACAGATATATTCTTCATTTTGTGCTTAAAATGCTTGTCCCCAAGATCCTCTCATAGCACCGGGTGAAAGTGTATATAGAAATATAGTTACCCCCGAGAAAACTTCTTTTTTTCAGAGCAAGATAAAGTAGGGAGGCATAGACGGATAAACGCAAACACCAAACAAAATAACAATAGAAGAATATTCCTTTCTTTAAAGGGAGAGAACCTTGGGGGGGTTGATGTAACAACACAAACCTAGTAAAACAGTTCTTATTTTTACTTTAAGTTCTCTGATAGCGCATAATAAATACACTCATTGTTTCCGGCTCCTTTTGTTTGTACTGTTCTCTTATGGATGAATGTAAGCTACGTAACCAACTGGACGTGGTCTATTTGATAGGTCAAGTTCAACTGTATCCACACTGACCATCTATGAGTATATTACTTGTTTACTGGCACAAGTTAGGCGTGTTGGGCTCGTTACCATTTTAAGGGCTAAATTTGACATCTCCAAAGAATAATATCCTCAACCACTAGCATCCTCAATGCTGCCCAATTTCAATGGGAAAAAAAATAATGAGAGAAGAAACCAGACCACAAAGATCAAAATGCCTTCAAAGGACAGTCAAATTTAGCCCATGGAAGTGCAACTCGATTAACCCATCCAAATTTGGATGAATTGGGATAGGAATTCATTCACCGATGAGCCAACTCGGACAGAGCCAAAATTAGCCCATCTTTCTCACTTGTTTGACCATTACTTATTGAACAGGATGGTGGACAACTTGACACCGCATCGAAAAATATTTCTTATTGGCAGTTAAATATCAAAAACCACATAGAACAACAAATTTGCAGAATAAACGCACAGATAAGATGACTTGCCTTCAGAGGGATGCTCAAACCCTGAATCCACAATAGCTCGCAGTAGCTCTGGCTTTAAAAGAAAGTCTCTGAATCCAGAACTGTGAATTCCAACATAACCCCTATATTGACAAAGCATGACAAAAAAACATTTAGACTTGATATGAGATTCAAAAATATCAGGCTTAAAAAGCAGAAAAGAAGAACATTAATCAGATATGGTGACACTTCTCACTATATGTACATAACTATATGACAGAGGACATGCTTTGCCAACTCAAAACTGTATAAAAAGAACACAAGAAATACTTATAGCACTTTTCTCTTTCCCTGTCTCCCTCTAAATCACAGTTAATAGGCACACAGAAGAAAAAGAAATTCACTTCAGCCATAATAGAGATAGACCAAAACAATTGAATTGATTATCTTAATGAACAAGTACACTATACAACATAGTAGAAAATATTGAAGAACACCACAAACACGCATATGCTGAGGCACACCACTTGCTTAACACACAAATTGGCTCAAACTTCATCGTCAACCTCTATACAAGCATCACAACACCACACGACGTCACACAGATTTCAGGAAAAGAACGAAAAATAGAAATTTAAGTAAAGCTCACTTCTTAGCAGACTCGCCGTTAGCTTTTCCATTGACGGAATCTGGGGCCTTCTCGTCATCTTCTTCGTAGTCGAGAAGTTCTTCCTCGTAAGCTTCGTTCTCCTTTGTATCTCCCATACTGCTACTTTACTGTACATGTAAATCGAAGATCCCATTACACAAATTATACCAAAATTCAAACTCTAATCAACTATATCAGATCAGTAAACGTGAACACTGAGTTTTCTCAACTAAAGAACAAATCTTTTCGAAGTTCAAACTATATCTATTGCAGGAAGAAGAGAGCAAAAGAGAAAACTTTCTCACTGGGGAAATGCTTACCAGTTGGAGGCTGCCGGAAAAGCTGAATTCTTGCGGCGAATTAGGTTAGGGTTCTGAGCGTCTGCAGGAAAAAATGTTAGAACTAATACGAGTGTGAAAGAGTGTTCGAATTGAAGGGGTATAGGTTAATAACGAGGGATACTGAATTTTGTTTGCCATTTTTGTCCTTGTATTATATCAAAGATGCGGTTTTGTACCAGTTGGAGTAGTCGAACTCTAAAAGAATATATACAGAACTTCATTATCTCAAAGAAATAAAAAGGTTATTTAAAAAAAAATTTAAAAATCAAGTTTCATAAATAGAAAATATAATTTTGTATCAGTTGGAAGTAGTAGAATTTTTTTCTTCGATAAACAACATTAACATATTTAGTGGAATCCCACAATTAGATCTGGGAAGGAAAAAATGTGCACAGACTTTATCATTACCACATAGAGATAGAAAGGTTGTTTTCGAAAAATTCTTATCTCAAAAATCAAGTTTCATAAGTAGAAGATACTAGATATAAAAAGAAAAGAAAATTCAAAAATAACTAAAAGATGAAAAGCGAGTGATTGTAGATTTTTTTTGGTAATAAAAAGATTATTGATGAAACTAATAATATGAATACGATTCTATTCCTTCTTATATTCTTTTTTTTAAGATTTATCGGTGATTCGAGAGTATAATGAGATATTTCTTAAATTAGGATGATATGGACCTCCTTAAAATCTATTTGATCTCCAATAATCTTTGTGAATATTCAAAGAATTTACGTAATATTCAAGTTTTCTTTTCTTTTTTTTTATAAAGGACAATATTTGATGCCTTCATGATCTTTGTGAATATTCGGTTAATTTGCGGTATATTTGAGATCATTAAATTCTTTGTGATATTTTAAATTTTTTAATTATTAAGTACTGTGCTTTTTTTTATAATCATAGTGTCTAGATTAGGTTTTATTGATTTTAATTGATTTCACAAGATATTTATAACCTCTCATTAATAATAGGTATCAAGCAACTTTCTCCGTCCAAACTAGGATAAATGAAAAGATTGACTTATTATTTTTGTTTTTCTTAAAATTTTGTAGGGCTAACCTGATGATTCTCAACGACTTCATTGACTAGCGACTCAACATTAGGATTATCAAAAAAAAGAATAATAATAATTATATATATATACATATTTATGTTGTTTCAATTCCATAACAACTTTGTCATCTACGCAAGTATGGTGAAAAAACTCTTCACTACAAAACACAACTTATAATTAGGGGATTCTTAATATATTCTCATATGGAATTAATAATTCAATAAAGGACGTAAAGATGAAAGTAAAGTCCTCAAGATTTATTTTTTAAGTGAATATGTAATATTTTAATTTTACTTTTGAAACTTGGATTTAAATTTATAAAAGGACATATCTAAAGAAGTTATTTTAAGAAATACTTTTAATGGAACATAATATACATCTCGATCAAAAAAATTAGGGATTGACGAATAAATTATCGATCTTACCTTATTTACAACGAAAGGATAAGAATGATCTTATCACTTAAACTCACTCTTCAATGTGGCTAAGTACATATAACTATTTATTACTAAATTTTTTTATTCAATGTCATATTTCCTCCACAACATTCCATTAGGGTGATCGATATTGTTCATATTTACCTTACAGTTTGACTCGAATTCTTAATGTATTGATTTATAATCTAAGTGTTTAAATATGCAACGCCTTGCAATTCCCCTACAAAGATTCGAACCATCTGTTTTATGTGTATAAGCTCGATTTTGATGATTTCTAAGTTGTACATATAAGGTAAGGTCATTTTCTAAGTATTTGAGGTGTATTAGATATGATTTAGGGTCATAAAAAACTTCAAGCATCAAGCCAAGTTTAAAGCATTTCAATAGGATTAAGTTTCTACATGGGGTTCATATAAAGGTTACCTCCAAATGACTATATTTATTATAACGACCTAATCCAGGGGCCTAGTCGTCACACGGCAAATGAGACACCCAAAGGCACCTCACCCAAGTCATCTAAGCATGTAAAGCATTCATAGGCATTAAATTGAAACTTTTACGGAAAACATGAGGGGAAGGAACTATGGGCCGTTTTTATGCAACAAAGCAACATTAAAAAAGCAGTGAAAATGAAAAACATCATTTTTGTCCACTACCATATCACTAATACATGACAAACATAATCAGTACGATAGATTTCCATCAAATAGAAAGAAATTCATGAATAGTCAACATACAATGTAGAAGTCTCAGAAGGGCCGTACATACATTGTCTAAAACAAAATACATAACAGAGTAGAATTAAGTAGAGTCCCGAACTAAGAGCTCACCATAATAACAAGCTAGTCCTGAACACCAACTACTAGCCACAAACTGGTGGAGGAGTGTCTATCCCCACATAGTTAAATCATGCAGGCAAAATATGCGTTAGTACTTTTGGAATGTACTAAGTATGTGAGATGCAATGCACGAACGAAATTGTAATGTCATCATAATTTAACATAACATATGGGTATGCAAAAGGTAAATGAGTCATAAAATAAGATTAAACACGCACAAGGAATATGACTCATGAATATGAGGCAATGCATGAGAAAACACATAAAGTAAAGACATATCATAAGGTCATAAAACTCGTGGGAATGGGCCATAACCGACAATAAGACCATGTGAGCTACTACATGAAATTCATTGAACTCCTTCTATTAGAAAAAGGTCAATGCACTCCTTCTATTGGGAAAAGAGAAATTTACTTGCCAAGGTAGATATTCAAAATTTAGTAACTTTGCAATTATATCTTTCATAATGTTTGGGCCTACGTGAATCCACTAGCCTAGCCTATAAGGCTCCTATGATGGCACATAGTTAGGGTCACTGAAATTTAGCTTCAAGGGATCATGCCTCAACTAACAGAATAAATTACAATCGCTAGTCCTTTCGATGCTAAGTCATATCAGGGAATTTTTTAAAAACATACTCTTAGAATCATATGTAGCAATCACAGGAGTAACTCGAACTTAAGAATATTTTTTAAACATGTTATAGGGCAATGGACATCATACATATATCTTGGTAAACTTAGCTTTAAAGCTTATAATTAATGCCCTAATCATAATCATAAATCATAGTAAACTTTCATTAATAATAAGGCGAGCTTAGCTTTTAGCATAGAACAATCATAAATCACATAAGTCTTAGAAAATTCTCTTAAAAGGAAACATTGAAACACCCAACTTTGATCATATCGAAAATCATCATGGTACTAATATCATACTTCACATATGCATATATTCACTTGACAAAATAGTTGCTAAACTCCACAAGGATCGTATAATAACATAAAGATCATGAAATCATCAAAAGCATGCACATTAAATTGAGGAACTTAAAGAAAAGGTAAAAGTACTTTATAAGGGACTTTATGGGTGAAAGGATACCGATAAATCAACTCACATACCTAGAGAACTAAAGGAAAATAGAATTGAAGTCTTTGGGGAAGAAACCTTGAAACCCTAGCCTTGTTTCAGAGACCTATCAAAGAGGGAAACATCTGATTAACAATTTTAATCCTCTCATACGTTTGGTGACGTAGTTAATGAGTTCAAGTTGGACTTACTTTTACTTAATTTGGTACTCGATACTCCTCTCAAGATTCAATGCTCACAAGATAATCAATCTTAACCAATCCAATCAATGAGTCTCTTAAAGACTCATCATATTGATCCATCCATTAGTTCCGTTACAATTGAGTCTTTCGCTCTATCAACCATCTAATTAATTCCTAATCGCATCTCTCAAGAGGGTTTAGATAATCGTTAAAAGGGCTATCAATTTTGACCAATCATTAAAAGATTATAAGTTTGGACCAATCATTTGAGTTTATATTTAAAGACTTTCGGCACTATCAAGTTCTATCAACCTATCATCATGCTTAATCACAATCACAATCACAATCACAATCACAATCAACATTATCAAATCAAGACTCTAGACTCAATCTCTATGTTCATTTATGCATTCTTTTATAAAGTAATATTTAGGATTTGTGAAAATAACTCATGAAAAGACATTAATTTATTATATTATGTTTATGATGATCATCAATATATGAAGATACGTAGGATATGTAAAATTTTGGAAGAAAATATTCAAGAAAACATGTATAAAGACTCAATACTTTCATTTATCAATCTATCTCAATCAAGGGGCACATGAAGGACATTCCCATATTTTAGTTTAGCAAGAAATTTGGCAACCAAATTTGCAAGGGATTGACCTTAATCTCTTGAACCCTAACTTTTCTTCTATTCTTCTCACAAGGGTCCTCACTTAGTTTTTGCGTAAGAGAATTTAGAATGAGTTTAGAAATCCTTTTTAGGTAAAAAAATAATCTATATTAATCGTGTTTTAAGTTAAGAGAGGTGAAAAAAAGTCTGGAATGTCCCTCGAGGAGAACTAAAAGTTTGTCTTACGGAATACCAAGTGCAAATATTGAAAAGTCTTGGACATTTTATGTGCATTTTTCTTCAAAAATTCTCCGATCGAGTTTCTAATCTCGTAGAAAATATTGGGATCACCATTAAGTGCAAATCCGCAACAGTTGCGCGACGCAAACATGTCACACACTTTTCTGAAATTGTGTTTTTGCTTCAAAAAATTATTTTTTGATCCGATTGCTCTAAAAATCAACCAGGATCATTTTTCCACACATTTTTTTCGTGCTGATTGCGTTTTCGATCTCGAATTTGTCAAAAGAGTGAGGGAAGTCGTGTTATGCAAGTGTCCCTCATCTCGGGGCATTTTGATAATTTTACCGAGTGTAAAAGTTTTACTACACAAACACTTGGACTTCTGTCCCGAATCTTGAGTACTGGTTGAGATTTTCTCCTTCAATGGCGGAAGGAATCAATCGTTGCCAAATATGCGCTTACGACAAGGGGCAACATTCAAAACATCTTTTCGATAAATGCTTATTCATGAATAAATCGATAGCCTCCACTTAGGACAAGCAAGATACATAGCTAGAACTCCGTCTTTAAATAGTTGAGAGATGATAACTTATAAATAAATTAGAGCAAGTTTAGTTATGCTTATGTTTTTTTCAGAAAATAGGAGGGAAAATATTGTAAAATTGTCCTCAAATTAGGTAATATAAGTAAAAAAAAAAAAACCTAATTGAGCAATAAATAAAATAGCTTTAACATCATACGATCAAGAAAATAAAATGGTAATTAGATAAAGAAGTTGAATCAAAATTTGATATTGTGAATCAGCTCGTTGATTAAATCAAAATTAGTACTAACAGAAAGACCTAGATATAAAATACAGTATGAGTTCGAGGAATACAAGTATCCTTAGGTTCACATTTTCTTTTGTCTTTTCTTACAAAGTTGGATAATCATCCAAATTTTATTGTGAAAAAAAAGTCTCCACGCTGGAAATATTGATTCTCCCTTTTACTTACAGAATGAGTCGCATACAAAAAATATAACAAATATATTATGAATTGTAACATTTCACATAAAAATTGCATGTAAAAATACAACAAATATAATATAAGTATGAAATATTTTCACGAAAAAACTTACCTATAAAAATGCAATAAGTGGAATACCTATAATGAGTAGCATACAAAAAATATAACAAATATATTATGAATCGTAACATTTCACATAAAAATTACATATAAAAAATACAATAAATATAATATAAGTATGAAATATTTTCAAGAAAACTTGCCTATAAAAATGCAACAAGAGTACATAATATTTCCAAGTGAAGTGATGATATTGAAACAAAACCAAAATAGAAAAAAATTAACACGCGCCAGGTAGGGGTCGAACCTACGACTTTCTGCTTAGGAAACAGACGCTCTATCCACTGAGCTACAAGCGCTTTACATTTTTCAACAACTACTTTGTTATAAATATCCTGAAAAGACAGGCCAAGCCCACTACCGCGCAGTGGCAGCTCAGCACGACTTTCCGTCTCCATTTTTGACTGATATCTGCAAATCTAGGAAACAAGGCAAAGTGAAAGAGAAGAGAAAACCCACCAGGAATTTCTCTTTTCTTTCAATTTTCAGCGTTTATATACCGACCCAAAGATCAACAACTGCAGATAGGGCAAGGAAATCACATCCTGCTACGCATTTTTCACAGGTTTCAATTCCCCTTCCGTCTTTCTTCCCAAGAAATTTACTAGACTGAGTAAATTAAAGAAGAAAAACACAAACTCTTTTACTTTCCCGCATACCATTTGGTTGGCTATTAGTTAGATGTATAGAATAAAATTGATCTGATTCTGAATATAGCAGAATTAATAGGATAGATTCGTATTTTCGACCCAAACTGATTTGATTGCGACAGTTATTGATTGGTGGGCAGATATTCTGTCAATAGCTGAAAGAGTGAAAAGTTTTGATTTTTCACTTATTTTTGGGCTTCTACTGCAGGTGGGAATGTGTTCTCTTTCTGTATTGAAGGTCCAAAGGATGAAATCTGTGCTTTGACGAAAACCCATTTGCTTATTTTCCGGATTATTGCTTGTAAATGCAACTTTGTAGATCAATTGCCTCTTGGATATCCTGCATCTTGGCTTGCATGGGGTGAGTAACTCGATTCTTCCCCTGTAGTGTTATTCAACTAAAATTTAGCCAGATAAAACACTCCGGGCGTTTGTTTTTTTGTAATTCTATTGTATTTTGCATTTTTGTATTGTATTGGTATGAAATAAGCTTAAATGGAGTGAAGTCCGACCCCAACTTGAGTTTGGTATTGAGGCATGGTTGTTGTTGTCGTATTTTTGTTCCGGAAGCGAGGAAGGGGTGGTCGGTGGATGTAGTATACTACATGTGGTTATACCCATACCTACTGCCCTCGACTTGAACCATATATGTGTTTGTGTGTCGGGAAGTGCATGTATATATTATGCTAAGTTTGTAACCATTTCATAAGGTAGTGGTGGGTATAATTTATTCTCATTGAATTAAAATTCTAGATCCACCTCTAGGCACAAGTGATTTGTATTTTTGGGAAAGAAAAAGGGGAAGTTTTGTTATTAATGAAATTAAAAGAATATGAAACCAGGAGTCAAGAGTTATAATTAAATTGAATACTAATTCTTCAGAAATGCTTTTCTTTGTTTACAGAAAAAGCTGTGTAATTCAGCAGTTGGCTTTTTTTTTTTTTTTTGGTGATTTGGAATCTAGGTACTTGCTTACAGGCTAAGCAAGTAATAATGATGCATAAAGCAGGAATGAACTGGTTCCTTTATCTGTTTCCTTTATTTTCATGCTTTGCTTGATTTGTTGAGGAGTTTCTTGCTTGAATACCACATTCCTCATGTACCTTTCTTGTTTAGCTACTTATGAAAAAGATTCTCTTGCTCAGCTACAGTGTGAAAAGGTTTCATCTAGCCATGTGTAACAGGTGTTGTTTATGGATTGAAATGAATGCGTATTTTGAAAGGAAGTCTTTTTATTCAGTTTTGGTGTATTTTGGAAAATATCTTCGAGCCGTTATTGAGGTGATGATGGAAAAGTTGAAAGAAAAATGCAGATCCCTTTGTAATGTAAGAGGTTACTTCTGTTCTGTCTAATAATTTGGTGCAGAATAGATTGAGGAGCTATTATCTAGATGTGGATAAATTTGAGGATACCGTTCTCTTTTTACTTAAACATGCTCATGCTATTCTTAAGTCTTTTTCTGCGGCTAAGATAGATTAGGTTGCCGATGGCCCTAGAGCAATTTTATATAAACAGGTCGCTCTGACCAGTCAAAGTACTATTAATGGGATTATCTGCTAAACTCTTTAACAGCATCTCAAGTTCCATCTGTTTAAGTAACAGGTCCATAAATACTGGTTGATAAGAACTTAACTGATGCAGTCCATTGCTGGATTAAACTTAGTAATTCACTTGAAGCCATTGATTTGGTGGCAACATCTTTTTTTTCCTCTCCTGCGAAGACAACTCCTTGGGGGCGATCATCTCAAAGTCATCTGGATATTGAGATTCATAATGATGAGGATTGGAGGAAGGAGGTGTTCTTCACTTCTTCTCTTCTAATGATCTCTCGTAGTTTTCCCTTTTTAATTAAACAGAAGAACTTGTGGTGGACACTGATTTAAAATCCATTTAGCTAAGGGGTCGTTTGGTGTAAAGGACAAGGAGAAATAATTCCAGGATAAAAGCTTAGTGGGCCTTAAATGACTATTTGGTTAGCAAAGGCAGGATAACTTATCCGGGACTAATAAATAGTACTGGGATAAGTTATCCCTTCTAATGGGTGGTATACTAATCCCGGGATAAAAAGAGTCAATGACAATAATATCTTTGTACACTCTTTTTATAACTCACTTTATATATATACATTATTTTTAGTACAATATATTATAATATTTAAAACCTTCACTCTTTTTTTTTTTTTTTTATAATACTAATTCATATTTTTCTATTAAAAAGTTACACACTAATTATTATGTTCTTTTATATGATAATTTTTCATAAATCCTTTTTTACTTTAACAAACTTAAAAATGCAAGTTCTATTTGTAAGTTAAATTTTTTTAAAAAAATTATTTTAAATACACACGATATTTTTATGGAAATGCACACCTAAAAATATTTAAGCTTAATAAGATGAGAGATTTATTTTAAAAACGAATATTGAATAACTAAAGTTAGCAAACAAAATATATTAAAAACTAATAAAGTGAAGGGTATTATTGTAAACAAGCATAATATTCTTAAAATTTATCCAACAAACCAAACACTCAATGAAGTATAACCTCAACATAACTTATCACATCATTACTAATTTCAACACAATTTATTCCATCATAACTTATCCCATCATAACTTATATTCAAACCAAACGACCCCTAATAGTTGGAACCACAATGAGACATATTTTAGGGGATGAACTAATCCATTACTTAATAATAAGTACTTAAAACACAGAGTTGTGAAGTATCATCCAGACTATCATTAAAAATCTAGGTAGCGTTTCCATGAACGCCACTAAAGATTATAAAGCATGAACTAGTAAACATCAGAAGTTGGTTAGAATACTTTCAGAGATGATATGACCTTTGTTAAGGATCAATACAAACCTTTATTAGCTGATGAATAACCTGTTGAAGCTATCATGTGTAATGCCGTGCCATCTCATCCCTCTATATTGTGCTCTAATGACTCTTTTTATGCTATAACCTTTTGGATGTGCACTATGTGAAAAAACAATATTTGAGCGTATCCTAGTATATAGTTTGTTGCTATTCATAGTATTGGCGGATATATCATATACTTGATTCTGTCAATGTTAGGGAATCAAAACATTTTAAGAGCCCTAAAAATTAAAAGTTTTGCAAACTGAAAATATGGCAATTTGCAAATTTGGTGAAAAAATAGAAATTTGTGTTAACATTCTCTATCTGCCACTTTGTTCCTATCATCTTTCTTGTAGTGTTGTACTTGACATCAAAAAGTTCTTCACTTTTATGATATCATGTATTGTTAAATGACTTACTGAACGCATAGCTATCTTAAGTGACCAAGTTAAAAAAGAAATTGCATAAAAATCATTTTTTTTTTTAAAAAAGTGACTTGGCGAATGCTGTAGACCTTAATGAGCTAGCTGAATAACTGGACAGAGGTCCAGGATTTTGTTTTTTTTTTTTTTTTTGAGAAAAGGAACAGTTACTCTATATATCCACAGGTGCACTACCACAAAAGTGTAGTCCCCACCAAGGGTGTTGTAATTACATTGTCCCTTGATTCACTTACAGCCAATCTATACTAGTACTAAGCTGCTGAGTTGTCTAAGACTACCAGTTTACACCAAAAATAGTACAAAGATAAAAAATTAAACTTAAATCTCTGGATGCAGCTTTGTTTTCCCACAAAACATCTCGGAATCCTCTCTAGCCAAACTGTCCACCATATACAAGCTGGGACAATTGTCCATCTCTCCTCCTTCCTTCCTGCATTTCCATCCCTGTTCCAGCACTTCAAAACCTCTTTGATCCTCCCTGGCTTCACCCATATGATCTTTCTCTCCAGGCTTTTGATGAGCTTAAAGTCAAATGGCTCATAAAGATCTACTCAATTTAGTCTTGAGGCCTGTCTTGGTCTTTTTACGCATCACTATAGTCTCGCATTATCATGGGGTAGCCACTTTACGGGGTCTCAAGGCTTCCTTTCAACAATTTTGCACTCCCCTACAGCACAATGTTTGCAGTTCCGCTAAATCCATGTTTCATTCTATTATAACTACGTAAGAATAGTTTTGTTGTCACATCAGATACAGCGCTAGACCAGCAAAAGAGACTATCATAATTTCTGTAGGCCTAAAGGAGATCAAGTTTTGTACTTTATGGTATTCTGACTTATTCAAGTTCTGTATGGTTTCTTGATGGTTATTTGTAGCGTATATTTCTAAATTCTCAACTTTGGTATCTAATGAGAAAAGACTTAACTAAGTTGTCCATGGATCTAAAATAAAACAATTATCAACTATTTTCTTGCTATCAGTTACTTATAGACTCGCCATGGCGGTTTTAGTGTCCTTTCAAAGTTGCATAATATTATATGGGCCATGTCCCATGCTTTACCACAGTTTACCTTGCTCTGACCACGTAGTAGTTTTGAATGTTGAATTTTGTTGGGGCTATCGTATTGTAACTTTTTGCTCCGCTAATCAATTTCAATGGTTATAAACCTGGTTGCAACAGAGCAGAAGTTGTCTTGGATGCTGTGTGAATTCTCCCCATGTTATTTCAGTGGATAAGCCATCGAAAGGACTGAAAGTTCCGAGCAAACGATTGAGGAAAACTAGTTTAAGAGACGACTTTTGGAGCAGTAGTGCAGGCGAGATGGAGAATAGCACATTTCCCTCTCAGAGAAGCATCTCATCAATTAGCACATCTAATCCGGCCCTTGATCCTCATAGCAACTCTGGCACTACGAGCAGCACTTCGGAATTTGTAAATCATGGCGAGTGCATATTTTTCTCTCCTTTTATTTTGATGTGAATCATCCTGATTGTTTACTAGAAGCAAATAAACCTGCATGGGAATCGGCAACGTCTTAGTATTTGTACACAAATACGGAGGCAGGAGGATAAACCTTACTTTCCTGGGAGCACTACCAAAAAGGTTAAATGATTATATGATAGTACGTTTTTCGACTTCAATTACTTGCTTTCTAGGGCCACCCTTGAACTTTGACCCGTCTAGAGTTCCCAAACCGCCTCATTTTTTGTTCATGCTACTGCTTCATTTGGATGGCCAAAAAAGGACCCTTGTATTAGGATTTTATTGCAAATGTTTCTATTTCATCGCAATTTTTCCAAGGGTTGACCTAAACTTTCATAGACACTTGTGATCTTTTATTTTCAAAAGGGGTGAGGATCTTGATTAACTTTCATTTTTCTAGATGGCTTATGGCTTTACTTATCCACGGAAAAATGGCTTATGGGCTTTGCAGAAATCCCATGCACAATTTGAGGCATCGACTGGAGAGAGCATATACAAACTTGAAAGCATGATCTTTTGCTGTTCTTTTCATTTTAGCTCAGTTTAAAACTCCTTTCTGTATTTTTCTTTATGATATCGTTGAATTAAACATTGCCTGGAACAGGTCTTCTTCTTTGGAATCAAACGAGGCAACAATGGTGTGGAAATAAAACACCGCAGAAGCATGCTTCAGTTCGAGAACCAAAGTTAAGGTAGGTGTCTCACATTTTTGGAAGTGTAAGCATTAATAATTCTTTGAATAAAGGGAAAAATTAACCGAGGAAAGAAAGAAAAAGGAAGAGGCCTGCAGGCCATAGTTTTGATTCTTCGTGTCTCTCTGACTTGGTGGTTTTTGCTGGCAACTGTTTTTAAGGGTTGTCTTATTCCTTTGACACAATCCTGAAACAATTTGCTTTTTCAAAAGTGGCACTTGTTTCAGCTACTATCACGCACTGTGCTACCTTACATAACTGAACATATACAAGTTTATTCTGTCGTCATAATTGCAGTTCAGATGCAAGTTATGAAACGTTGCTAGGGACCAATAAGCTTTTCCCTCAACCAATCCCTCTACCGGTAAGTTATCAAATAGCTAAAATAGTTTTTCTGGTCATATTGCTTGCTGACCGTTGTGCATTTTGTTTATCAGGAAATGGTAGGCTTTCTTGTTGATATATGGGAGCAGGAGGGGCTTTGTGATTAAGCAGACACATAACTCATCATTCTGACTCACTGCAAATTGAAGCCAATACATAACAAGTTCAAAACAACATTATATTTGTATGTTGAGATGAAAGGAAACTTTGGTTACAAAAACACCATGTTGTCAACAAAGTAATTTTTACAGTTTACTCGGTCCAAAACTCCAATACGACGAGCCTTGGCTAGTTTGTAGATAGGGAGACAATTGAATCTAATCATAAATATGAATTGTTTTAGGTGCTTCTATACCTTATTTGTTCTTAGCCAATCAAGAAAGGAAAAACTTTGAAAAAATTGTGGTATAAAACAAATCTAGACATTTGTGTCGCTTTAAATCACTTCATTAATGCTTTGTTTCGTAGGATGTATTAGAGAAAATAATACATGTATTAGTTATTGTATTCTTTTAATAATTTATATTAGTTGTACACCTTATCCAGTGTTTAAGCATGGTATTAATAATACAAGAGTTATTAAAAAACAGAACTTCCTTAATGCATCAAACCATAGAATGGATAATAAATAATTCTATCATTACTTATTCCATCATATAAACAATTAAGGATTACTTAATATCTCTAACCAAATGTATAATAAAATAATCTTGTATTTTATCCTTAAAGTATATATTAGAAGCCTGCAGCATGTGTGGAATTATGAAGTCAAGAAATGTGAATAGTGCATAGTTGTTCGCCGCAGCTACCAAAGATGTGGTGTTGTAGATGAGCTCCTCCTCTCTTAATTAGAAGTCTCGTATTAGAGTTTGGGTACGAAAAAATTTGAAGAGTGTTTCCATCAAATGAGCCTTACATTATACAAATTCGAATTAGTCAATTTCCAAAGAGTGCAAAATGATGATGAGATATTGATAGTGTGTCATATAAATAAACGAAATTAAATTAATCAAATTTCAATATGAATATGAAAAGATAAAAAATAAAGAAACAAAAAGTGTTACATAAATGCATAAATGAAGAAGACCAACTAAATACGCTACCTAAGTAAAAAGTAAAAACTACTCCTTCCGTACCAAAATTTAAGGACAATGGCTTTTAATTAATGTAATAGGATGATGGTCGAGAGGTCATGTATTTAGGGATGTTTACATGTTGGTTTAGATCTAAAATCAATTTAATTTGATTTTTAAATTTTTAAAGCCAAACTAAATAAATTATAATGCATATTTAACGGTTTAGTTGTTATCGATTTTGGATTGATTATTTGGTTATTAATCAGATACAAAAATAAAAGTAATGATGCATTCAAAATGGAAAAAAAGTGACAACAATCCATTCAAAACAAAAATTAATTAGAATGACTAATATTATAAAACTTTCAATATTGCAACATGTCAAAATGTACGTTACTGGTTTATATCACTAATCCTATGAGTATATAATAAATATACCAATAAGATTATGAATATATTAATAATTATGCTGGAGTTATTGAAATTTTTTATATGATAACTTATAATAGAACATATGATAGATATCATTTTCGGTCAATTAATACTTTTGCTTTGCATTTTAATTGTTGAATAGAAATATATATGCTAAATATAATAGATGGAGAATTAGGAGTATTTCCATTCAGTTAAGGAAGATAGAAATGTTTTAGGAAAAAAATTAGGAAGTGAATTATTTGGTATATTAGAATCTGTTATGGATATTGATGATAGTTATCACAAACATAGGAAGTGAATTATTACCTTTATAGTTAAAACTGCTAAGAAGGTAAATATTTTTAATGCCATAACTGTAATCAATTAATGTTGTCATGTATATGTAATTATTTTTTAAAAACTGGCTAGTTATGTTTTTTTCCTCAAACACACTGTGTTGGCTTAGAAGGAAGAGATAGTGTCATTTTTAATCCTGTCAAAAATTATAACAGACATTCATATACATAAAATTATTTAAATAAATATTCTTGTCTTTGAGCATTTATGTTTTCATAAGTGGATAGAAAAAATAAATTTAATGAAAATGTATATGACATTTTTAAAATTGTTTTATAAACAATGTATTTATGTATGTATAATTACGAAATATATTAATATAATTTATCGATTCAATTTGATTATTTATTTGATTTTTTCAAACAAATCTAAACTCAAACCAAACATTATCGATTTTTAAAAAACTAGAACCAAACCAAATCAAACCAAATAAAATCGATTTAGTTAAATCGATTTGGTTCAATTTTTCAATTTGAATCGATTTTTATTCAAATCGTGAACAACTCACATGTATTTATTGAACAAAATAAACATATTTCTAATATGCCCCTCGTGAATAACCAATTTTGAGCACGTAAGTCTTTTGTATTGCATAGAAGACTTGATTCATGGATAATTACTGCACCATCAATGAAATAAATAAAACATGGCGGACTAAGGTGGGTAGATATACTGATAAATTTTAAAAATCGGACAGAGTTAAATTGATTCAATTTTTTTATTCAATTTCATTGTTTTTTTCAAAATTTTAATTCTTCAACTTGCGATTCTCCGACATCGAAGAATCAAACTTTAAGTGAAACTAATTCCACTCATATTTGGCCCACAACTTTTCAAGATCAAGCCTCAAAGCTCACACCCGATTTAGAGTGTTCACGGTTTGGATAAATGCCGATCTAAATTGAAAAATCGAACCTAACCGATTAAATAAACTGATTTTATTTTGATTTTTGTTTAGTTTGGTTTTAGTTTTTTAAAAATCAATAGTATTTGGTTTGAGTTTGGATATGTTCGAAAAACCAAAGAAATAATTGAACCGAACCAACAAAATTATATTAATATATTTTATAATTATACATACACAATATATTATTTATAAAAATAATTTTTATTTTTTAATCTACTATGAAAGTATAAATACTCAAAAGGAGAACATTTATCTTGTTAATTTCATGTATATAAATGTCTATAACAATTTTTAGAGAGACTAGAAATGTCACTAGCTTTTTCTTCTAGGCCAAAATGGTAAATTTTAAAATTTTTTCATAATAAATTTAGTGATTGAAAGTTTTATAATATTAGTCATTCTAATTATTTTTCGTTTTGAATTGATTATTCTCTATTTTAAATGTAACATCTATTTTTATGTATGATTAATAATTGAATGATTGAACCAAAATCGATAATAATCAAATCGATAAATATATATTATAATTGGGTTAGTTTGATTTTGAAAATTTAAAAACTAAATTAAAGTGGGGTGGTTTTGATTTTGATCAATAACCATTACCCCATCCATGACGTTCACACTGTAATTACTAATTTTGATTTAACATGTATAGCATTTTTGTTGCAGCCCAAGATAATCAAAAGAGAGATCATCCATATGCAACATTAAACTCTTGAGGTTTGAAAATAACAAAAAAGCAATATTGCAGCATGCCAAAATGTATACAAACTCCAATGCTCGAAAGGAAGGTCCTCATTTGCCACTTTAAGCATCATATGAACATTCTTCGTAACCTGCATTCATGTGCATAAATCAAGTTTTACTTCTCGATGAGGCTAATTAATTGAGCAATTTTGGTAAGGCAAACTTACTAGGATCATTGGTGGTGACAACACCGGTATTAATAAAATTACAGTCAAAATCATTACTGCCATTTGCTTGATAATAAGCATTCATGGCGTAAGCTGCATGTGATCTGACAGTATTGGGCTCGTAGCAAGGACCACCATCTTGTATAGGCTGACAATCTATTCCAGAACTACACACGAAGTCTATGTTCGACTGTAGAGATGCATCACTAGCATCTGTCCTCGGCACACACCACTTCTTCGATACCTCTGGTGCCATAGCAGGCGGTGAAACCTGAATTATGAAAAAGCGTGGGAGATTTTTCGGATCAATAATCATTATTGTGAAGACAATTATAACCTTAGCACGACCAGCAACAGATATTTTCGTCAATTCTTAACAAAAAGGCCAGAACCATTTTACTTATTTACCCCTGAAGATCATCTGAATTTTCGAAATTTACCTGTGGATTATGTAGAATGCCGACGTCGTAAACAGGGCTGAAGTCGGGTCGGAACAACCCGAAATTACGCTCCGAAGTGCTAGGCTTAAGGTCCTCATTGAAGAGGGAGAAAATGTAAGTATCAAAGGTCCTGTTTGGCATCAATGGCGTTCCCAAACCGGAGTTTACATGCTTCACGAGGTTCGCATTGTACGAAATAGCATTCTCCATACTCACACCTGGTTGATTCGGGTCACCGGCAGAAGGCCACCCAGTTTCCGCCACAACGATATCCACGTCAGCATAACCCAACGCATTCATCGCTGAATGCACAGCATCAAGCTGTGCATCGAACATGTTGGTGTAATTCATCCCAGTAGCTCCATCGTAAACCCCATTATTGGGTTTAAACAGGGCATAATCCAGGGTTTTATCATTGAACCCAAAGAATGGGTAGGGACAGATCATAAACGGCGATTTGGTTTCACGGTGAAATTCCAGCATCGGGGTAAAAATTATCCGGTCGTATACTCTTCTGAACCGACCCGAACTCGGAGGTTCAGACCTGGACAAAATTCCCAATGAATGTGGTGTTGTAACCTGTATATCATTGATTCCAGCAGCTAACAGAGCTCCATGAATAGCTCGCATGGCGGGGACTAGATGACCGATGAGATTCTTGTCGCCGGTAGCCATGACTTCATTTCCAACGCAAATGCGATCAATTCTTGTGTGCGGATAGTAGGGAACAACATTTTCTTCCACCCACCATTGTGCAGCGGTTGGTTTAGAAACTGATAGAACATCTCCGTTAGGTACTGTAACGGTAACCCCAATGCCGGTACCAGCGAAGGCCCGTATAATTTCTGGGTTTGCGTCGAAGATCTTGATTTTGTTAATGGTGGTTTGGTCCCTGATGAAAGCGGCGACTTGGGTCGGAGGTGGAAGGTTGTCGGCGACGGTTCCATAGTTGATTCCGATGATATATTCACCGGCGACGCCATTACAGAAAAGGATGAAAATTGGATAAAGCAAAACGGTGAGGAAACAGAGGGCGGCCATGAGAATTGAGCGGAAAGAGAGAAGGGAAGTGAGTAGGACAAGAGATGGCACTGTAAAATATGTAAATCAGGTGGTGTGGGAGGTTACAGTCCTAATTGCTGCAATCTCAAAAAAACCAAAAGGATAATTATAGTACATTTTTTTGAAATTTTGAGGAAAAAAATTGACTTGGACCATCAGGAAAGAAACTTATTTTGGTAATCTCTAGATTGTTATATTTGAATTTTAATTTAATGTAAAATAAAGAATATATATAATATTTTTATTTTTCAAAATAAAACTAAATAATTTTAAAATGTATTTTCATATAAAAAGTATTGCAATTTATAGATTCTTTTTTTGTAAAAAATTTAAATTTTAAAGTATTAAATTAATCTAATTTAATTTAACTTTGAATTTTACTCAAATTAACTCTTGATAACAAAAAAATGATATGTTATAGGACAAACTACTATCTATAGTCTCAGATAGGGGTGTTTACGAGTCGATTATTGCTCAAAATCAAAACCAAACTTATTTAATTTAATTTTTAAATTCTCAAAATCAAACCAACCCAATTATAATATACATTTATTAATTTGGTTGTTATCGATTTTTGGTTTGGTTTGATTCAGTTATTCGATTATTAATCATACACAAAAATAAAAGCAATGATACATTTAAAATGATAATTTTAAAAATGTGTGAGCCTTGACCCAAAGTAGACAATATCACTAACAGACTGAGTCGTTACAATAATATTATAAATTAACATTTTTATTCAATAACTAAGTCTATACCGAGATAGAAATTGAATGCGAGGATAATTGTTTACGTACTTATAATAAATATGAGAATTTTATTAGTTTAGAATGTGATTCAATTAACGTAAAATCTATAAATATATAATATATATTAAGAAAAACAATTTCATGCATTAGATTGATTACTTGATGAACGGTCAAAATTAAATCTCACCCTCTATAAATTGGTTTACCCTCCCCTATCCTTCCTTAGGCTTATCATATAATTCTCTACACTATTTCGCCGCCAACAAATGTGGCAACACAAGACAAGGACAAGGAGATACAAATCAATTTCCAATTAAAGTTTGGTCTCTCTCTGCGATAATGTGTTCAGATTTGTTTCTATAACATCTCTCTATAAACTTATCTCGTTCTAAAAAATTGGATGTAAACTGAGTATCATAGTCTGAGATGATAGAGAAAGACAATCCATATAAACTCACCATCTCTTTCGCATAAATTTTTATCAATTGCTGAGCTTTATAATCTACTCTAATCGGAATAAAATGGACTTTGTTAACCTGTCAACCATAACTTAAATAGAATCAAACTTCCCCATGATCTTGCGGAGACCCATGGCAAAATCCGTGGCTATCCTGTCCCACTTCTATTTAGGAATAAAAATTCTCTGAAGAAAACCTGCTGGCCTTTGATGCTCATATTTTACTTATTGATAATTCTGACACGTGGACACAAATTTAACTATCTTTCTTCATGTTAGGCCACTAATAGAGTTGTCTCAAATCTCAATACATCTTGGTCACACTCGAATGAACATAATACTCCAAACCATGACCTTCGACAATATTCTTCAAATTATGTCATCTAGTCAAGGAACGCAACTCCTTCTCCTAAAGTTTACTCCACATCCATCAAGAGGTGGCTTAACATCCTGAACATGATCAAAGTATGCTAGAAACCTTGCCCTACCATTCTCCTAGCCCAGATATGCAGCATCATTACTCCAATGTCTCAAAGGCTTCCGCCCATTGCGGGGTAAGGAGGGTCGGATGTACGCAGTCTGACCCCTATGTTTAAAAACATAGCGCGACTGTTTTCAGATGACCCATGATGAGCGTCGAAAGTTGCATTGACTAA
>JAABOM020000096.1:17748416-17776488 GCA_011800125.2 Solanum clarkiae | reverse complement strand
AAAATATCTATTAATATTATATAAATCGAAATAAAAAATAACATATGCATGGACTCTTGTGACTAGCGTGTATATATACACGATCATCACTTAAATCTTTGTTACCTTGAGGGAAATTATAAGACTAGTCAACCATGATGGCTTGCACGTTTGAATAAGATATCTTTCTAGTTACACTCATTAGAAGTAATTCCTCCCTTTGGGTCATTTAACACATATTGAAAAAAAAAAATAAAGATAAAATTTAATTATATTTTTTTATTTTTACTTTTTTTAAACTCCACACACTCATTTAATGCATTATTTATTTCTTATACAAAACTCAAACCTTAGAAACTTAATTAATGAAGGGTAATATTGAAAAAAAAATTCCAACACATCCGTGAAAAGAAATTTCCTAATAATTCACTTAATATGAAACGAAGGGAGTAACAATTATTATGATTTCTAGACTATGTATTTATAATTTTACATTAAATGTAGCTCGAAATCTGATTCATTAATTCAGTTATTGTCATAATATTAATTTGAGATTGTTATAAGAATTATCATAAATTTAAATAACTTTTAAACTCGCCTCTAGTTTTACTATCATTCATCTAATTAACTAAGAGTAGATTTCAACATGTGCTACATATATGTCTTGAGATGAAAATTCAAGTAAATGAGGCTCTATGTTTATTCTCGTTTAATTAATCATTAATTTAAAAGATCTATCAGACAATGCACTGAATGATTTAAATATGAAATATTTGATTCTTTCTTTAATATAAAATGAATTCACATCAATTCTTTTATATATCTTTTTTTTTAGAAAAAGAAAAACTATGAAATTGGATCGTTATTAATCATTTGATATAATATTCAATACGTACGTATATATTTTTGTCCTTCACTTTATTCTTTTTTTTTCTGAAGTTTCGATGTAAAGATTTCTCTAAAAATAAATCATGAGAAAATTGGAAATAAGAAAAATATATTTTATTGGTTTTAATTTTTTTTTCTTGGGGGTTTGGTGGTGGGGGATGGTGGTGGTGGTCAAGCTATTGGTTTTATTAGTTGATTGGTTTCGAAGCATGCATGCAATCTGATTTTTCAAAATTAGATTAAGGTTTGATTCCTTTTGTCGGATATTTATTGAACATATTTCCATATGTAATAGGAAGACAAAGCAACCAAAAAAAAGATAAATCAAAAGTTTGGTGCGTGTTTTGGGGTCTGCTGGTTTTCAAGAATTTTACGCAGTTTTTGTTCACGTGTTGCCGATCTGAATATATATTATAGATAATTTAAATATTATTAATTAATTAATTAGTTGTTGTAATATATCACATATACAATAAATTACAATTGAGAATATAAAATGATAAAATTGAATCAAAATAGGCGTTGACATCTCGCTCTCTTTGAGGAGATTCAAGCCCACTGCGACATAATCTACACCGATCCAACTGTAATACACTTGACTTGTCCCGTCAAGGATACAACAGTCCAACAATGTTGTATGACTCAAACAACTCCAGATTAGTTGAAGATTCCAAACCTCCACAAAAAGAACATCTTCCTTCAACATATAATAACTCTCTTTTTTTGTATAGTAAATGTAGTTAAAGACTTAGAATATTTTCCGTCTCAAATACTCTTTCTTTCATTATTGCATGCTTTACTACACACTGTAATATTTTATCCACATTTCACAATTTTTCTTTCCGTATTGCCTCCTTTACCAAGGAAGAAACGTCACTATTTATGAGTGAGAAATTCATCCTTTTTGAATAGGATTAATGTGGAAAGTAATGTAGGTAAATGAATAGAGAAATTATGTCTTGGAAATTACAAGACATAATGAGGTAGAATATGACTTAGTGGTTACATGAGCTACAAGGAATAGTAAGGTAGAATAATAGACAAATAAAGAGTTAGAGGTTATAGGAGTTACGTAGAAACTTATTGCCATATTCTACCACTAACTCATGATACAAATTAATATTATTATTTTAATATTAAAATGTATTTTGTATCAACATTAATTTATAATAAATATAGTAATAATTTATTTACAAAAAAATAGCTAAATATTATAGAACATGGACAATGACTACAATATAGCTTGTCCAAAGTTATAGAAAATATGCACCGACTGTACAATGTAGATTATTTATGCATGAGCTATATACCGAATATATATACATATATTGTGATATACTCAAATATTGAATATACCTTACTTATACATAAAATATATACTAACTATGCATGCCTATAGATTGAATAACTATTTTATTTATAATCACTTTGACTGAATGACCATCTCCTGAAATTATTCATATACATATATATATTATAGTCTATAGTCTTGAATATTCCCACGGTGGTTGTATGACATATCATTCAATGTACAGTTCCTAGTACGTAGTACTTTGCTTATTGGTGGATCGTTCGTTTAATTGTGGAACACATTTTATTTTCTTCTCAACAATAATAATTAGGAAAACTTACATACTAACATAAACATGAGCTATGTATTTACTATACACAAATATAAGTTTTTTAAAAAATGATTATGCAACTAGTTACGATTAGAGTTTTATAGATAATCTCTTTTCTCTCTCCTTCCTTACTCCCCTCTCTTCCTTTCTTGTTCCCTCCCTTTCTATCTCTCACTTTATACAACAAAGATATTACTGATACAATTGAGGTGAGAGATAGTGAAGACCTCTCTTCAATTTCATATTTAGACTCTTGTTATGCCTAAACAAGGGAGAAAAATAATATCGTATCAATTGTATTCTAAAAGAGCATATGTTACATGATATTAATATATAATAAAGATAAAATATAGTTGAATACATTGATAACAAATCTATGATCAGTCGAAGATCCACATACAAATACATTAATACAAAGTGAATTAACATGAAAAGATTCACATAAAATTATATTAGTTGATACACTTGAGACAAAGTGAATATGCAAAGAAGAGATACACTTGATAGAATTGAATTTGTGAAACAATCTGATACAAATTAATATAATTATATTCATTGATATAAATTAATTGTATCAGTCATATATATTTGTGATACAACACATATAACATGTATTCCTCCTCTCGTTCACCTCTCACCTCTCTCTCCTAAATCTCACTCACCTCTCTCCGTTCTTTTCCAATCTGGTTTGTCCCATTCATTTTTCCTAACATATAGTTATCAATCATAATTAAGTAAACTATAACTATAAATCTTTAATAAAGTCCAAACTACAGTCATATTTGAAAGTTTCTCCAATTATAACTTTTCGTGTTTTAATTTGTTTGACTTAGTTTGACTGAACATAAAGTCTAAGAAAATGAAGAAGATCAATTATTTTGAATCTCTTATTAAATATATATATATATAATGTGTTAGAATATCATTTAATTTTGTGATCTTAAATATATCACGTGAAATGTTAATATTAAAGAATTTATCAAACTATGATTGTGATATTTAATGATAATGTAGATCCAATATACCAAACAAAATGGAGCTGAGCACTCATATTTTTTTTTCCTCCCAAATTCTGTAATTTAAATTAAAAAAAGAATTAGAATTTGAAATTTGACCTTAGTGGGGATGAACATATCATATGATGAAGTCTCATTGTTGTCCAAAGAGGAATTATTTTTTCCAAAAGAAGTCATATGTCTCCCAAGACTATAACCTTTTGGGGTCAGTTTTGATTACTGATGTCTGGAATTTTTCTATCAAAAAGTATGCTAAGAGAACAATTAAATATTGAAATTCAGCTTTCTTTTTCTTTTTTTTTTCATTATTTTTTCAAACAAAAAAACCTTAAAGGTTCTAGAAAACATTATACGCGAGAAGAACGTAGAGAGTTTATAATAAAAGCTTCATTTAGAGAGTCTCCCGCAAATGATGTGTGGGACTCAACACATTAATTAGACTTTGATCCATTTTTTGATATTAATGATAATTAAATGCATCAAATAAAACCAGAAAGATAAGGTACATATATATGAAGAACAAATTGTTCATGAATGATTAAAAGTAGAACTAAATGATTTTGTCTCAATGAAATGTATATATCTTCTCTGTTTCATATTAAGTTAATTATTAGAAAATTTTTGATATTTCAAAATAAATGAATTGTTCACGATGTGTTGGAAATGTTTTCCAATTTTATCCTTCATTAATTAAGTTTCTAAGTTTGAGTTTTGGATGAGACATAAATGATGCATTAAATAAGTGTGTGGAACTTGAAAAGGGTAAAAATGAAAAAACATGATTAAATTTTATCTTTTTTTTAATATATGTATAAAATGACCCAATAATTCACTTAATATGAAATAGAGGGAGTAGTATCTACTTGGGCCTACTCTGTTCAAACTGTAAATAAGGCATGCATAAGTGGAGCACTACAATGAATAAAATCAGTGTCACATGCCAAATATTTTCATTAAGAAGAATGAAAAATAAAAAGTGAACACACAAATAAATCAAGAGAATTCAAAATATATATATTCTTATTATACACAATATAATATTTCGATGAAGCTGGTAGATGATCTGCTGTTAAGAATTTGTTTTTCTCAAATTCAATTTTGCTAAAAGGGCAAATTATTGTTTCATCCTTTTTAATTTATGTGAACATGTTTGATTAGATGAAAAATTAAGATTCTTTTATTTAAACTTATAGTCTTAAAGATATCATAATATTTGTGTGGGTATAGTATTTTAGTTGCTTCTTTTTTTGCATTAAAAGTAAAAATGAAAAATTTAAATTAAATTACTTTCTCTTTAGTAAATGCACTAAAAATGAAATATGATTAAGTTACAATTCTAGCACTCTTGTCTGGGCAAAATGTACATGTTCAATAAAGCAAAGAAGATAAAGAGAACATCAACACATGATTTGCTTTATTCTTCCTTTGGACCAAAAAAGAAAAAAACTTTATTCCTCCTAATTGATTTATGGGAGTCTATTGGCTTCTAGAGGAGGAGCTTCCAACTTTGAAAAGCAAATATATATATATGGTGCATTGTACATTATAAAGAAGAAAAGGGAAGTAGCAAACAAAAAAAAAAATTTGCTTATTGCTTTTCTTTTCTAATGTTTGGAGATCAAATGCTCAATTCCCAATTTTTTTTTGGTCTAAATTTGTCATCGCGTAACGTTGATCTCAAATATTACTTAATAAGATGTATTCATATTCAGGACTCATTTATCCATCTCGCCACAATCAAATTCAATCTTAAACAACATTCTCATATTCCAATTAATGGCATTCCCTTATAGAAATATCATAATATTAGGTATTAAACACATTTTTAATTGAAGACTTCAAAATTAAAAAAATTTCTTTTGTGTACATTATTGACCCATAAAATGAAGCAAAGTCTTACTTTCTGGGTTCCCAAAATAAGTGTTGCTTTAACAAAAGAAAAATTATTTCAAAATAAATGTCATCTTAAGACTTTAAGACAAAAATTAATAATATGATCTTTTTCATGAGTACGCCCTTATACTCCAAGGATCCATCTTTTAGTAATGTTCAATTTTCAACAAATCTTTATTAAATAAGACTGACTAAATAAGCTACAAATTAAATTTATTGATATTTTAATGAATGTAATTTTTGCTAAATGACATTTATTTTCAAACAGAGGAGGTACTAATTATGGGTGTATTTGGTATGGAGAAAAATATTTTTCATCAAAATTTTATTGAAAAAAACAAGTTGCTTACTTATTTTATAATGTTTGTTAATTAAGTAAAAATAAAAACTTATTATCTTAAAGACATTTATATGTAATCTAACAAAATACTATATAAAAGTTCAGGAGTGTTAGGGTTGGGATGGTCATGAGTAGGAATTATAGAAGTTGAATTGGGTGAACGGAGATAGACAACAACAATATACTCAGTGAAACCCTGCAAATAATTTAAATCTAGGGACAGTAGAATGTACGCAAACCTTACCACTACCTCATGGAGATAGAAAGATTGTTTTCAAAAGACCTCGACTCAAGTATGACAAATCCAGGTTTAGAGAAGAAAGAGACAGTGAAAAGTAATAAAATAACAATGTAAGGTCTATCGAAAAGGAACCGAAAATAACAATAAATTAATGGGATGATCGAAACACATTAAACAACATACTAGGACATATTATTGAAAATAATAATAAAAATAAAAAACAAAACTACTATAATATATAACTAGTACCATGGCAAACACAAGCCATAAGACAATACTACACTTACTATTGAATAAGATTCTACTTTAGCCATAAGACAATACTATACTTACTATTGAATAAGCTTCTACTTTAACACGAGTTCTTCAAACCCTCTTATCTAAGTTCATATCCTCGATAATCTGAAGTTAGGTTATATCCTGTCTTATCACCTATTTCCAATATTTCTTTGACCTATTTTTACCTTTTCACGTACTCTCTATACCAAGTCATCGTACCTCCTCACTGGTGCATTTATGCATCTCCTCTTCACATGTCCAAACTATTTCACTCTCGCTTTGCTCATCTTGTCCACCATAGAGGTCACTCCCAACTTACTTCAGATATCTTTATTTTTAATCTTATTGTGCCTAGTATGACCCACATATTCACCTCAACATTTTCATCTTTGCAACATGCATTTTCTGAATATGAGAAATTTTAACTGGCCAATACTTTGCCCATACAACATGTTGTTCTAACCACTATTTTGTAAAACTTATCTTTGAGTTTTGACGGTAACTTTTTTTCATACAAGCCTCCTTTTCATCTATGCTGCACCAATACGATGTATGATATCATCATCAATGTATCCATTCTTCTAGATTATAGACACAAGATACTTAAATTTGTCTCCCTTTTGGATATTTTGTGTGTCAAGTCTCCTTCCACGCCTATTTTATGCATCACGTCATTGAATTTGCACTCCACATACTTTATCTTGGTCCAGCTCATCAACCTGATCTATTAGTCATCAAGTTTGTCTCTACACCTCTAGCTTATTAGTAACTTCATTGTGCGTCTCTTAAATTAGTACTATGTCATTTATAACTAACATATGCTATAGCAATGGATTTGAAATATCACTTATGAAACTTTGTTTTCCCTATTTTCATTGCAGAAATTATTTTTCTCATTTTTGAAGAACTTGTTATATTAGAAAAAGTAGTATCTAAAATATTTTAATGCACCAACTAAGTATGAGAAAATTGAGCTTAACATTTTTTGAAAAATGTCATCCTCTTTGCCAAACACACTCATATGTGGAAAAAGGGAAAATAGAAGTTCTGAGTGGCCCAACTTTATTATCCCATAAAGGAACCAAAATTCTCCCTCCAAATCATGAAGGCACTGAACAAGTAGGCACAAATTAAGAGTGGAAAGCAATTCAATTAAATTCTATAGAATTCTTTATGTTCCACTTAGAATCTCCTCCAATGTAAGCCAACCACAACCTCAAATCTGCACCAAAGAATAATCAAAGAATATATATAATACTAGTACTAAAGAAACAACAATATTAATATTATGTAACCTAAGGAGATCAAATTGGAGCTCTTTAAAATGTTCATGTTATGAATCAAACATTAGTTTAGTACTTATAAATGATGTACTAGTTATGGATGTTTTAGAGAGGGATGAAGAGGTTGTTAGTCCTAGATTTTCATTTCAGAAGAATGGATCATCATTGTCTTGTGTAGTACCACCATTTTTACTCAGCCCACAAAAGAGTTTGTACTACAACAAACTGCCTGAGGAGCCCCTAAATCTCACAGTTGTTAAATTGGATGGCTCTTTCTTTGGTAATTTTTCTTATTTTGCCTCCTCTGATTAAATTGTGAAATTGATCTCTCTCTATGTGTGTGTATCTGCATATATGATGAATCATGGGTCTACACGACCTTAGAAGCAGATTCAGAATTCAGAATAATAGTTTAAGAGTAGTATTATACTCCCTCCGTTTCATATTACTCAACTCCTATACCATATAAAGATGTTTCATTAAAGTTTGTTTAAGGGGTGTGTCGAGTAATATGAAACTGAGGATGTATATGTGTGTATGTACATCATTTTCCATAATCTAATATATTGATTTGGATCAAAGATAAGACATTACATGCTATGGCACTCCCTTCTTGCAACCTAGATCCACATATGGTGCGCCAGTATATGTTGTATCCGAGTTGCGGAGCTAGCTTGAAATCCCTTTGTTATTATGCAAATAGGGTAAACAATAGTTCTTTTCTGTGCATATTTAAGTTGTAGAACAAGTCACATGGATGCAAGGCTGATATGATTTGTGCATGTGAAGAGAAAATGCACGGATACCCCAGTGACGAGGTGTGGGAGGTTAACTGTGGATAGTTTTGAGAGAGGTAAAGGTAGGCTGAAAAGTATTGGAAGTGGTATTTAGACTGGATATGGCACACCTTTAGCTTACCGAGGACATGACCTTATATAGGAAGGTGTGAAGGTCACAGATTAGGATGGAAAGATAGTAGGTAGCAGTGTATTGTCTCGCCGTCCTCTCATATTAGTAGTCGTAGTATTGCTGCAGTGGTTTCTTGTCCTCCAACACAATATGATGATTCCCTTGTACGTCGACTGTCGTATTGTTTTGTTGTAATTTTGTTATTATTTGTTGTTTCTTATACTTTGCTAGTTCTTTTTCTTGATTGCTTTAGACTATTTTTACTTGAGCTAAGGGTTTATCGAAAACAACCTCTTGGGTAGGGGGAAGGTCTACATATGCTCTACCATCCTAGACCCTACTTTGTGGGAGTACACTAGTTGTTTTTTGTATATTTAAGTTATGAACACTCTTGACATGAGGAAAAATTCTTGTTAAGTGGCAAAGGGAGTTCAAAAATTGATTTAGGTTGCAGGCTTCATCCTTGGTCATGTATCATATGTCTTGTCAAATGGTCTATCAATTGACGTTCATGTTCTGCAGATATTAAAGTGGCGAGGAATGGGACAGTGGCAGATCTGAAACAGGCAGTGGAATCTGCCTTCAGTCATTTGCCAAAGACAGGAACAGGCAAGGTTTCATGGTATGTGCATTGCAAAAGGAAATTTTCAAAAGTAACTTATTCTATGGTAGCTTGCTTGAGACTTGTACTTGATTCTCTTATGAACAATTGAGTGATAAGACTCAGTTTGAAAGGACCTAATGGTTGAATGATATTACTTTACATAAACATGTATAATATTACAGGTCACATGTATGGGGGCATTTTTGCTTGAGTTACAATGGGCAGAAGCTACTTACTGATAGTGATTTGTTGGGAACCCATCGGATTAAGGATGGCGATAAGGTTTCTTCTCGTTCATCATATTTTCGATCTAGGAAAGTTTTCTTTTAATCTAATCTTTCTATGGTATCCTTATGTTACTTTTTGCTAATGCATTGGAATGTACAATTTGTAGAAGAGATTTGTAGGATTAGGAACCACATTAAAATAATTTTCAAATCTTTCTTTTAAGTCCAGGCTTTGAAGAAAAATGAAACTTTCTTGGCCAAAAATCTTGACTTCAGCTGTTAAGTGTGTGTGGTTCTCTTTATTCCTATTTGTTTGAAAATTATAAGCTCCTTTGGGTACATCTTCATTAGCAAATAATTTTGAATGCACTATAAAGAGGTGAATGTGGTCTGAAGCAGGTTCAGTTACTAAGGTCTACGGGTCGAGGGAGATTCTGGCTCATATGAGTTCTCCCAACAGAAAAGAAACAGATTCATTATCAAAATATTTTAGATAATCGTGAAAATGTAAGAGTGCACACGTAGACAAATCTTGTCATGGTGTTTGCGTATAGCCAGAGGCTGTGGTTGAGTTGAGACCTTTTCAAATCATTGCCAATGATTATGTACTGTTTGAACATTTCCTTGACGCACTAATGCTTGATGTTTCTGCATTTGCAGCTCAGTTTTGTGAGGCATGTATCCATCAGTTACAATCTGGTCAAAACGCGATCAGAGAAAGAGGACTCTATTAATAATGAATCTAGCATGTAAGACATATTGCTGATTCATGTGTTGTAATATTGCACTTCATCTTTGTCTTTTATGCTATCGATGTTTGATTTGTCCATATAATGCAAACGTTAGGCCTTAGATGCTGGACACTTGATCATAAAAGCTGGATGTTGCTCATCTAGGTGTTTCCATTTACAGTATCTATACTAGAATATTGGCATTTAACTGTTCTATCTAGAGTTTCTATGTGGATATCTTGCCAGTACTTCTCACATACCGAGATAGACTTGGCTATGTCACGTTGTGTGATCATGCAGAGGAATTGAAAGAACAGACAGTGTTGCAGAGTTTAATGCATATGTTTATCTATATGTATGAATATGTGGCATCATAAGATCAATTTAGATGTTATCATATTTGAAAATGCATTTTTCGCAGATTAAAAGGCTGTGAACGGAGAGGCAAACGGAGAGAGGGTAATCACCATCAAGATGACTTATTAAAGAACCATCACAACAATATTCATGACAACAACAGAGGTGTTGTAGTTAATTGTGAATCCAGGCTGGTTCATTTGTTTAGAGGGTGGTTGGCAAGCCCAGAGAGGAGAATTAAACAGAAGAGCAGTGCATCAAGATCACACGATACGGAGTTGTAACAGTGTTGTGCAATGATTACAACCTCTGACAGAGAGGAATCCATTAACTTTTGAAATCATTCAGCTCTTCTTGAAGCTCTAAACTTTTGACTGTCCAGTGAGTTTAGTATCAAAGCTGATTAATTCTGTAAAGAAGATTAGTTGCCTATGCATCTGTTCCATTTCCTTATTTGCATATCAAATTTAGTTGTGTGCTTGGACACCAATATCTCTTATGCAAATCCATCTGTCATCAGGCTTGGACTTCTGCATTCTGGTTGGGATCTCCATGAGTTTTACTACTCATGTTTTATGCACTGATAGTATAAAAAGAATACTTGCACAATCCAGTCACTCATGAACTAATAATAGGTAAATCATACTATAAGGATTAATTGGTACTCTAGTAAAAATATTATGTTGCTCGAACTTCTTAAAAATGTCATTTGGTGAGTGTCTAATCCTTCTAAAAGTCGTGGTTTTTTTCTTAAGTATTCAACATGGGTGCAATAGCAGTTTTGGAAAGTAATCGTTGTTATTTCAAGGTCAACCCATTCACATGTCTGGACAATATTTTTCCTTGTTCACTTATAAATCGACTAATTAAATTCATGTTTCTACAATCAATTTGATCGCCGATTGAATCGGGGGTGAACATCTACAGAAACATCACTTGAACATGATTTATTCTATCATAACGGACATTCAAGAATCATTACATGAAATTTTAATAAATTTGAAAGAAATTATATTGAGAAGTAATTTATAATTGAAGATCTAAGATAGATGGCCCCGCCTCCTGGAGAGAGTGATATGCATAGACTAGATGAGCAGGGATGCGGCTCCATAGATCGCTCTCCAGACCTGATATGTGGTGGTATCACACCCTTCTCAAAGGAATTGTAGGTGACACTCTCGCGTAGGTCATATATAAATTAACTTGTGGATCTCAATTCTCCAACTTTTTTAGTCACTAAATACTGTGGATAATCAATTAAAAGACCACTTTACCAACTAATAACAAGTTTTATCTTCTTTTTTTTTTTCATCTCGGTATATACACATTGAATCTGAATTGGCGTGGAATAGGGCCCATTTTGAGATAACACTCCTTTATTAAAGATTTTTGGCATAATTTTAAATATATACAAAAAAAAAACTAATTAATTTACAACAAATGTAGCCCATATTTTATTTTTACATAAAAATAGATCCTAATCAGCGAAATTATACATGACTATACAATATAGCTTGTCAACAACAACACAACAACAACAACAACATTACCCCAATGCCTCAAAGGCTCCCGCCTATTGCGGGGTAAGGGGGGTTGGATGTACGCAACCTGACCCCTATGTTTAAAAACATAGAGCGATTATTTCCGGATGACCCATGATGAGCGTCGAAAGTTGCATTGACTAACTGCTACTTCACAATTGAAAGAAGCGCAGACATTTTATTCAGCCATTTTGCTTTATTCCATCATACCCCAAAGCCAAAAAATAATGAATCTTTGGCTCCATCCGAAATTGATGGAAATACAATATAACTTGTCAAAAATTATAGAAAGTATATAATGTATATTACTTATACATAAACTATACACTAAATATACATAATGATACACAATATACACCAACTATACATGCCTATACAAGGAAGAATTTTTTTTTTAATTATTTTTTTTTGAAGCATCCTCAGTATAATTATCAAGATTTTTTTGGTATCCAAACTCAAACCCAAGATGTAAAACTATGTAACTAACTAAACAAAGGATATGACTTTTTTTTTTGAAAAAAATAGTCAGAGAGAAAAGGAAGTGCTCACGTGAGTAGCACACCCCTAGAGCTCCAATTCTCAGCCTCATCGTATTGTGTGGCATAGATTGAGATAGCCTTTCTAAGATCTTCCTTCTTCCCTTATACTCAAAAATAATCAAGAATCGAACCCTCTCAACAAGATTATTTTTGTACGACTGCAAAATCCAAAGTTGCAGAAGAACAGAAAGAAGAAGCAGCAGCAGCCATGGCCAACATGATGATGAGCTCCTCCAAAGTCTTAATCACTTCTTCATCCTCCACCATACCTCCATCTCCAAGATTCAAACTTTCCCTCCCTCAAATCCCTTTTCCAAAACTACCTCTCCCAAAATCATCCAAATCCCTCGAATCCCTCTCAATCCCATCAAATTTGAAGTCCATTTCAGTCGTTCTTGCAAGCTCATTGGCCATGGCACCACCTTCACTAGCAGAAGAAATTGAAAAAGCTTCCCTTTTTGACTTCAACCTGACACTCCCCATCATGATGGCTGAATTCCTCTTTCTCATGTTTGCTTTAGACAAGATTTACTTCAGCCCATTAGGGAAATTCATGGATGAAAGAGATGCTGCCATTAAAGAGAAATTGAGCAGTGTGAAGGACACATCTGCAGAAGTGAAGCAACTGGAAGACCAAGCTGCTGCAATAATGAAGGCTGCAAGGGCTGAAATATCAGCAGCATTGAACATGATGAAGAAAGAGACTCAGTTAGAAGTGGAGCAAAAAATTGCAGAAGGGAGGAAGAAAGTTGAGGCTGAATTGCAAGAAGCTTTGGCTAGCTTAGAGAATCAAAAGGAGGAGACAATCAAGAGTCTTGATTCTCAGATTGCTGCCCTTAGTGATGAGATTGTCAAGAAAGTACTTCCTGTCAGTAACTAAGTCTGAAAAATTGTAATATTCTTTTTCTTGGGGTTGGTAAGAGTAACAGCTTGTTTGGATGGTTGTTACATGTAATGTTGTTCTAGTTTAAATACAATGTTCATTTTGATGGTTACTTAAATTTTATTATATCATATCCTTAAATCCATCATTTGTAAAGGAAAAGTCTCTTTTATATAATGACCAATCTGGTGTGATGGCTCGTTATGCTAGTTTTTTCTGGTCATTGTGATGCTCTTGCAGGTGACATGTATGGGGACATTTTTACTTGAGTTATGATGATAGTAATTTGTTAGGAACCTATCGGATCAAGGATGTAATAAGGTTTGTTCTCAATTCATGTATTTTCTCGGAAAGTTTTCTTTTATCTAACCTTTATATGTTTTTCTTATGTTACTTGTTAATGCACGGCAATATGCAATCTGTAAAACGAGATTATTAGATTAGGAACCACATTACAATAATTTCCAGCCCATTTTATGTCCAGGCTTTGAAGAAAGTTGACTTTTTGTTGAGATAAATCAGGATCTGTCATGCTGCAGTTGAATGTATGTGGACTGGCGCAGATAGAGCTTATAAGTCAGAAGGCTGGCTCTATTAGTCGAGAGGTTGGATTTTGGGGTTACACGGAGGGGCTGAGATAGACCAAAAAAGTATTGGGGGAGGTGATCGGACAGGATATAGCAAAACTTCATCTCACCAAGGACATAACCTTAGATAGAAAAGAGTGGAAGTCTCGTATTAGGGTAGAAAGCTAATAGGCTAGTAGGGGTAGGTCGATGTATGACCTTATGATATGGTAGGTTAGTAGGAGTAGTCGTGTCTATATATCATCCTGTGTTGTTATTATTCGTCTTATATTTGTTTACTCTTATCGTATTTACAAACTATCATTTGCTTTTCATTATCTGTCGTTTTTCTTTTCCTCCTTTTCTGTTTCTTTTTTCATATCTAGTATCTTCTGCTTATGGAGCTCGATTTTTAGACGAGGGTCTTTCGAAAACCACCTCTTTATCTCTATGATGTAGTGGTAAGGTCTGCATACATTTTATCCTCCCTAGATCCCACTTATGGGATTCCACTGGGTATGCTGTTGTTTCGATGTAGGAATATTTGCTTGGAAACTAAAAGGAGTTGGCATATTGTCTGAAGAAAGATGTGTAAAAGCAGGTTCAATTACTAAGCTCCACAGAGATTCTGGTTCATATGATCCTGCCAACCAAAAAGCAACAGATTATTCAAGTTAAGAGCTGAACATGGCCAAAGCAGATTCTTTTTTTCAGAGATTTTCGATGGATTATCTTCCCACCAAAGGAAATATGTACTTTTCCTTTATGAAGTATAAGTGGAACTGTTTGAACATTTCCTTAACTCGTTAATTCTTGATGTTTTTGCGTTTGCAGCTCACTTTTATGAGTCATGTATCCACTAGTTTCAATATGGTCAAAACACGGTCCAAGAGAGAGGACCCTCATGAAAATGAGCCTAGCATGTAAGTTCTGTATACTGGCTTCATTGTTGTTGTTGTTGGTTCATCTGTTCTAATATTGTTCTTCACCCTATTGCTATGCTGTCAACGCTTCATTCTTCCATAGAATGCAAACACTAGGCCTTAGTTGCTAGACAAATGGTTATAAAAGTTGGATCTTGTTTATCTAGGTGTTTCCATGTATAGTTTCTGTACTGGAATATTTCCATTTATAGCTTCCATGTCGATATCTTGCCAGTACTACTAATCATCATACCGATATAAATCTGGCTATGTCACTTTGTGTGATCATGCCAAAGAATTGAAAGAATGGACTTAATGTTGCAGGGTTTAACGCATATTTTATGAAATCTTAACTTTATGTCATATTACCAATTTCAAAAAAATGAAATGTTAACTATATGTATGAATCTGTCTAGCATAGTGGCATTGTGAGAACAGTTCATCTTTGAAAATGCATTTTTGCAGACCCAAAGGTTGTGAAAGCAGACACCAGAGAGGTGAACGAGAGGGTAAATCACCATCAAAATGATATTCATGACAACAGCAGGGGTGTTGTAGCTAATTTGAATTCAAGTAGGTTCATTTGTTTAGAGGGTGGCTCCATACAACTTGGCAAAGCCGTGAGGGAAGAGTAAAACAGAAGAGAAGTGCATCGCAATCACATGATGTTTTTCTCTTGGACTGCTACTGCACAGTGAGAGTTGGAGAATAGAGAATAACCCGCACCTTAAGTAGTGCAGAATACCAAAACTGTTTGTAAATGTCAGAGTTGGGAGTATGAATTGGAAATCATTGGATTCTGCATAGGAGATTAGTAATTGCTAGCATCTGTGCTATCTCCTCATTTGCAGAACAGTTGGTCAATTAGCTGTATCTTGGGATTTGACATGTAAGTCTTGGATTGTGTAAAAGAGATTTGTTCTCCATTTTTAGTTTCAGTGTAATCAAATAAGAACACAAATGCATTAATATCTTTTGGTCATTGGAAAGAGCAAGTCCATCTATCATCAGGCTTGGAACTTGTGCAATCTGGTTTAGGATCTCCATCGGTATTTAGTAATACTCACACAATCAGGTTAATTATGAGGTAAATCATTCGATAAGCATTAGTTGATACTCGAATAGAAAAGCTAACTAGTATTAAACTACATTGACAGCATAAAAAAATCTTTACTGACTAAAATAGGTATGTGAACTAACTTGTGCATCACAATTCTCAAGACCACTGACCAACTGAAGAAAACTCACAGGAAAATGAAAGACCTCACGTGAGTGGCACACCCCTATAGCTCCCATCTCAGCCTCATCATATTGTGTGGCATATATTGAGATAGCCTTTCTAACATCTTCCTTCTTCCCTTCTAAAACACCAAAATAAATCAAGAATCAACCCCTCTAAAAGAAAAAATTAAAAATTACCTCTGAAAAATCCCAAGTTCTAAGAAGCCATGGCTAACATGATGATGAGCTCCTCCAAAGCCTTAATCACTTCTTCATCCTCCACCATTCCTCCATCTCCAAGATTCAAACTTTCCCTCCCTCAAATCCCTTTTCCAAAACTACCTCTCCCCAAATCCCTCTCAATCCCATCAAATTTGAAGTCCATTTCAGTCGTTCTTGCAAGCTCATTGGCCATGGCACCACCTTCACTAGCAGAAGAAATTGAAAAAGCTTCCCTTTTTGACTTCAACCTGACACTCCCCATCATGATGGCTGAATTCCTCTTTCTCATGTTTGCTTTAGACAAGATTTACTTCAGCCCATTAGGGAAATTCATGGATGAAAGAGATGCTGCCATTAAAGAGAAATTGAGCAGTGTGAAGGACACATCTGCAGAAGTGAAGCAACTGGAAGACCAAGCTGCTGCAATAATGAAGGCTGCAAGGGCTGAGATATCAGCAGCATTGAACAAGATGAAGAAAGAAACTCAGCAAGAAGTGGAACAGAAGATTGCAGAGGGAAGGAAGAAAGTTGAGGCAGAGTTGCAAGAAGCTTTGGCTAGCTTGGAGAGTCAAAAGGAGGAGACAGTTAAGAGTCTTGATTCTCAGATTGCTGCTCTTAGTGATGAGATTGTCAAGAAAGTTCTTCCTGCCAGTAACTAAGTGTACTAAACAGATTACTGTTTGATCAAAGAAATATAAATGTGAAAATACTGTCTTTTTATATGATGAATCTAATGTTGGTAACCTTTGTAAGCATTTGTTGTCTGCTGCATTCTGTAGGTCCTAAAATTGCTGATATTTATCTTAATATTACTCGAACGTAGATCTTAATCCTAGTTGCCTCCACCACTGTTGTCCAAAGAAGATTGGCAGTTTTCATTGAAGTTGCAAGGAGGGAGCTCTACTGTTGGTTGTATACAAAAATGATAAGCTAATAATGGTGGGAGGTCACCCTTTTCGAGCTTCTGGAAGTTATAACTCGACAAAGGCTGAGAATGAGAAACGATAAATAACAGGCCTTGGTGAAATGGGGTGGTAGTATAAGGCTGGTTGCTTTGCCAGGACCAGGTACTGGTAATAAAAAGAAGAACATTGATGAAATATTCCAGGTGCATACTTGAAACTTCATTTAGTGTATGTGCAAAGTTCCTTTTTATGATTTTGTGGGAATGCATTATCTTTCAGTCTTCTAAATGAAGGCTTTGATGCAATTATGATTGGAAGAGGCTCCAAGTCGCTCGGTGAAACTCCACTACAACCTTCCTTCAAGGACCAAGGTCGCGTACTTGAATACTTGATCACGAACATGATAGGGCATTCTTGGAAGCATGACGTCTATCCTTACTGTCTATAAGGATATTTCACCCGATATATGTATAATGTATCACATGCTTCAATAATCTCTTCCATTATAAAACTAGGAGCACAGAAAGTTACAAAGATATTTAGAATAGGTTGTCTGTTAACCAAGAGGTTGATCAACTATTCAACTTGAATAATAAGACTTATTTGAATGATATTAAGGAAATGAATGTAGACAAGAACATGTGTACCATGTAATATTGTATTCCAAAACCAGTTGAGGCATAGTTATCTATCTGCTCAATTTTCAGACGTATGGGCAGTTTTTTTTAGGATGAACTAGATGACTTATCAAGAAAACTTCAACATATAGCTGTGTGACTCGATCTTTTCGACTAGTACTAAAAGAAGTTTTTTCTGACAATACTAGTTGGTCAATGGTGCTGCACGATACTGATAAGATAACTGCGGAATCATCAACCCACATATCCAATTGTTCAACGATAAACTACCAGATGTAAACTAATACCACATCACTTACAGGTGAAGATAGCAGCAACCTGTTTACATTAAACGCCACCTTAGATAAGCAAGGTAACGGAAAAAAAGAAAAGCAAACACATCCAACAAATAATGAATTTTAAAGTAAACCATGCTTTTTTTTTCTTTTTCAATAGATCTAATCAAAGACCATAGAGAACCCAACAGCTTAACATCGCTTGGGATTCTTCTATCATCAAGAAAGAGAGCGACATAGAAATACTCAGTTCTGCTGCTCCTCGTTGTCCAAGTTTTGCTCTGCTTCTGCAGCCATTAACTCATCAAACTTCTCGGTCTTGCCCAGCACTATTTCAATCTGCACCAGTGCGAAGATGATAAATAAAACAACCAACCTATCACAGATTAGACGAGGATAGCTGCTTGGAGAAGGATTTTTTTTTAAAAAGATGGATTACGAACGCACATCTAACACCCGCTAGATGACAAGAATTCAACATTGTTTTAAAGAGTATAAAGTGGAAGAAGAACATGAAAGCTGCAAAACCAGCATCTATGAAGCCATAACGTAATACTGGCTAGATTCATTTTTCCATCTCTGCTGTTGCCAAAAGAAAATGCCCTATGGCTTTTAAAAACAGGAACAACAACAGTGGGCAAAACAACATAATGCATTAAAATGGAATGTACCTTCAACAAGCATGGGAGTGTAAAGTTTCAATCAAGTCTCATATAACCAAATGGGACAACACATTTTGGTGCGCAAGGATGTAAATTATAACTAACCTACCATCTCTTCTACAGCTTTTGGAAGTTCTGCACAAATCTGAGCTCAAACAGAGAAAAATGAGCACGCACACACACACATCAAATACCTCTTGAACACTTTACTTAACAAAGGCCTATGCTTATATTCTTCGGAAAGAATCTTGAGTCCCAAGCTAACGTTTACCATAGAACCTCTACAGAACGAGTTCCATTATTCCAAAACCACCAAAACTGAAGCAGACTAATGCTTCAATTGACTAACTCATAATGCTTTTGGAATTTACCTTTGCTTTTGGTATTGGTCGGGCTCCTGGTTCGTCCCTCATGTCCACAGTGAGTGTCCTGATCTCTGCAGCAAGTGTAACCTCAAAGTTAGATGTCAAGAAAGATCATAAAAGGGAAGGGGGGGAGTGGAGTAGGAGAAGCCTCACTCTTCTCAACAGCAAATCCATTGTTCTTGAGAATTTCAGCAATAGTAACCACAGTTGAAATAGCTGTATACATGTGGAAAAGATTGTTAATCCTTTTGGAGAACTATACGGCTTGCCAACTCAATTTCTAATGAGTTCTCAACATATCAAAAAAGGATGAAAAATAAAAAGAACATCAAACTGACTACAATGCCACTATGTATTTCTTTTTACTTAAGGTTTACCGGCAAGCAAAAGGAGCAACTTCAAACATATTGTCAAGCACATTATGCTTTTTAAGTAAAAGATCCCTGGGAAGCCGCAGGAATAAGGTTGTGATAAATCAGAAGTCATCCCAAATATGCTCAAACTACTTTGTATGTTTGAAAACCATGATCCTTTTTATGGCAGAAGTTGGTTCAAAATTGTTTCACTAGGAAATCACACCCCTGGTAAAGAGAGCAACACTATTATACTCTTCTTACACACAAGTGGATGCAACAGTAAACAACACATTCTTAGATGGCAAACAACATCACATGATACCGGGATTGGAATTCACCAATAATCAAGAAAAAAGTCAATTGTGAAAAAAAGTGATAATGCCTCCATAAAACCCAAGTTGTAACACAGTGTATTCTTAATGTCAAAAGACAGCATAATCACAATCAATGTAGAAGAAGCTCATATGACATTAATTATAAGCAAGGGGAAACCACAAATTATTACTCAAAATTGAGTGTCAAAAAGATTTACCCATCCCAAGAGCAGAGAGTTCCACTTCATTGTACTGTTGCATGTATCTCTGCAAGACACAAACCAAATATCTCAGGATATTAACTCAGACAAATAGCAACAATTATAGATCTGGTGTAAGACCAGGAAAAATTAAATATAGATAAGTCTCATATGGCTAGAAATTTCGAGACCGCATTTGTGGGATTTCACTAGATATATTGTTGTTATATGGCTAAAAATATTCAAGTTTTGCTAATGCATGTTACAAGCCCACTTGCATTTGGAAAAAGCTTCAAACAATATATTATAAGCCCCACAGGAACTCCCTCTATTTGTCACTGTATGGGCAAAATTCTTCAAATATATACAAAGTGCTTTTTGATAGTTGATATGTATGAATTGCCTCAATTGTAGGTTCAAATATTTAATTCAGATCCTAAATGGACTCACATCTTTTTTGTTGCAATTGTTCTAGATTTTGTGAAGTTCTATCTGAACTGCTACAGCAGACAACTAGAACTTGAACCACGTTCTTTTCTTATGCTTTTCAGATAAACATGTTTGTTCATTTAACTCTCTGTAATACAGATAGAAATTTTTCTTCAATCACCCAGCTCATCAATTAATTATTGTAATACATATTAGCAAGTTTTCTTCAAAATTAACTGTTATTCCAATTAAACCCAGGAAAAAAAAAACTGATAAAAACTCAGGAAACTAGAGCTCAGCCAACATATGCAATCAGCACATCCAATAAACAAAGACCATGGTTATTGTGCATTAAGTCATTAACTGATACTCTAGCATTATGCAGATCTCCCACAATGAATAAAGTCAGTTTTGACAAAGTAATTAATTGCTTCCACTCCCTCAAAGGTAAAATATGTTTCAGATTTACATATAAAACAATAAAGGAGAGAAGCAAATGGTGCCTATTTAAGATCAGATGACTGAGGGCAACTGTATGCAAAATCCAAGTCTTTCAGTTTACCTTCTCTCACATATCTCCAACAAACTACTCAACAACCATAAGCAAATCCCATTTCACATTGCAGACGAGCCTAACAACAGCATCACATAATTGCTCGACAAGCATAAGTACCTTAACCACAGACCTTATAACCATTAAATGTAAACAATTATTTCTGAAGCAGATTTTTGCAAATCTAGCCATCTTCATAAAAACATCTAACAAATGAATGCTCCATAACCAATTTACATACAAACAAGTACAATCATTTTAAAACAAATACGTAAAGGAAATCCCCACCAGCTCACACCCACAAACATACTCATGGTAAAGAGTTTTTACCAATTTTACAATGCATGGTTTTATAACATGGCTAAACAAGTAAACAAATTTTAATGTATATAATTTAAAAAATTAATTGCTTAAACACAGTAATAGTATACACTCTATGATTTCAATGTATATATAATCTGATTAAATATATATTTAAGGAGAGAAAAGAAAACGAACCTTTGAGAGGTTAACATAAAAGAATAGTGATTTCTTGGTGTTGGAAACTTGGATTCTGTTCTTCTTTTGCGTCTCTGAGACAGTCATCTTGTTCACTCCCTCTGTGATTCCTTCCATTCTTTTGCTGCTTTCTTCTTCTTCTTCTTCAAGAAAACCCTAATTTCGCAGCCCCCTTTCCCTTTGAAGAGGTTCCGTATAATTTGGGGGAAATTATACTCACAGTAACTGATAAACCTTCGGGTCATTACCGGGTCATATCCATGTGGTTTTAAGGATTCAGCACCTTAAACGACAGCGTTTTATGGCTCTTTGATTCCGTTATCTTTCAAATGTACCCCCTCTTCTTTCGAAAATTATATTTTACACTGTAAATATTATAAAAAAGAAACATGTTTAGTTCTGAGCGCAAAGGATAATTATATTGGCTAAGTTTTAATTTTAAAAATTAGTTAAATTAGTTTTTGAAAACTATATCATGACAATTAAAAAAAATAAAGAGAATGTTATCATTCTATCAATTTGTAAAAGAATCACTACTTTGATACATAAAAGTGCCCAAATATTATTTTGATCACAGAGTCGTCATATTGATATGTTGAAGCACATTAAATAGTGAAATCAGTATTTTAATAGTAATATCAAATTACTGATTAAATGAGAAAAATAAAAAATAAAATTATTGAGAGCATAATAGCATGTGAGAGTTCCATTTTGTCCAAATATATCGGATCCTTTCAATTAAAAAAAATTAGACAATATATTTCTTAAGTAAGAATTTCTTTATTAAAAATAACTTCGTTATTATTAATTATTGAAATGGTCATTCGACCATTTCAAATTTCCAGCACGAAGTGCATTTTTCGGCTACTGCTTTTAAATGAATTATATATTGATCATATCTAATATTTAGGACAATTTAAATGAAATAATTTTAAGTTGATCGAAATTAAAAAATATATATACAAGATATAAGTATATATGCATTTCTGATACATAGTTTTATATTATATAATACTAATATATTACGTAGGCATATGATTATTTTGTTGATTTCTTTTTTTTTTTTAATCATTTGTACAATAACGTAAGTAGCCCTTTTATATATAAGGCGAAACAATAAATATTTGTGCGTTAGCTTGCCTTTCCCCTTGTGGGAAATTTTTCTCAAGGACAATTAATGAGGTACAAATTTTAATAACATTGCTAATTTTATTTTTTAGTTTTTTTTCCTGTAAAGTGATATTTTGGAGAAGTCAACACTACCTAAGATATTATTTTATTAATTTAGAAACCCCAACATTCATCCTTCTCAAATAATTACTTCTTAAAATTACCTTTATTTATCTGCGCATCTCCAAATTGCTTGATATATATAGTAACAATCTGATACGTAGTAATCATAACAAAAAAGAAAATCTTGACAGATATTCCCCCTTCATCTTCCCTCCTCCCCTTATTATAAATGTATATTTATATAGGAGTAGTATATTTATATAAAAAAATGAAATAGGAAATTAGAATAGAAACTTTCCCTTGAAATGTTATACTGCTACTTCTTCCGGTTCCTTTTATATGTCGTCCTTACATTTCACAAAATTAATGCATAAATGATATCGTTCTTCCTATTTTACTCTTGATAGTTAATGAGTTTTGAAAAGATATATTTAACCAACTAGAAGAACTAAAAAAAAAACAATCAATGAACATTAAATAAGGGTAAAATAGTAAAGTCATTTTTTTCTTAATGCAAGTGTCATCACAAAATGTGATATATAAAAGGAACCAGAAAGAGTATATGATACAACATTTGCAAATATTAGGGTGTCCTAATGGATGGGTTGGGTTCATCATTGAGCTAACATAAGTATAATAAAAATATAAAATATTTATAAGTAGATGTTTGCTATGAGCGATAATTTAAACTATATATATGTTAGGTAATATGTTTATTTATTTGTATATTTTTTTCTTTATTAAATTAATTTTTTTTTAACTGGTACATGTTTGCTCAATTCAAATATTTATTTTCAAGTAAATATATACAAAATATTGATTGAATAATTGAAAGAAATATGGTTAAGTAAATATATACAAAATATTGATTGAATAATTGAAAGAAATATGGTTAACTTATTGGAATCAGCTGAATTTTATTTTATTTCAAGTTATATGTATAATTTAAGTTATAAGCATTGACACTAAACCTCTTATAGAAGGCTAGTTACCTACAATTGCTATTAATTATAGAGAGTTACTCGCGATCAGTGGTGGAATCACATAGTACTCATTCGAATCCTTATCATTTTTATATGGTAAAAATATTTTTATTATGTATATATAATAGATGTCAAATCTCTTCCGATTAGTTCATGTGTCTACTTCATAAAATTTTGAACCCCTTAAGAAAATCCTGAATCCACCATCGCTCGCAATAGCATTTTGAATAACCTAATTATATAGATATATTTTGGAAAATCAATAGAACTTCATACAAAGGCAATTCTCACAAGGTGAAAAATGTTTCACACTTTATTAAGCACAAACTACAAATTATTTTTCAAACAATAATAACAAAAAACAATTTAACAACAACCAAAAAAAAAAGAACCTACCTAGATAACAAATGAAACAAACGCAAATCAAGGACAAAATCACAACACAAACATCCTTTCACAACTCAATGATTAAATAAAACAATAAACTTAAGGAGTACTATTAATTAACTAGACACCAAATCTTGAAATTTGGATATGATGTAATCCCCCACCCCAACCCCCTCCCTAGCTAATTAATATAATTAACCACACTTGAAACCTGTTGGAATTTTCTTAGCACAAGCACTCACCAAAGCACTAAGTGCAACAGGAATATCCAATTTGACAATCCCAAGTACATTAGCCTTAATGGCAGTGCAAAGACAAGCTGCAGCTTCCAAATCAGCCAAACCTTCAAGCAATGAGCAACAAGGGGATGTCACTGGGCTACCAATTGGAATATTTACAAGGCCAAGTAGGTCAGCACAAACACCAAGCTTCAATGTGTCCCTTGGGCAATAGGGGTTCACTGGGGGTGCCTTTGGTGTTGGGTGAGGCTTTGGCTTTGGTTCACATGGACCACAAGCACTAGTGAATGTGGCAAAAATGAGAAGGGAAAAGATGAAAATGGTGGAGGAGAGGGTGGCCATAGTTGTAGAGTAGTGTAACTTGGCTTCTAGAGTTTGTGAGTCATGTGCTCTTAAGGGGTTACAATTTATAGAGTTTGTTAGCTTCTATACATAGACAAAGTAAGAGAATTTTTACGCTGTCAGGTTGTTTAAAAGATAATTATAGGTGACTTATGGTACTCAAAATTTTCAAAAATGATATTATGTTTGTGTTAGATTCTTTAAAAATGTACATTATTGAAGAATTAGATACTGATGTTGTGAATACATTTTTGCAGATTTCGAATAACATAACACGTAACTATTTAATAAAAGTGACATTCGTAACATTAGACATGCATATTGATTATCTGCTATAGCAAGTTAAAATATTACTCCAATGGATAGGAAAATGGATCTTGAGTCTAAGTATTAATTTCAAAAGCTAGCTCATGAGGTGAGAATTGTTCAAAATCATATAAGGAGACTAAAGTCCTGCATGCCACCACATATATGAGGGTCGACACTCTATACATGCTCAAGCTCGCCGCTAGGGTGACTCAATAGGATTAGAATAAAAGACAAGTACCTTAGGCCTCTAAATTTATGGGCCCTTATTTGTTTTATCAATAATATGTTATAGATTCTTTTTTAGAAAAAATATTGAGTAAGTATTATTTATATAATAAAGATTATTTATTTCATATTAAAAGAAAGAATAATTAGAAGAAGTTTATCACATTTGAAGTATAATTATATGATTAAATGAAAAGAACTATTGAATGAAATCTGTTATATATATATTTTTTTTAACAATTTTGCATCTATAAAAATATATTAATCTATTTTTTAAAATTTAATGTCTTTATTTGATTTTCGCCTTACGTAACTAATAATGTGCTTAAGCTGCTCTTGATCTTGCCTGGTCAAGAGAAGCCCCGACAATATAATATTAATATGAGATCCCAATTATATAAAGCAAATCAAGAATTGGTGAGATTGACACAATTTTGATACCATAATTACAAAAAATAAACTTCCACCTAACTTAATTTGAAAAGCTAAAATCTGAGGTGACAAATTCCTCACCTCACCATTATATTGATGTGGGGGACAAAACGTTAATGATTAAAAAAACTATTTAGACTATAAATGTGTAATCTTTAATTATTGGGGATGGGGAGGGAGGGTGGGGGTGGAGGATTGTGAGGTTGAAGTTGAAAGTCTGATTGAGGGGAAGAGAGTTTTCCCCCTCGAGCGAGAAGCCAACATTTTTGTCAATGGTCATACTTTTAAAATATGGATGGATAGTTTTTGTTTTAAGGATATTTAAAAATTGATATATATCAGATATTTATATTTAATTTATATATTAAAAAAAATATTAACAAAAGATGTTCATCTGACTCGCCTTAAGTGAATGTAGTTTTGCCCTACACTCCTAAACCCCTCCCCCCTCTTCCCCCCCCAAAAAAAAACAGGAAGAAAAGAAAACCAGTTGGAATATTTTGTAAGTTTGTGGAAAAGTTGGTTTATTTGACCTCATATGGTTAATTTCCTTGGTCACCATGCAACGTGTTTCGTCGACAGGACAAGCTACATTATCTGTCATGGACCTACTTGATTTTTCCTACTCTCAAGTTAAATTATAAAAATCTATTGGCAAACTGTTCACTATTTTTAACTTATTTGTATCGAATGTGTACATTATTCTCAAGTTAAATTATAAAAATCCATTGGTAAACTGTTCACCATTTTTAACTTATTCGTATCGAATGTGTACATTATTCTCAAGTTAAATTATAAAAATCCATTGGCAAACTGTTCACCATTTTTAACTTATTCGTATCGAATGTGTACATTATTCTCAAGTTAAATTATAAAAATTCATTGGCAAACTGTTCACCATTTTTAACTTATTCGTATCGAATGTGTACATTATTAAATCAACGAACATAAGACATATATTATATTTTACATGTGAATCATCGGAGCTCAGAAAGAAGAAGTTGAAAAGGGAAGTGTTAAGTGGAATTAATCTCTATTTTTCTGAGTAAATAACTTAACATTCAATCAAGTGAATTATTCAACCTTTTTATAACATGGAGGCCACCATATAATTTTAGGCCTATAATAATTAAAAAAATATATACTTCACGAATTCATATGTAACATAAGTTTTTATAACAAATTCATCCATGCATCCTAGATATAATAAAAGAGATTTATTTTCCTATATATTGACAATAACAATAGCAATATATTCAGTAAAGTTTTCATATGTGAGGTTTGGAGGTGTTGGAATATACATAGACCTTATTATTACTTCATGAAAGTAGAGATATTGTTTACGAAAGATCCTTAACCTAAGCACAACAAATACTAATGTAATTAAAAAAGAAGACAATGAAGAAATTAAAATCAAAACAACAAACAAATAAAAAGGAGCTGAAACAATAATAAAATCATGTTATAATCGAAATGCCATAAAAAATATACTAGGGTAGATTATTATTAACAAATAATAATAAACAATGATGAACGAAAAGAATCATAACTATAATAACACAATTAGTACCATTGCAAGCACTAGTCAGCCTGAGTAAGACAACATTGCACTACCTCTTCTATCCTAATACGAATCCTTCACACCTTTCTATCTAGCTAGAGTCATGTCCTTGATTACTTAAAGTTGTGTCATCTCCTATCTTATCACCTCTCCCTAATATTTCTTCAACCCACCTCTACTTCTCCTCGTACGCTCTATTACTTGTCTCTCGCACCTTTTCACTCGTGCATGTATGTATCTCCTCTTCATAGGTCCAGACGACCTTAGTCTCATTTCCCTAATCTTGTCTATTGACATACGCGCGCAGGCATACACATATATATATTTATTAATTTATCATTTAAACTATAATTAGAGGTTATTATCTGTAATAAGTGAATTAGTAACCTAAAAATTACGTAGGACGACAATTCATCGATGCAATAGTACTATCAATAAGTTAAATCACATTAATTATGAGGAAAAGATTTATGCTATCAATGTACATATTATAAGTAAATTCATGCACATATATTTGTAAAAAATTCATGCACATATATTTGTAAACTATAAACCATGTCCATTTCAAAAGTATTTACAAAAATGAATTAACGAACAATATAATCTTGATCCATTTGAAAAAATGCATTGCTGTACAATATCATATGGAAACAATATCTCTTTAATAATGTTTTCTTGTCCCATGTATTATTCTTATTTGCTCACATCAATTATTGAAGCAATACGGTTTTACACGTGCATTATGTCTGGCCTCAATTGCATTATATTGCTGCCATTTCCTCTTCTTTTACTTGTTCCTTCGTTTGGAAATGACAATTCCATGTACTTGTTAGCATTATACAATTTGATTGTATTTGTCCCACATCGAAAGTAGGAACTCCCTCCTCCCTTCTCCTCATCTA
>JAABOM020000096.1:17737054-17748316 GCA_011800125.2 Solanum clarkiae | reverse complement strand
GATGGACTATCATTATTTGTTAGTCAAATATGCATAAATTATATCATAAATTATAGATAAAAACATATTTCAATGCATGAAATATCTCGTGATCATGTAAAATTTGAGAAAGAATCACATATGCACTAAGGATATGTAATATAAGTGGTCAATTCTGATGCAAGTATCAATAATCAATTTTATGATTTTAAATATAAAAAACTTTCAATCATTTATTTGATTTATTTAGGGAAAAAATTGAAACACTAATAAAGACAAATTTAACAACTTATGATGATCTAACAAGTTTTACTCAAGTATTTCATTCATTTCTTGAATTTTTTATATTTTATTTTAACAAAGTAATAGGATAGAGTGGGTACAGGGAATAAAGTTTTCAAATGATACTCTAAATTCATTTATTTTATCTTATATAAATAAAATTATATTTTTTTTAATAAAATAACTTTGATCGAATAACCATCTTTCTCCAATTAAAAATAACTTTGACCCAATACCAAAATATTTTAAAAAAATGGATTAACTATATAAAGCTTCATTTCCCTTATAAGAAAAGGAAGATTAGGAGAAGATTTTGAAGAAATAAAGCAAATTAATTTTATAAAGTTGACCCACTTTTTATATTTTTGTATTGACTCATGTTAGAGAGTCTTGGAAATGGGTCAAGGGTTATTTTTTGGTAAGAAAAAGTATTTTACATAGGTCAAAGGTTATTTTTTGGTAACAGAAAGTGGTTATAAGTTTAAAAGGGTTTAAAAGTCCAAAATAGGTTTTTATCTCACCATTTAAATTTAAAGTCATTCTTGAGTTTCACATAGAAAACTAATAATTTTTTTATATTTATAATATTGGTGTATTTTTTATCCTTACCCAAATTTTTATCTATCTCTTAATATTCATTTTTTCATCATTTTATATATGAAATGTTCAGTCTTCTTTTTATATATTTGGTAGAAATAATAATTTCATATGAAAGAAGGTGAGAAGAAGAACATCTTATTATTCTGATAAGTAGAAATATTATTGTAACTAAACTAAGAATGATATGACATTGCAAGAAAAAAATGTGCTATTGAATGTGAAAATCAACGTGGTGAACTTCCAATTTTAGTGTAACACTCGGTAAAATAATCAAAATACCCCTAGAGGAGAGATGTGCGCATAACACGTCTTTCCAAGCTCCGATGATAAATCGACGCCAGATATGCGATCGACATAAAAACTTGAGTGGGAAAATGATCTCAGTTGATTTTTAGAACAATCGGATCAAAAGATAATTTTTTGATGCGAAAATAATTTCCAGTGAGAGCGTGTGACAGGTGTACGATGCGCACATGCAGCGGACCTACACTTAGATTTGGTCCAAATATTTTCTACGAGATTAGAAAATTATATCTGAGAATTTTCGGCAAAAAAGTCCCGAAAATGTGCAGGGTCCGTGATGCGGACATGGGTTACCGAGGCGAACTTTTTTTAAATTTTTCGTGAGGAACATTTTAGACCTTTCTCAATCCCTCCTAAACTTAAACATGATCAAAATAGGTCATTTTGAGGTTAAAAAAAAAAATTTACACCCATTCCTAAGCCTTTTTAAGTTCTTGACAAAGATTAGGGCTGAAGAGAAGAGAAGATGAGCGTAAATTTAAGGAGTCTGAGGAGGATTCTTCGAGGTTGATTTTCAAGAGCTTCATAACAAGTATGTAAGGCTAAACTAAAACATAAAATTGTTCTTCCATGTTCCTTTATTAATGATAATAGAGGAGTTGTGAGTATAATGAGTCTCCATGCATGTTTTTTGAATGTTTTCTTAAAAATTTATATATTACATATATTATTTTCACATGTTGATGATCATAAACTTGATTTATTGATTTAATGTTTACATGAATTATTTCATAAACCCTATATGTTATTTTATAAAAGATGCATAAATGAACCTAGAGATTGAGTCTAGAGCGTTGACTTTGAGTATGCTGATTGTGATTATGATGTGAGCATGATGATGAGTTAATAGAGCTTGATGATCCCTTGAGTATTCATAATTGAATTCCAGAGTTTTTTCTAATTGACTTCTTCCTGATGATTGATATGAGTCCTTGAGTTATTGAATAAGAATTGAGTTTATGAGATGATTGAGATAATTGAGATGATTTTGAGTTTGAGTTAATGAGAATCTCTACGAGACTAATTGAGATGATTGATTGAGATGAGGAGTCTTATGAGCATTGAGTTTTTGGACGAGTATCGAACACTGAAATGAGTAAGAGTAAATTCAACTCGCACTCAGTAACTACGTCGCTAATCATAGCTGAGTTTGAGTCGATTAATGAGGTCTGATTAATTAATGGGTCATTTTTCTACTCTTTTTTCTTACTTTAGATAGACATTTGACATTCTAATCGAGTATATTTTGAGTTGATGTTATTTCTATATTATTCTACTTGTATCTGTTTCATTCAGCTATTTTATATACTCGTACGTGCCATGTACTGATTAGTTCTGATTTTGCAAAAATCATTTTATTCATTATTAAAATTAAAAAGATTATCACCTAATTTTTAATTTATGCACATTAATAACTATAATTATTTTTTAATTAAAATATAATAAGTAAAAATGAATGGATCCAATACTATCCAGACACATGCTTGCCATTTCAAATTTAAATAAAAGACCATGATTGGTGGCATTAAAGTTCGTTGACAGCTCGGAAAGGGAAAGCGTGGGTCAATCCAACGCCTTTCTCTTCATCGCCTTCTTCCTCCCAAAAAAGGTAAACGCTCTACTCTAACCTTACCATTTTCTTCAAACTTTCCTCCAAATTTCCATGGCGGATCTAGAATTTTGAAATTCATCAGTATATACATATATTTTTGATGATACAAATATATTTATAGGACTCGGAGACGGATCTAGAATTTGAAATATATTTATAAATAATTTTGTTTTTTTTAACGTATTTGTGTGTATATTTTCAGAGGAAGAAAGGTGCAGAGGAATAGATATGACGATACTGTACGCGCTGGTAGCGAGGGGATCGGTGGTGTTGGCGGAGCAGAGCGGGACGTCAACGAACGCGAGTACGATCGCGAGGCAGATTCTGGAGAAAATCCCAGGGAATAATGATACGAATGTGTCCTACTCGCAGGATCGGTATATTTTCCATGTTAAACGCACGGATGGACTTACTGTCCTCTGTATGGCCGATGATAGTGCTGGAAGTAAGCAATTACCCTTTTTGTAATCTTAGAATGTGTCTAAATTCATGTTTCTGTTGATTCATCTTATATGTGATGTATCTGTACAATTAATCTAAAAAACAAGTAATTGAGGTTTGGGAGGGTGGTGCGACCACACTCTCACCCCCTACCTTGTGAAGGTATAGAGGCTGTTTCTCTAAACCTAGATGTATCTAGACAAATAATATTAATCAAGACATAATTTGACATATGGCGTATATATCTCTTGGCTTCCAAGTGCTTGTTTAGTAGTAGTTGATATGATAAAGTTCGACTTATGATTAGCTGATTAAAATAGGTGTCAGTTTCATGTTTTATCTCCTGCTGTTTATGACTAGTGTAGTCCAGAGTGGAAGTGCTTTTATTTTTTCTATCAATTACTTAAATCATGAAAAAAGTTATTCACTTCAGTTATAATGTCAGAAAGATGGTTTTTTCCCAATATTAGATTGAATGGGCCTGAATTGAGCACGATGTATATAGAACTCATATAAAGGGCTCCAACTTATTTGGAATTGAAGATAGTCAATTGATTGATATTGTCGTACAGTGTCAGATAACACTTTGTAGTGTTAGGGAACATTGGTTTTTGGGAGTTTCAACTTGCTTAGCAGATGTCTGATTTTTAAAAAATTGGCCTTTCATCTGGAACTTGACATCCAATCAAGCCATTTTTATTATTTCTATTATCAGGGTAGCAGTTTGTTTGAACGATCACAAAGGGATTGAAGTTAGGACATGACTTCTGTTGAACAACCACTTCAGAAGAATCTTCGTTTGAAGTGCCAATTTCATGTTGGTGGGCTAGGCCCTTTTGCTATGCCCTTAAGATTTCTCTAATAGAAGAAGTATTTTATTAGTTTAGTTTCTATAGAAATTCTGTTTGTCATTCCTGCAAATTTTATAGCATGGAAGTAAGTTCTCGCCTAATCTGGCGTACTTTTAGATGTTAAATCAGGGGCAATATGTATCTATGGATAGCAATAGGGAATGAGGGGATAGACAGTTGTTGTCAGTAATTTTTTACCTTTATGGATAGTAGAAGGGAATGAGATACCTCTACCTCGACGTAGTTTTTCCTGTTATTACTTATATATGCAAACTTACATTAACAATATGTCATGCTTACTAGAATCTTCAACCTATGTTATTTGGAAAACTGGAGCTCCAAAGTTTTTTGTTTTACCGTTGGTGCTTGATCATCTATGTATAACCTGCCCAAATATCTTTTAAGTTTGAACACAAAATAATAAAAACAACCTGTTGAAGTGCGATACTTCTATCAGCAGTCGACTAGGCCAAATTATAGCACCTCTTTCAGTCCCACAGTCATTTTACTGTTTTCTGCATAAAGATGTGCCTTGTTTCTATATAGCTGACTTTGCACGAAATTCTTGCAGTTGTCTTAGGATGACTATACTTTAGTGAGTCGGTGAATGGGCATATTAAACTCACAAGAATTCCTCCCAGTGATCAATCCTTGGACTTAAAGCCCTTTTATAAATCATAGATACAAAAAATTGTGAAGAGTTGTATTCTATGCAGTTTTATGGTCTTTAGTTACAGGTTCATTTCACAATATCACTGAATAATACCCCGCAACATTGATAATTTTGCTCTTCTTGATGTATATTTATATTTTAATTTCGTCTTATGGACATCTATTCTCTCTCCTTCTTTAAGACTCACCTCGTCCCATTTTATGTGACACTATTTGACTTGACATGATACTTAAGAAAGAAACGAAGACTTTTGAAACTTATGGTCTAAAGCAATCCTTAGATATTTGTATGGTTGTAAATCATTTCATTAAGGGTAAAAAGGAAATTTCAAAGTTAAAATGTTTCTAATTATTGTAAGATGACATTCTTTTTTGGACATGTGCAGAGAAGGAGTATCGATGCTCCTGTTAGGAGATGCGAGAGGTTGGATTTAGGGGATACACCTCACACGGAGGGGTAGAGGTAGACTGAAGAAGTATTGGGGAGGTGATCAGACAAGATATGGTGAAACTTCATCTCACTGAGGACATGACTTTAGATAGAAAAGAGTGGAGGTTGCTTATTAGAGTAGAGGGCTAATAGGTTAGTAGGGGTAGGTCGACATACGACTTTTTGATAGTATGTTAGTAGGAGTAGTAATATCTTTACATCGTATGTTGTCGTGATTAGTCCTATATTTGTTTACTTTTAGCGTATTTACATGGCCTTTATATCTTGTACTGTTATTTTCTGTTTTGATGTCTTAATTTTAGCGTATTTGCATACTATCATGTGCTTTTCCTTAGTAGTCACTCTTTCTGTTCCCTTTCTTTTCCTTTTCTTTTTCCATATCGAGTTTATTCTGCTTATGGATTTTTGAGACGAGGGTTCCCAAGAAACGGCCTCTCTACCTCTATGAGGTAATGGTAAGGTCTACGAACATTCTACCCTCCCTAGATCCCACTTGTGGAATTTCACTGGTATGTTGTTGTTGACATTCCTTTTTGGGACGGACTAAAAAGGAAAGAGTGTCACATAAAATGGGAGAGAGAGAATCTTTTACTTTGGTTTCTTTTCCTTGGTTTTGTATCTCCTAGAACGCCGTGTCAATATACTTCGGTCAGTTGTTCTGGAAAAAGAAGATTTGTAGTTGTATGCAGATTTCCCCTTTTAATTTAGTTTGAATGTTTTAGATAGTGGTTTAACTCTTTAGTAACACCTTAATTTTCATTTTCATTTTTGATATGTTGCCTTGGAAGATTGTCATATATTGTGGATATTTTACTATACTAAATTCCTTTGCAGGGAGAATCCCTTTCGCATTTCTCGAAGAAATTCACCAAAGATTTGTGAGGACCTATGGCCGAGCAGTTCTGTCTGCACAAGCTTATGGTATGAATGATGAATTTTCAAGGGTCCTTAGCCAACAAATGGAGTACTACTCTGGTGATCCAAATGCAGACAGAATAAACAGGCTAAAGGGTGAAATGAGCCAGGTCAGTTACCAATGTTGTTTAGGGAGCTTATGTTCTAGATGATGGCTCATGCAAAATGGAGATTTTCTCAATCTTATGAGGCATTCACTTTTCCGTGAGATTGCCTACCATGACTAATTGATTTTCATAATTACCTCACCAACAAGCATATAACATAATGAGTGATTTGGCGTAATAATTCCTGGTGTTTGATGTGACATGCTTCCGTTGATATCATCAATAGTCATTTATATTTTCCTGTAATAAACCTCTTATTGTATTGATGAATAGCGGTGATTAAAACAATATTTACAGTTTCAGTTGTCAGATCTTACAAACTAGTAATTTCAACAAATCATATGTGCCATGTAACAGGTGCGCACTGTCATGGTTGAGAATATTGATAAAGTTCTAGAGAGAGGTGATCGTTTGGAATTGCTGGTCGATAAAACAGCTAATATGCAAGAGAATACTTTCCGCTTCAGAAAGCAGGCTCGCCGTTTCAGAAGCACTGTGTGGTGGAGAAATGTCAAACTCACGTATGTTGCCTTGAACAAAAGCTCTTTCTTTGTTTTATTTTCCTTTTTGGGGGTTGTAGGTTGGGTGGGGTGTTGTTCTTTCAAGACTCTGACGAATCATAAGTTTTGGATTTGTTTTGTTGGCTAGGATGAACCTCTGGTTCGAACAGCTAGGTTGTTACCTGTGAAAATCCCTTATAGTTGTGTAAGTTATACGGTATCAGGAAACTGGTGCTGATCTATCCTATCTAAAATGGTTTTTCAAAATGGACAGTGCATCTTCTAGTATCAATTTAGAGAAATTTCAAAACGTGAATAGTCCAGATTTTATATCTTTGGGAAGTCCAAATTGTGATGAAATGATTGATCAGTATGAAGCTTTCTGATTTCTTGATTTCCTTATAATATGTGTTTCAAGATGTTTTATCTGCCTGTTCTTAAACAGTGTGAATTTTGTGAAGCAATTCTAACAAACAGAACCCTACGTATACAGAGGATTTCATATTTCTATGCTGTACTTCTTCTCTCAAGATATTTTTTTAAAAAATGTTGTTCTTGATGGTTGGTTGTTTACTAGCCTGTTTACATTTAGGACTCGCCAGCTTCAAGATTTTGTTTTCCTATTTCATTGTTCAATTTTGTCATCATTCTTTATAATGATGTTTGATTTTTGCAGGGTGGCTCTGATATTTCTCCTCCTTGTGATAGTTTATGTCATTTTGGCTTTCGCTTGTCATGGGCTTGCGCTTCCAAGTTGTTTGAAGTGAGGATTACTGGATCAGCATCACGTCTTCGTTTTGAGACATTTTATTTAAGTCCTCTTGTTTTGCAATTTTTCCATCTTAATTAATATTGGTGTATTTTGGCATAGATCTCATCTTCGACATGTATTAATAGCGTGATGTTCTTAAGCTTACAAGCAAGCTAAAGCTCTTAGCTTGGAGAATGTAGCTTGTATTTATTTATCATTTTGGCTCCTGTGAGGAAGGTCAATAACTCATGATCGATTCTTGGCTTGATATCTGTGTTGAAATATATATTGACTATCTTTTAATTTGCAGCCTGTGCTGAAATTTGGTTTTGTTGCTTACTTTATGTTCGTATGTTATACGAGACCATGGAAGGTCTCAACTTAAGAAGAAGTGTTTGTTTCAGAAATTTGAGAACTTCATTTTGGAGAATACAAACAACAACATACCCAGTAAAATCCCACAAGTGGGGTCTGGGGAGGGTAGAATGTACGCAGACCTTACCAGTTACCACTACCATAAAAGTAGAGAGGCTGTTTCCTGGAAACCCTCAGCTCATCATTTTGGAGAATGTATTTCAATTTTTTTGCTGCAAAAGGGAAGAAACTGACCATGTATATACAAGGTTACATTGTTGAAAGTTGTAACCCCTGGCTTCTTCAAGTATTTACTTCTTCAATTAATAATTTCTAATAGAGTATTTTGTGTGAGTAAAATATTGGATAAGGCAAGAAATCATGTTATCTTTCACCTTCAACTTTAATTTAGAAACACCAGTTGACTAGAAACAAGTTATTTTTATGGGATGAATAACCATGTTCTTTTGTTCATAGTATTCTACTGCTGACGTAAAGGGTAGTAAAAAGATATTGCCTGAACTTAATAGTAACACACCATTGAATAATGAGTTATTCATCCTTGTTTATAGAGGAAACATAACGAAAAATGTCCAGTAAAGACACTAGTTTTCCGATGCCTGCATAACAAATGCTTATGCAATTTCAAACTAGCACAATTCCATGCCTAGATATGCATAAAGGGGCATCGAGGCATGTGATATATATTCTATACAAAGATGCACTACATTCTGTATTGAATGTTCCATGTCAAAATATTACAGTAAAACCAAATTGTCATCTAAAGGGATAACCTTTTCCATAAAGTTTCTAATTCTTGGAAGACAGCCATGTAATTATTCACATCAACATGACTAAGGACAGAATCTACTGGAATCTTACGTTTGTAATCTTTATCCCAACATTGTGATGGAATATCTTCTACACCATTATAATTCAGTAGCCTTTAAAATTAAACAAACTGCAAATACAGTATACGTCTACTTGTGTTGTCTCCTTATACAGTTGCATCTTGATAGACTCATACCCCTTCACTCCTCCCAACTTTTCTGGAACTCGCTGCATGATATATATATAACAATGACAAGCTTGAGGGAAAACCTTAGGAACTGTAATTTGCAATGTTTTTGCATTGGGAAAAAGCGACGGCCTGCATCTCTAAAAAAGCAGGGACTAAAGGATGCAAGCCGTCGTCTTTTTTTTTTCTTTTTAATTTTAATTAACAAAAGTGACAGACAGTGTTATAAGTCCGTCACTTTTTTGGTGAAATTTTCCGCCAATCTTTTTCAATTAATATATAATTATTTAAGAGAAAAGCGACACCGTCCATCGCAATCGATTTTTATTTACTCTTTTTAATTTTAAAAAAACAACGGACTAGAAGATGTCATCCGTCGCTTAAGTAAAATATTTAAATTACTTTTTAAAATTATTTTCTGATATACAAATAAATTTTGTAGCTTTTTGATCAAAATGGATTAACTATTTTAAATAAGAGGTGATGAACTGAGCGATGTAGACCCATTTTTTCCCCTTTCTCTCTCACTCTAAAACTCAATCTCTCGCCTCCAATTTCAGTCCCCTCTCCTCCCCCCACCCTGCACTGCCGCCGGCTACCCTCCTTGCCACTGTCCCCTCAACCTAAGGTACTATATTTCTTTTTTTTTTTAACTCCATTTATAATGTTTAAAGTTATTTTTTGTTGTTCATAATTTATGAATTTTGTGTATTTCTTTTTAGTTATTTTGTTTATGTTATTGATATTATGATAATAAAACACTTTAGTTTGTGTATTTGATTGTGAATATATGAATGGAATTGTAATTTAGTGGATGAATATTCTAGGGTTTTAGTTTGAAATTAGGATTTTTTGAATGAGATTGTAACTTAGGGTATATTTTAGTCAGAATTGAATTGTTGTTGAAGTTACAATGTTAGTAATATAGTTAGTTTGTATATATATTTGTGAATTAGCGAATGAAGATTTCAGAGCTTTAATTTAAATTTATGTTTTCTGAAGATAAAAGTTAAAACTATATAAAAACTAATTAGAAGTTAGAAATGTTTTATTCTTGAACTTAGAACTTAGAAATTGTAGTCTCTAATGTCAACACTAGATGGACACAATTAATTGAATCCAAAAACGAATACTTTATAAATAAAATCAACAAATAAAAACTAGTATTACGAGGCATTACATTTGATCTGGACGAAACAAACGTCATTGTTCTTGACTTGGTCCTGATATAACGAACTTATTAATTTCAAAAATATATTTTTTAATAAATGATAAATAAGGATGGTAAATAATTGTATAACTTAAATTACACAAATTAAGAAATAATGCAATAATAAGTAAAAATAAAATGTGAAAAGCCATATATAAGGGTGCTAAGGACCAACGAAATTACCAAGATTTAAAAGAAATTTCATTAAAACCTAACTATATCTCCTTAATAATACAAATAAAATAAAAGAAAATGTTAATCATTTTCTTCGTCAAATTTTAAAGTTGCAATGCAGAGAATGATATTCCCAATGGCAGTAGGACGAATCTTTCTTCTTATGTTCTTCTTCTTATGCTCTCTTCTTTCTAGGTATTTCCCTTTTTACCTTCAAATTATTAATATATTCAGTATAATTTTACAATCCAGATCTGAGTTGACTGTAATGCTATGCATATATTATTGTTATTTTGTGGAATAGAGAGAACAATCTCTGATGAATCATCCTGGCTTTAAAATGTAATTATAAATTTGCAAATAACAATAACATATCCAGTAGAATACCACGAGTGAGGTATGTACACAGATACTATCACTATCTCACAATAACGTAAAAATGTACTGATTCAAAGAAATTGTAAAAATGTTAGAAATTTTTGCAAACAAATTAAAACCTGATTGATTGATTTGTAAAAGAAAAAAAAACTGAATATCTGGTGTTCTAGTATGAGAAAAATACAGAGAATTCAAATCTTGTCCTGTTTTTATTTTTCTTAAGATTATTACTGCATCAAATTAATTGAGCAATTGATTATTTTCTCCACATTTTTCCATTATGTTAATTATTTTGTTTTGCAGGAATGTTGATGGTTATACTGTTACCGGACGAGTAAAAATTCCCGGTAAATACTTCAAGAATTCTTTTCACCTTCCTCTATGTTATTTTTTTTTTACTTGAGGCTATTGTATTATTTGTTGTTTAAGGAAAAATAGGTCAGAACTAAACAATTATTGAGCATGAAAAACTTGTAATTTAGTTAAATTTTCAAACTTTGTTCTACCTATATACATTCTATTACAACAACAACAACAACAACATACCCCAGTGCCTCAAAAGGCTGCCGCTCATTGCGGGGTGAAGGGGGGTCGGATGTACGTAGCCTAACCCCTATGTTTAAAAACATAAAGCGACTGTTTCCAGATGACCCATGAGGAGCGT
>JAABOM020000096.1:17707694-17725923 GCA_011800125.2 Solanum clarkiae | reverse complement strand
TATCTATATATATATATATATATATATATATATATATATATATATGTATTGCAAAAACAATTAAAATTTCACAAATGTGTAACATTCGTGCAATGTTAGGACACTATAAACGAGAAAATTATTTTGTTGCATAATAAATTTTCTTTAACAAATTAGTAAACTCATAAATCTGATCCCAATCAGAATCAACAATGTGATCTCAAAGTTTGTCTGAAGCGCGTTAACCATTTTAGAAAATGATATTCATTAGTAACTTCTAGCATTTCATGCAGTGATAATTTTTTTTGAAATTTTGTATTTAAAATTACAATAAATACAATGCTTTCTAAATTCACAAATTTTACTTAGTTTTTTGTACACAAAAAATGTAAGAGCATGCATATCAAAATTCTAAAAAGAAAAGGTGCAAATAAAATCACAGCCATCTTTTATAATCAAATTTAAATATGAAGGGCAAAATCTAAAATGAAAACAAGGGTCGATTATATCGAGCAAATTCTCACTTTTAAGTGATGAGTTGCAATTTTATTAGAAAAAATATTATGGTATAATACATAAAAATATCTTTTAATTTGACCTTAACTTGCATCTGTACTCTTCAATTTTGGATGTGCACGAGTAGACACATAAATTTGTATATACCTGAACAAATAGACACGTCCTACGTGGCATTTGACTTGACAATTTGAGTACCTAGATGGCATCTTATGAGTACTATATATGTCATGTGGACATATGTGTCTACTTGTTTAACCTTATACAAGATTAAGTGTCTATTTATGCACATCCAAAATTGAAGAACATAAATGTTAGCAGATGTCAAGCTAAAGAACACATTTATGTATTATGCCATAAGTCATATTTAAAATATGCAACTACAAACATGTAGAATAGCCCATAGAACTGTATATAAGTTATTTTTTTTTACGTGTATAGACTACATATGGAGTGTTGAGCATGCTAGATGTTATAATTAATACGTGATATAGTCACTCAAAAATATCTTAATTATGCTCTAGAATTATAGTTTAAGTAATTACATTTTATAACTATAGCTATAATAATATTTGTATATTTCAGTATACAATTCCTGCGACATTTGTATATTTCATTATACAATTCACGCACAATATAATTTGCTATATAATTTGTAATATTTGTATATTTTGCTATACAATTCTCAACTTTTGTATAACACTTATACAATTCGCTATACAATTCATAGTTTTTATATAACATTTGTATATTTCGCTATACTATTCGCAGTGTTGTATATTTGATACAGTTCGATATACAATTCACAATACAAACTCAAACTGTAATTATACAAATATGTTAATCGCGAGTCATAATTATCTTAAATTATAACTATGTTAACTAATTAACTAGTATATATTTGCTAATTCGCATAATTTTTTCATTAATTAATTATGAAGATTATGACTATGAAGAAGTGAGATGTGAGAATATTTTGGGATGGAGGAAGGAGTATATGAATGAAAATACGTAGTTCATAGCAATAAAGACATTGATAATAGCAGCCGACAAAATAAGAATGAGGCACATTCCATTTCGTGTTCCTCCTCCAACCAACACTTCCCACCTCCCTCTGGACCCTTTGCCCAAAACTACAATCTTTTTATATATATACAACTGGCCTAATACACTATTGCTTCAGGAAAAGTTGATTAAGGTTGTAATTTCCTATTTAGGCAGTGAGATTCTTGACTTGGGGTTAGCTCCATGTGGGATTCTTGAACTTTGATTTGATGAATTTCCTTCCAAGATGCTTGAGTTACACTGAATGTAGTGGGGCTGCTGGAAGGAGTGAAATTAGGGGTGGTGAAAGTTCTAATGGTGGATTTGGGAAAGATGGGTTGTTGTGGTTTCATGACATTGGGAATTTTGGGAGTGGGGAATTCTCTATGGCAATTGTGCAAGCCAATCAGGTTTTAGAGGATCAGAGTCAGATCGAGTCTGGTCCATTTGGAACTTTTGTTGGAGTATATGATGGTCATGGTGGCCCTGAAGCTGCTCGTTATGTTTGTGATCACCTATTTCGACATTTACAAGGTTCATCTTCTTTGTCTTTGTAATTTCCATTTTTTTGTATGTTTTATTGGAAAAAAGATGTTAACTTGCTATGTAGACAGACTTTAGTTAATCAACTGTTCTCATTCCGAAATTAGGAAAGTCGAATTAAGAGGGGAAGGTTAGATTTAAGAATGAGGCAAGACTAGCCCCAAGTCTAATTAGTATTAGGATAATGTCGATTTAAGTGGGGAAGGCTGATTCAAGAATGAGACAAGACTAGCCCCAAGTCTAATTAGTTGAAGTTACAGGGCGTGGAGGTGGTCCTTGGATTCCACATTAGTCCCAAGACGTTGGTTTCTAACTAAAAAAGTGAATTCTTGAGCTTTGGTGAGAAGGGGGCTTTCATGTTTATTGACTTGAACAACTGACCTTTAGATGAACCTATTTGACAAAAGGAACTTAATTAAGCATTTTCACTTTATTCGGACCTAACCTATTTCATTGTAGAACTTTACTAAATAGTTTTGTTTCTGGGAATAATCATAAAGATGTGGAAGCCCCGGCATATCTGGTAGCAGTTGCATTGTACAATTGAAAAATGTCAACTCTTGAAAATCCTCGTTACAAAAGTTCAATTCTTAAGGCACCCTCTCTGCAGGTTTCTTGATGAGTAGGTTGTATGGATTTTTTTAGGAGGCATTTCCTTGAACTCTTTGCTCTTTCTAGTCAAGGTCAATTCGGGTTTAATTGCATACATAAAGAGCTTATAGTGAAAAGTTTTCCTAAATTATTTTGTAGAAATTCCTGCCATCTACTTTGCGAATGTGATCATTTGAAATATTGTAGTGGGTTGGTCTTCATTTGGCCCTTCTGCTCCATTTTCATCTCTTTCTCCCAAACTCTAAAACCAGGGACTCAAGTTTTTCATTGATTGCTCCCTTTGTCCTCAAAATTTTTGAAGCAGCAAAATATGTTAGATATATTTTCTTGATAATGGAGAAATCGCCGAGGGTCAATGGCACACATCATGCACTGCATTCTTATAAGTAGACCAAAGCCCTGATGGTGACAAAATGTATTTAGATACTGAACATTAGGAAAGGAAAGCTTTGTTGTGGTTTCATGGATTTAACTCCTAATGCAGCAATATCAGCTGAAGGAAATGGTGTTGTCACAGAGGAGACTATTCAAAGAGCCTTTCTTGAGACAGAGAGAGGCTTTACTTCTGTTGTTTCAGAAAATTGGAATTCTCGACCACAGCTAGCGACTGTGGGGGCATGCTGCCTGGTTGGAGCTATATATCAGCAGACACTCTTTGTAGCAAATCTTGGTGACTCTCGAGTAGTCCTTGGGAAGAAGGTTGGAAACACTGGGGAGATTGCTGCCATACAGCTATCAACAGAGCATAATGCCAACATTGAGTCTGTTAGGTGGGAGCTAAAAGACTTGCATCCAAATGATCCTCAAATTGTTGTTCTTAGACATGGTGTTTGGAGGGTAAAAGGAATAATTCAGGTAAGTCAACTATAAGAGAGTTTCTTGTTATTAAATTATGAAAATACCTTCCAAGTTTTTCCTTCATTCCCATATTCCTATGCTTGTAAATGATGTGCAAAGAAGCTTTGATGTGTATCAGCATCTATAATAGCAGAGTTTGATATGAATGGTGTTATTGCTATGACCACTTACAGTGTATAGTTGAGCTTCCATCAGCCTTCTTTTTGCTGGAGAATTACCATTTATATATGGCCATATGGTATAATAATGAACTGAATTAAACTGATTTCTGTGTAGAAAAGCAAATTGTAACTTTCAAGATGAGCTCATGTTTTAAAGGAAAAATTGATAGCATCTCGGAATATCTACTGTTGAGTTTTAATATTTTATATTTTTGTCAGTAGAATAAAGAGTTCTTTTTAGCTGAGAATATCATTAGTATATGGTTGATCAGTCTGTACCTGTATGTCATGCTTTCGAATTGTTCTACAATTATTGCTGTTCATGGATAAAAATTAGAATTCATTCTCTAATCTGCAATTTATGTCTTAATAATCAGTCTCCAAAATTGACTGCAGGTCTCAAGATCAATTGGTGATGTTTATCTTAAACACACTAGGTTTTGTAGGGAACCAATAAATGGAAAATTCAGAGTTCCTCAACCCCTTAATATGCCTATCCTTTTGGCCACTCCAACAATTTTAGAACATCCTCTACATCCGAATGACTCTTTCCTCATATTTGCTTCTGATGGTCTATGGGAGCACTTGAGCAATGAAAAGGCTGTTGAAATTGTGAAGAGTCATCCTCGTAAAGTAAGTTCTGTGCACCAAAACATTATACTTTTCCTGCATATTCAGTTTAATTTAGGCTTAGTATGCTTCTTATAGGCAAGACGATGACTTCAAATTCATGTTTACTTTTGAAGGTCTACATAATTTGTTTATTGTTCGTGATAATTCAAGGATAATTTTTAGTAACTACCAAGTAGGTAGAAGTCTACAAAATGAAAGCACATCAAACTACTATAACTAAACCATCTATTAAGGGGAATACCATATTCTTCTCATACTAAAGGTAAACCACACTACAAACCAAAGAGCTAAATATATATGCTACCCTAATCGGTGATCACAAAGTGATATGCATCCAGTGTACTAATTGGACCATCCAAGAGTCAACTAAGTGCACATCCTATGATCACCCTCATGATTTCTGAATCACATCTTCGGACGTTACTGTGCCTTTAGGTTTTCAAACTCTATGGCATTCCCCATTATATTTCAGCAACTTTTAGCTGACTTGCCTAATCTCTTCCCATTATCTATCCCCTGACTATTCTCTTAATTATACCTTCATAATTTTATTGAAAAAGTCAACTCTTTAACACCAAATAATCAGTGTTTTGGGTGAGAAGATACTTTTTCCTTCCAAGTCTTGTTCTCCTTGTGATCTCTTTCAATTCTTGTAAGTAGGTGTGATGCCTCTTTGTAATGTTTGTTAAAGGAAATGTTCAGACCTTCCAAATCTAGGTTGAAATGGAGTCACCTGTTTCTGCGGTGTTATATTTATCTATATGGTGAATGGTGAAAGAAAAGAGTAAGAGAAGTGATCAAAGATATCATGCATTTTCCAAAAGAGCTCTGTAACTCATGGGTGATAATCAAATGTTACTTTGATCTTGAGAGCAGACCAGTGATTGAAGCTACTCAAGCTATGGAACAACCTTAAAACTCCATTGACTTGCTCACAGTTATATCATCTTTATTCTCCATAATAACAACACTGTAAACTCAGTAAGCACTTGAGCTGAGGGTCTATTGGAAACAGCCTCTCTACCTCTACGAGGTAGTGGTAAGGTCTGTGTATGTTCTGTCTTCCCCACACCCTATTTATGCAATTTCATTGGGTGTGTTGTTGTTCTTGTTGTAAACTCAGTACTCTATCAATCTAGCTATAGATATATATGTGTGTGTGCGTGCGTGTATATGCATATATATGTGTGTGTGTGTGTAAATGTATAGTCATTCTCTTTGTTAATGTGTATGAACACATATTGGACATTCTGATGCTTTCAAAGAGATGGTTTTAGCTTGTTGCCCCTTTTGACGTATTATGGTATGCATTCTTGAACATGAAAAAAACATCCTCTCACTTTTTCATGCTCTTTTTTTTTTCTTGGGCAAATACAGGGAAGTGCGAAGAGGCTTGTCAAGGCTGCTCTCCATGTAGCTGCCAAAAAAAGAGAGATGCGATATTCAGATCTTCGAAACATTGACAAAAAGGTCCGACGTCATTTTCATGATGATATAAGTGTAATTATTTTATTCTTAAACCATGAGCTGATATGTAGAGGCGTTGTGCAAGAGCGAACACTTTCTATACGCAGTGCTCTAGAACACTAATTGCTGAAGGAATACATTATTTTTTACTAATGTCTGAGGTTCTGTCACAACACCAAAATTTTCCTTGATATGCGGCGCCAGGAACAACATCAGTGAAGCAACTATGCTGTATAAGAGTGTTTTTTTTTTCCTTTGGAGAGGATTATAATTTGAATTTCTCAAACCTTGTTGTAGATGGAGTTAAAGAAGAACGCTAATTCAAAGTTTTGCATATAGTCAACCTCTATGTAACAGCCTTGTTTCATTATTAATTTATTCTGTATACTAGGCTTTGTTTCTGGATTCTGGAGTATTTTGTTAATTTCTTGTAACATTGTAGCCTGTTTCAAGTGTTAAAAGGAAAAATTTCGCCACAAGAGAATGATGGCTTTGAATTCAAAGAGGATGTTACTGTGCTCTTATTGTTTAATCTCCACAAGAGAATGATGGTTTTGTTTCTGGATTCTGAAGTATTTTGTTAATTTTAGTATTTTTGTCCTCAGAGATTTTGTGTATATGGTTGGTTCTTTTGTTGAAGAAATCATATTCTTCAAATAACACAGAGAATATGGTTTCAATTCTTTTAAATGGCAATGGAGGCTACACATGCACTGTTGGTTCCAAGAACTTGGGAGATTGGGGTCATTTTCATGTCTTACAAGGTGAGCTACAGTTTGGTATTGAAGACCTCATATTATTTAGTTCATTGAGAGCTTCTACCTTCCCCCACACGCGCACATAGACAAAAGAAACCTCCTTGACTATGTTACACTTACTTTGCATTTCTTTACCCAGGAAATTTCCTGCCTAAAGCACAATTTGGAGGTTGGCAGCCGGGCGGATCCAGGAAGTGGCTTGAGTTTAACTTGCTGGTGGAGAAACGGCCAACTGCATCTGACTCTCCTGAAGCAGTAGGTTCACTTCTCTTAATATATACCAATTCTAATAGATTTTCACACACACACACACACACACACACATATATGCAAGGTCGAAGCTGCAAGCAATCTGGCATGCTACATATATACTATTTTTTCCCTGTTGACATGCATCTTCGTTTTTTTGCTAACAGCATTTTCTGTCCTCTTAATTTGTCATCTTTTCTTCCCGATTTGGATGAACAGTAATAATGGAAAGTATTAATAATAGCATAAAGTTCTCTTGACAATCTATTTACCAAAACTGTGAGATTGAAGAAAACGATAACTGAATGTGCAATTTCCTATTTACAACAGACTTACAAATTCAATGTTATAGTTTACTAGCTGTGTGAAAATTGAATGCAACTCTTTTGCATGGGTCCTCTTAACCAAAAATCACAAAAACTGTAAAAGCCAATAATGGTACAGAAACCTTCACATGTAGAACAACTAATCTCTTCAAAAGCCGAAACTCAGTTTGATGTATCAGCAAAGGCAAATAGCAAAACATGAAGACAATAATTCACACGAAAGAATCTGCAAGAACGCGAGAAACTCATTTATGAGTGAAGGATATACATCTTCTATATTTAACAAACAGAAATCCAATATGTATATGATAAGTTATTAGCGAAACCAATGCATATGATCCCTCTGCACCCAAGGTGTATCCTAGTGGTCAATGAAGTGGAGTGAACACCATGAGGTCTTAGGTTCAAATCCCGATAGAGAAAAAAATACTAGGTGATTTCTTTTCATTTGTTCCATCTTTGGTGGACAGAGTTACTCGGTACCTGTTGTTCTCGACAGGTATCCCGTGAATTAGTTGAAGTGCGTGCAAGCTGGCCTAGACACCATGGTTATCAAAAAAATATGTATGATCCCTCTCCCAGTAAAACCAAAGCAATAGAAATATGTTCTTATGCAGCAGCAATAAAAGAAAATTGAGCACTGGACATTCCTCAGCTTATGACATCTTCATCAACGAAAACTAGGATCATCAGGTTATGTAAGACTTTAGCTTTGGCAAGTTATGTCTGAATTACCTCTTCTGTGTAGTTTGCGAGCTATTATAAAGAAACGGGGTCTACCCTCTGTGCACTCAAAGTGTAGCGGCTTCCCTTGTCATCAAAGCTTACGAAGTCCAAAAAACTGGTGAAGATTTCAGAACATGCAAAATGGACTGTATTCCAGAGTTACATTCAAGTGTTAGGTAGATTCGTAGTCTATTTTGTGACATGGACAACTAACATAACAACAACAATAATGCACTTTTTATGAGCCAGAATTCTAAAAAGAAATTATTCAGGGTTCTTGGGATTAGCTCAAAGGGAGGAGGATTGCCTAAGTCTTATAAGGAGTCCACCCATCTCATTAACTACCAATGTGGGACTTTTTGTCTTTCTTCAACACCCCACGTCACGCCCAGTGCTTAGCATCTTGTGCGTGGGCAATGGGTCTTGCTCTGATACCATGTAAAATTAGGTTTTATGCCTAACTCACACCCCAAAAGCTAGCTCAAAGGGAGGAGGATTGCCTAAGCCTTATAAGGAGTCCACCCATCTCATTAACCACCAATGTGGATTTTTTGTCTTTCTTCAACATGGGAAGATGTGGTTCAAAGGAAAAAGCCCCTTTCCATAAGGGTATTTGTTAATGACAATCAAAGGAACTTCTCATGTGGCTATGACTGAATATTTTTGGTTCCATAATGCTGTAGTTGATTAAAATTAGTATCTTCTCAATTTTTTTTTAAAATCAGTATCTTCTAACTGAATATTCAGTTACTGCTAAAGAGGAGACTTTCTTATGATTTGTTTCACTGTCCGATTTTCTGCTGTTGGGATTATATTCTTCACATTTATATCCCGTTTGGCCAAGCTTTCAAAATCTGCTTATTTTGAAAAGTGTTTTTTGTCAGAACTGCTTTCCAAAAAAGTACTTTTAAAGAGGAGCAGTTTGTGTCTGACAAATTTATTTGAAAAGCATCTTTGCCAATACTAGAGAACCAATTTGTGCTTGGCTAAAGTTCCCAAAGTGCTTCTGGGAAAACGCTTCTTTTTTCAGCTTTTGCTACTACTCAAGAAGACGCATTTTTTCCTAAAAACTTGGTCAAACACCTTAACTCTCTAAAGCACTTCTGGCATCGCAAACGCTTGGCATATCCTATTTAATTTCTGTTTCTTCTATAAGGAGGACCCAAAATAGACTTCCTTTCTATTTTAGCTGCTTTATACTATCCTGTTCCGACAGAAGCTAACATGACATTCTGACTTGTAACTGAGGTGATGATACGGCAAAAGCCCAAGACAGATCACAACAATCACAAGAGAACATACATCAATAAATCTGTGTTTTGAGATGATAACATTGTCGATCAAGAAAATATCTCATGAAATCTAATTCAGAGTAACATGCATCTCCAAATATTATCTTCCTCATTTTCCTTTTGTACCATTGAGTTACTCTTTTAAGGTTTTATTTTTCTTATAATAGGTCTAGAATGGAAAGAACAAACAGGAAAAACATCAGAAACCTCAAAGGTGACATGCTTTGAGTAATTCTCACCACCATTAAGTCACAATAGCATTAGCATGTAAAGGACACACTACTCTATGAAGCAGTTACTTACATAATGACTTGGGAAGTATACCGCTGCATAAACTTGTTGAGGTGATATCAATAGTCTTGTTTTAATGTATCATAAGCTTTGCATTCACATATTTTCCAGTATTGAATGAAGGCTTGAAACCCGACGACGGAACAATGGTTCTAGTCTGAAAGTTGGCACCCCAGTCTGCCACCTGTTTGTGTCATACATCTCACTCCATGCTTGTACAATCTCATCAACTTTGAACCCTGGAATAGAACAGGTACATGAAGTTAAAGAAAATCACTCAAGAACAACATTTAGAAGACCTATTAACAAATATCTCTCGTATTTTACCTTCGAGAGCAGTTTCATTAGAGCAGTGGTTCTTTATCATGACTGCAATATCAGAATGTGATGCTCCCGCTAGTTCAAACTTTTCTACTGCAACATGAAGACATTCCTCCCAGGTTGGTAATCCTATCTTAAATTCCACCACGGAACGTTCATAGAGCATGGTTCCCCATAACAGGTAAATCTGAGACCTCATGTTTTCAGTCTGTTCTTCTGTTTCTTCAGATGATTTATCTTTAAGTATATCCTCCAAGCCCCTTTTTTGCAATTGAGCTTTATATTCCTCATATTTCGAGAATCCATTTAGATGCTGTTCTTCCATTTCTTCCCACATTACCATTCCTCTTTCAATGCTATCCTCAGCCTTGTTATGTAGCTCCAAGATCTCTGCACATGTCCCTGTTTCTAACTCAACTTTACTCCCAATCAAATAGTACCACGAGAGTTTTGCTTGTTCAAACTGCTGCTGACCGAGTGCAAGAAGGCTTTCATAGAAATCTGGCTTGACTCTAAGAGCTTCATCATACCTCATTTCTGCAGTTTCATATTCTTTTTCTGCCCATTCATATGCAGATTTAATCTGCTCCGACATTGTCTCCCCAGAACCCTCGTCTGTGAAAGTCACTTCTTTTCTTGCTCTAGACATGTGTACATTTCCCCAGTTAAACAAAGCCAAAGCTGCCATCTCTTGGAACTGAGCTGAAGCAATGTCAAAAAGCTCTTCTGCTTCTTCATTTGTAACAGTATCCTCCATAGCTTCTGAATATAATTTCATTCCTGTCTCGTGAAGATCCAGATACGAGTCACAATCAACTCCAACATGGTTCTTGAATAGCCTCGCGAATTGGACAAACCAGTTCTCAGGGCAAGGTGGCCCTTTATTCAGTTCCCTTACCTCCTCCACGTGCCCATCCTTTTTCACTATGGTTGATTTGCAGATGCTCGATTTCACATCTTCTTCAACCCTCGAATCGATAGGTTCTTTATCTGGACTAACTTCTTTGATGTAGAGTCTTAAAGAACCTTGAAGATCAACAGATGATTCAGCCAACCTGAGCTCATCAGTAGTCGTGATAGTAACCAAGTCACCTTCTTGATCCTTGTACTTGATAAGGGCACCCTTCAAATTTGGAAATCGATCTAGAGCTGTGTCTCTCACATGTCGAAAACTGCAATTAACTGGTAACTGTGCCCATCTTATATCCTCCCCAAGAACCAACTTCACTGTTCTGGTCACCGGTTTTTCTCCGTGGACACTTCTCTTCTCCTCTATCACCACCTTATCCTCGGCCTTCTTCTCTTCGACTCCATCAATCTTAGTTTCCTCGATCTCAACTTTCCTCTTTCTATCAAATTTATTGTTCTTCTTCTTTTTCATGTTATCCTTCTCACCATTGGTAGATGGTGGAAGGGGTAAGACTAACTTTTTACCTTCAACTTTAAGTATTTGTTCTATTTCCTTTTTAAGCTTGTCTGCAATCTCCAAAGCGGTCAAATTGTTAGGTTCAATACTCAAGACATGGTTCACATCCCTTAAAGCTAAATCAAGCCTATTGAATGAATCATAACACTTTGCTCTCTTCAACAAAGCTTTGGTATACTTGGGAGCAACTTCAAGTGCCAAGTTACATTCATTTATAGCTCTTGGTAACTCGCTACGCCCCATTTGCATATAGCAACTAGCCATGTTGGTATGCAAATATGCAACATCAATATGGTCCCTAGGAAGCAATTTGAGTGCCTTGTCATACTTCAACATGGCACCCTCGTGATCGCGCTTCTGAAAGAACCTGTTCCCTTCTTCCTTCAATTCTTTAGACATGTTGATAAAGACAGCTGTGTCGTCATCAAATGCTTTTGATTTATGCTTCACATTTCCATCATTGGACTTTGATTTTACATGGCTTTTCTTCTTCCTAGTTGGCTTCCCCATGGCAGCTATTCTTAGGGTCGTCCAAAATCAACTTGTCCTGAAAACCAGAAAAGAACATCAACATAATGAAATAAATGGCAAAAGATCACCAATTTTGGTTCATGGAATTAGATATACCTCGCAGCATCAATTGAAAGCTTCTCGTTTACTTTTTAACAAGATTCATATATAACAATAAATTGATTCATAGTTGTGGAAGAGAAAGGGGAAATGATGGTTTGTTTTGTCATGTTCGCTTTTAGCAACACGTGCTCACCATGATTTTCCTCTCAATTTGGTTTTAAATTATTTTTTACAAAAATATTGAGTTTGGATTGTACCAAAAATTAAACCCATTAATGTTGTATGCAAAATAGTCATGTAAAATAGCGCATGTTTTATATATTATGCCTAATATTAATGTGCATCGTCCGACGTCCTCCCATATATTTGCCAAAAGTTCCTTCAACAAGCTCGTTTTCTAAATAAATCGTAACTGACACTCAATGTCTTAATTTATCCGAACGAATCATTTTGATTGTTTTACACTTTGTTTGGATGGTTGTTATGTAATATACTGTATTGTGTTGTACTGTATTGTATTATATCATATTGTATTGTTCCAATGTTTGGATAGATTGTATTGTTTTTCGTCGTTACATAATGTCATACATCCATAATTTGAATGATAATTCTAGAAGAAATTGAAAGGTATGTGGTGGATTTCATGAAAAGATAGGACAAATGATAAAGTAGAATTATTAAATCAATAAATAAAGTAAAAAATGAGAAGAAAATACTAAAGTAACGATGTAACCACACCAAATCGATCGTTACATAAAATGGATCTTTTCATTGTTACCTAACAATGGAATTAAACGATACGACACAATGAAATTTAAATAACAATCAAAACAAACATTGTACTTAAACTAATAATACAATACAATATAATACAATGGGTAAAAACTATCCAAACAAGGGGTTAGCCTCTACTTTTAACATCACATATCCCACGCGCATTTAAAACAAACTAGTTCAATGTATGTCTTCTTAAAATATGTGTCGCCTCAATTTAAAAATTATATAAATAGTAGTTGTCATTAAATAAATATAACATTCATGTAAATAAATTAATAAATATTATATTAGTATTGATGCAATAGTTTAGTGTATTGTGAAAATTTATGTCTTGTGAGGTAGTGGTAAGGTTTGTGTATATTCTACCCTCCTCAGACCCCACTTGTGAAATTCCACTAGGTATATTGTTGTTCTATGCAAAGAATTACTAAATTTGGTTAAATTTTTTTGTTCATAAAATTGTTAATTTTATATTTTAATGCAGTAAAATCTCATGTTATATTTATTTACATGTGATTTGATTATTTTTATTTGAATCAACTATGTCATTGTATTCATTTTTATTCCTAAAATTCATCAAATTTCTTTGTGTACCTAAATACAAAATGCATATGAATATCATTTAACATTTGGTTCCAAATACAATATAAAAATTCTAACTATTGAAAGAAATATAAAATACAAAATGTGAAGTACATATTTGGTACTTGTCTTTCAACACAAATACATAAAGTACAAAATATAAATTTTGAATATACACGTCTAAAGTGTTTAAGGGCTTTATAAATATTAAAGTTTATTTGATACTCGTCTTTCAATAGAAAAATCATATGAATATAAATGTATAATAAAAAACAATACAATTGAATATATTCATACAAAAAGTATAATGATGAACTGATACATTTAATATGTTGATATAATATATAAGTTAAACATATTGATACAATTAAATATATTGATACAAAAGTATGCCAACGCACAAATACATTTGATTACATTGACATAATAAGTACACTAGGGCATTCATAAACTTGAATATATTGATAAAAATGCCTCAAAATGAACAAATACACAAAAATAAAAAAAATCTTTTTAGCAAAAAAAATATATCCAGATCTGAATATTTTCATAAAAAATACATTAACAAATTGAAACACCAACCACTCATTGCTTTAGCCACAAAAAAATATATACACAAATTGAAATAGACACTATAAATATAATCTATTAAGAATTCATTTGATCTCATAGAGAAGAAAATACATATTCATCATTCTATCTTCATCGGATCACTGTGAATGATTTCAATTTTTCATCGTTCATCCATCAAACTTATTGAACAGGGTTCTACGGTCGGTCCGTGACCCCTAGATGTTGAAGGCGTCATTGGGGTGATCTCGTAGTTCCTACAGGGTGGAGATGATTGAAATTGAAGAAATTAAAAAAAATGAATGATATAAAAATAAATAAAAAAGAGTTTTAAATTGTAAAATACAAATTCAAAATAATTATATAAAATTTACCTGATTCAAAAGAAAGAAGCACATGATGAATTTTATCTTGAAACTGTGATTTGGAAAAGGATGGAAGCATCAAGCATGTGTATTCTAATTTGATTTGAAATCAAAGAGAGAGAAGAATATAAAAGAGAGATAAAAATGAAGAAGATTGAGTTGCTTATATGGTAAAAGATAAAGTATTATTGTTCAAATTAATTTTTTGCTATAAAATTAATAATATAACTATGATGAATAATTTTTTTTAAATTATATCTATATTTCATAAATATATAGTATATATTTGCCTTATTGTGTAGTTTTTCACTTGGGGTTTGGTTTGAAACTATTGATTGAAATCTTATTTCACTTGAGGTTTTGGTTCGAAAAGATTGATTGAAATCTATCTCATAAAAATATTATGTCAAATATAGTTCAAGCATGAATACTAAGAAAGTTACTTTATTAATTAAAGATAAACACTTGTAGATTTCTTGAGAGAAATATTATTTCCTTTGGGTGACACCATTTTCTTTTTAGTCTATCTCAAAAAAATATTATTTTATTATTATTAAAAGTATCTTAATTTTAAATTAATTTTTTTATCCTTAATGAAATGATTTAAAACCACTCAAATATCTAAGAGTTGTTTTAGATCACAAGTTTCAAAAATCTTTCTTTTTTCTTATAACAGAAGTATTAAAAACATCTCTAAACTCGGCGCAAATTATTAATTTTGTTCCTGAACCATTGACAGTCTTAAAAATATTCTTCTGCTCAACTTAATTACACCCAATCTTGCAACATGAATAAAATACACTCCTCAAATTTGAGGTGTTTTCGACGCTTTTCACGGCTTTTTATTAATACCTTTATGCTAGTATAAGAGTTTGAGATAAGTTGCTATGTCATATGGCAGATCGGAGCAAATTGAAAGTATATTTACATTGTTTAAAGGCCAAACACATATGTAGGCCCTTAAATTTGGTCTCAAATGTTATTTTGGCACTCCAAGTTAGAGAGGTTGTGTATATATTTTTAATTGTGTTTTATGTCATGTCTTGACATGTAAAGTACACTCTCCCTATTTTGTTGATTCATTGAATAGAAGTGTCAAATGAAATATAAAAAATAGAGTTGAAGGGTTAAAATGAAGCAAGATTGAGTTGGAATGCGAAAATGATATTTGATGTCAAGTCTAAGAGGCTACATATATGTTTGACCTTATTTAAAATTGTTCATAGTTCAAAATAAAATTAATAATTGATGTTAAGTTCAAAAGTATTTTTTATACTTTACCGTGTCATGTCAGGTCAAATGATACTAGCAGATAAATCGAGATGGAGGGAGTAACGGAAAAGTAGAACTATTAGATCTTAACAAATGTAGTGCCATTCCAGTTGTATTCTTCTCGCAACTTCCTACTCATGACTTTTGTGTCCCAAGTTTGTGGCATATATAGTTTTCAAGGGTGGATTTTCCATGAATATCGCATATGATTGGTGAATGAATATGAACAGAAAGGGACCGGGTCATACGTAGTGACTACTCAGGACCACCCTTTTTTGGACTCATTCCTCATTTTCTATATTTCCTCATAATATGCCAACTAACCTCCAGCCATTTTGTTCACAATGTGTCAATATTCGGTAAAGTTTCATGCTTAGGACCACTGGCATCTTAACTGGGCCATACCCACCAATATCCAGCCTGTATCCATTTTCTTTGCTTTCATTAATGGCGTTTCACCCTTTACTTAATTTCCACTTTTAGAACCTTTATTATTATTTTCATTTTTGTTATCACAAGATAACTCTTATGTTCATTTCATGATACTTTACTTTGTCCAGATGTCTCATTTGAACTTAACAATTCATTTTCAATCTCCTTTACTTTGTCCAGTAAGTTCAAATGTCTCACTTGACTTTAACAATTCAGTTTCAATCTCCCTCCGGATTCCAAGACAAGGTAAATTACGAAGATCATACGTACTCGGCCTCCAGGAATTTGAATTCGCAATACAATACGCCGAACCTGAAAACAAGGACACGGAAAAGAAAAACATTAACAAATTCAACTAGCAAATAAATAAATACTTAAATGAAATTATTCAGAAAAATAAAGAAAACGAAATATAAATAAAATACCTCCAACCATGACGGAAAAATGCCAAAACACGACGAACGCATATATGGCGAACGAACGGGAAAGGCCATTGCATAACGGAACGGTGAACGCCAAACACGACGGAAAACACAAAGGCTGCGAACGAACACAAAGCGAAACAAGTCACGCCACTCCACAAAACAAATTTCTCATGATGTGTTAATTAACATATAATCAAAGTTCCAAAGTTCTGATTTCGTCTTTTAACTTTTAATCTGTTTGATTAGATTTTAAAAGTCCAAATTGTCCTTCAATTGCAATCAGTTACTGCAACAAAACCATATGTACAAGGGAGAATTCTACTATTTCCATGCTGCATCAAAATTGCCTTGTAGCTTTCATTTCACAGGAGTAGTAACAACCGCAGCCAGGGTCAGACGCCACCGCCCGGGAACTCTCAGAAGATGAGCCTCAGTTAATATTAGAATATCACCAACCTGTTACCACCGAAACGGAAATTTCACATGTTATCAGCTTTGGACATTCTGGAAAGTCGGCTAGGACGCGGATGAAAATCGCCTCGACGTCTCTGATGATGCGACGATGGCCTAATAAGAGCTGCCAAAGCTCGTTTCACTAAATCACCTTCAACAGAACATATACGCACCAGTGAGTTCGTCATCGCCGATCTCCGAGCATTCAATCGGCTAGGCGAATACGAAATCGAAGGAGTATCCTTAACATTCTTATGCATACTACACCTGAACGAGCCAGGATGCGTCGTAGGAGAGCATAAGCATGTCCTCTTCGGGATCTGCTTTCGAACCACCTGATCACGTTGAGACACCGCCATGGAACGCCGAGGAGAAATGGATCTGTCAATGGAGAACCTAACGCTAGGGGTAGAATTCACCGGCGCAAGCGCGTGTAGATTCACACGCGTCGGAGAAGCCGAGCGATTCAAACACCCGTTCGACGGAGAGGAATAAAAGCTAGAGTTGGTGTACGAAGCGAACGACATCGCATCAGTTGCGGCGGTGGCGGTGTTACAGAACCGGCCATTAGGTGAGATTGACCTCTCAAACGCCGATCTAAGCAACACCGGTCCACTCGGCCTTCGAGAAGAATTCGCCATTGATTGCAAGTGAAGATCTGTAGAGACAATTCCTAGTGAAGATCTATATAAACAATTCCTGTTTGTATAGATCTCTTCTAAAGTGCCCTAAGGCTTTTCAGTTTGGCAAACCTAGCGAGTCTCGAAGGGTAAATTTATAGCAGGGAGAAGATGATGGTCGGATCGTAAATAAGCAGAAAGGTTGAGGTGTAATTAGGAAAACAAATTGTGAGTGTGGTTAAAGTAACCATGATCACTAGGTAAGCCGAGAGTGGAGGTACAATATGGGCTTCTTAATAGACAGCGACAGACACAGCAAACGACAGTAATTGGAGCCGTTTTGGCTGACTGCTTCTACAGAGGATAATGTCTCACATATAAATTTCAAATTCAAAAAAATTGAGTTTTCGAATTATGAATTTTGACATTTAAAATTTGAAGTTTTAAAAATCTGGTTACATTTTATTTGAAATGTATGTGGATGTACATTTTTATTTTTTTAAAAATTAAAGATTATCCGTGAAAATTTTTAAAAAATTATACTCTAAATCGATTTTTGAAAACTTGAAAATGATGTAAGAATAAAATTTAAAAATTTGATTAATCTACTCTTAATTTTGAATCTAAATTGATGTAAAATTTGAGAATTCCATTCTTTAATATCAAATAAGATTACATCTCGATGGGTAACATCATGAATAGAAGTGTAAAGTCATAATTCGCTAACTTTTTCTTAGAATTTCGTAATTAAAAAGACAAAAAAAAAAAAGAGAAAAGAGTTCTTTTTTCCACCTTTTAGCTTAACTACTGATTCTCCGGTCATTTTCAAAAAAATAAAATAAAATTATGGGAATTACAAATTACAATAAAATGCGTAACTCTTTTTTTTTTTTTGGGCGGGGGGGGGGGGGGGGGGTCATTGAAACTTATACTGCCTTGAGAACCCTTATAATTGAAT
>JAABOM020000096.1:17686871-17704837 GCA_011800125.2 Solanum clarkiae | reverse complement strand
GGGGGGGGGGGGGGGGGGGAGCGTAGAGTGAAGTAAAAATTTAAGATATATTAGAGTTGCATGTTACTACTTTAAAATGTTACTAATTATATATTGTCTCTTTTAGTGATTAGTGCTTTTACTCATTTTTACACATTTAAGGATTCACATTTTAAATGATCAAATATGAGTTAGAGTCATATTTGACCATTTTAAAATAAATGAGTATCTAATCCATTTTAAATAAATAAAAGTGGATGAATACTCATATATATTATTCATTTTGCCAATCTTAATTGGAACTGTGTGATATGTTAATCATTCAAAATAATTTGTATGAGGGACTATTTGTTCTATCGCTTGTCTTGTCTTTCACTCTTATTTGATGTAAAATTACTACATTTGTCATATTTGACCCTTTTATTATATAGTACAGAGAGTTGATGCAGGTTGAAGGAGAGGGAAAATCAAATTAAATATAGTGTCACCATAATCCTAAAAAAACGAGATTAGGTTTGTGCGCGTCAACTGCTCTTAAAAGTGTCTATTCCACCAAACCACTAGACGGCTAATTAAGACATGTGTTAAGGCAGAATAATATCAAATCACAATAGGCCATTTTCTTTAACCACTTAGCTGACTTATGAGTCAAGAGTTTATCGAAAATAGTTTTTCTATTTTTATTGAGTCAAGTATTTTTCAGAAATAATTTTGTTGCTTTCGTAAGATATGAGAGAAACTGCGTACACAACACCCTTCTCATACCCCACTTATACAAGTACAATATGTTAGGTTGATTGTTTTTAAGGGGTCGTTTGGTTTGAATATAAATTATGATGGGATAAATTATATTGGGATTAGTAATGATGGATAAATTATGTTGAGGTTATTTCATATTGATTGTTTAGTGTGTTGGATAAATTTTAAGAATATTATGCTTATTTACAAAAATACCCTTCACTTTATTAGTTTTTAATGTTTTTTTTTTTTTTGCTAATTTTAGTTATTCAATATTCGTTTTTAAAATAAATTTCTTATCTTATTTAGCTTAAATATTTTTAGGTGTGCATTTTCATAATAATATCGTATGCATTTAAAATAAAACTTTTTTAAAACATTAATTTACAAACAGAACTTGCATTTTTAAGTTTGTTAAAGTAAAAAAGGATTTATGAAAAATCAAAATATAAAAACCATAATAATTAGCCAATAAAAATTATACTATATAGTGTAATTTTTTAATAAAAATATATGAAGAAGTATTATAAAAATAAGGAGTGAAGGTTTTGAATATTATTATATATTGTATTAAAAATAATGTAAATATATATACAAAATAAGGTATAAAAAGTGATAAAGGAAAGAGTACATTTGTCATTTTATAAATTTATCCCATTACAATTTGTCATGAGATTATTATTCCATCCCTTTGAAGGGATAACTTATCCCGGGACTATTTATTAGTCCCTGGATAAGTTGTCCCTTCTAAGCTAACCAAATGGACATTTAAAGAGGGATAAAATTTTATTCCGAAATTATTTTCATTTATCCCTTACACCAAACGACCCCTAAGTACTTGGCTGTTTATTCAGAGGGAAAAATAGTTTGTGCCATATATATTTTTAAATCCTATAATAGTTAACGAACCAAATTTTGGAGAGTTACTGCCTAATTAAGCTTTTTAATTATGTCAAATTGTTAATGAAAGCAGTTGAAGTCAGGGTTAAAACATGTGTTAGGAATTAATTAAGATCATGAAAGATAATATGCCAGATGACTTAATAAAACATTTTATATTGTAAATATTCAATGGCATTTTTTTCTCTTTATTTAATTAGATAGTTTATGCCAACATTTGTAGAATGGGTAAAATTAACACCGTCTTTATGACTATGACTTTTCCTTCAAAGCAAAACTAGTCCAACTTTGTTTTTTAACTGGCATTTGGCCATTAACTTATAGTTGGCCACAAAAGTAAATAGAACTCAACGCTACAAAGATAGTGTCCATGTCTATTTGCATGCACCTGGATTATTTTATCGAGCATCTACTAAAAATATATATCACTAATTCTGCCCATCAAACCTTAAATAGATAACAGGAGTTCATATATTGTTTGTTGTCTCTATTGAAATATAAATTCAGTCTCCAAGATTGTATCCGATCCATGGAGTCATTGACCATCAAGTCACGTAAAAAAAAACATAATTGATTTTCAAGTGTAATCTTAACACATTACACACTCTTCTTATACGAGTCATATTTAGCAGACACTCGCCTTATTTTCCTCCTTCTAGTCACTCAATGACAAACATTACAGCACTCGCATAAGCAACAACATACCCAGTGATTTACTGCACTTACATGCAGGGTGGATCCATGGATTTGCCATAACTCAATAGATTTGACTCAAATTATGTAATTATGTTATGCATAAATATATCTGAAACTCAGTAAGGCAAAAGTATAGCGATTAAAAGTACTTGAAATTCTAAATCTGCCTCTGTCATAACTCATAATCATGGTAGGTTCACCAATATTTGCTATGGTCAAAACATAAAACTTTCTGGGAACTTCCACAAAACAATACACCTTAGGGCTCTTTGAATAGCGACAAGTGATTCAGTATATACAAGATAAACAAATACAAGTTACAACAAAAACAATACATCTCTCAGCTAGTACTATTGCACAAAATTAAATGTAAAATGTTACTCTTCACGAATAGGCTTATCCTCTTCAACTTCGACTTCTTCATCAAGTTTGGACTTATGTCCTTTCTTATAGACGCGGTGGCGCCTCTCTCTCGCGTACATTATCCAGAATGTAAGAGAAAGAATCACTGCAACAGTTACCATCACTAGCCCAACATACACTCTTTTGCTGTATTGCAAAAGACCAGGACAATGTACATTATATATGTCACCAAAAGTTTGCCTAACAAAATCACAGCTTTGTAGGTCAACCAGGAATGGACCATACTGGTACAATCCATTGCTCATGTTTACAGCAGCAGCCATCTGGCTGTATAGTGTTGGAGTCAGACGACCTGGCGTGACACAAATCCCACTCGGAGAAGCTTGACAAACATAGCTGTTCAATACCTTCATGATGCAAATATTGAGTTTGCGTTATATACACTGACAGTATAAGAGATTTTACACTATCAATGAAATTTAATCTGATAGCGGGTTATACCTGAGTTGCATTGCTTAAGTCCACTTCAGCAGGACCACAGCTGTGAGGAGTTAAGTCGGGATTAAACAGATTGCAAAGGATTGGCAACACAGGTCCTGATTGATTGTAGTAGAAAGGAGCAAAGTTGGGAGAGAAATTGATGTTAGAGACATTCGTAATAACCTGGTTGACGATATCAACCAGGTTATAAGTCACTTCCTTGCTTTTATTAAGGGTCTCTTGTGCTGTGGCATAGTCCACACAAGGCAATATGTCATCTAAAGCGGTATGAGCAGTGGGGTTTTGGATCCACTCATCCATTGCAACACAAGTGTCTGCAGTCACACTGAAACGTTAAACAAAGAACAATTAGAGATTTTCACAAACTGAATTTAGAGGTGACTGATGGATATAAGTAGTCACGGAGCACGCCCTGAGACTGATGGACAAGTAACACACAAAAACCCCCTAACAGAGACAATATTCGAATCGTAGTGCATGTTAATAACTTCTTGGATGAGGCTGTTAGTTTAAATTTGGCATTCTTCAGCAACCAGTAGCCTTTGAAAGGTTCTTACACAGCATTTTAGTAATACTGATACCAGAAGAAGGCATCAAGAAGCACCAGTTAATTCTGTTTTATCCTGTTTCCAGGAGAAGCTGTATGCGTAAGCGTAACACAGATTTGCCTGATCTGAGAAGAGATGTCATGACTAATAACTCTCAATAGCTTAGTGAAACAGCAAAAATAGTGAAAAACTCGAAAGAGCTTACTTGTGAAGAACAAAAAATATGCCACATAAGATCAATGTCCCCGTGATGAGAATCCATCCAAAAATAACCAAGCTGCACAAATAGTACACGTGATCGTCCTTTCAGAAAGAAGTACACAGGAAAGGAGTTAATGGAAAGACAGGAGACATAATTGTGTGGTAACGCAAAATGTAAACTCACATGTAGACAAAAACCTGCAAGCCGAACATTGAGAATACTGGAAAGAGAAAGAACCAGAACAAAATATTAGGACAGTAGGAGAACTTGTCACCAAATTCAGCTTAATTTAGTATAATGGTCATAAGATCAAGGAAATCTTACCAAATCCAAGAAATGTCAAAGCAAGCATGGCAACAGATAGAACGATAAGAGCTGTTCTCCTGCATTTATATGGTCTCAGGATATTTAGTGGCAAAATTAAGTGCTCCGAGTTTTGAAATACTTAAATCGCATTCACTTACACTGACTCTATCAGGTGTTCAGCGTCATCCTTATTATCAGCTGTTTTAGTGGAAAGTGTACTTGAAGAAGAAGTTATCTTCGTTTGAACGTAATCAATGTCTGTTTGGACATTAGCAGGGATCAAAATTCGATCCACTGCGAGCTGTTTGGCAGCTGCCAGATAAACAGACACATTCATGAGATTATCAGCTGTGATATTTGCCTGATGCACCACGTAATCCAAAGTGTTTAGTGTACTGCTGTGGAACTTCTCTTGGCCTGTGTACAAAATGACACATCCAATGCTGCACATTGGAAAACAAATTAGAACAAAACTCCCGAAAGAGAAAGCAAATAAATGAGAAACTAACTCATTTAGCTATCCAAAAGAGAGAGAAAACGCTCTGCATCTTCCGAAGATATTCAGGTTGTGGACAAAAGGAATTCATCCATTTCACCTGATGACTTATGATACAAGTCGCGGTTGTTGCAGATCCATTTCCGCTATGGAGAAACCAGTAAGTCACCTAAACTAGTATTTACGATTGGGATACTAAAATAACTGAAGTGAAAAAAATTACACTATCAGATCACTTATAGGTAATCACCCTTAAAAAGCGGAAATTACTAATTTGGAAATAAGGCATGTTAACTGCTACAACAGAATAAAGTTCTACAATAGTGTAAGAATTCTTTGCATTGTCAGTTTTTATAAATTAAGGAGAAGGGGGAGAGAGTATACATTGCAACAATGGTAAAGAGCACAAGGAATATGAGGGAAAGAGCGTAAGCCATCGCAGAGTATCCATAAGGTTCTCTTTTGCAGCAATGAGAGCAGACACATACGAACAATAAGCAAAGTCCAAAGATCACAAACCAGATCAGCGCGGTGATAAAGAATGGAACAGCTGTAAATGCCACAGACTGCACGGCAACAAAATTATAACATTAGGAAACAATTGAAAGAAAAAAAAATCTAATGCAACTGCATTATAGAATCTTAAGGGTAAATGTATTTGATCTTTAGCTCTTTGGTTTACGTTAGAACAATACAAGATTAAAAGACATTTTGATACATTCTACATATATATATAGTTTAAGACCGCAACATTAAAAAGCCTTTCAAGTCAAAACTATACAAACTAATTAAAATGGAGGATGTAATAAATTAGAAGAAAGGTAAAATCTTGACTACTTACAGCCCAGTAATGGCGGTTATCGATGTTCCATCCTCCATTATATTTCTTAAAACCATTGAGAGGGTCTTTTCTATAAGTCCTTTCAGCGGCCAATATAAGTGATGAGCTCTGCACTGGAGGTTCAGCAATATTGGGACCTTCAGCAAATAACCTTGAAAACACCATATTATCTTCATTCCTCTCCTCCCTAAATTCATCTAAAACGTCACATTTAATCAGCAACAACAACAATAGACATAGTGTAACTCACACAATGAGGAGTAGAGAGGTCATTTTCAATAGACTTTCGATAATAACAACAACAACATATGTAGTGGAATCCCACGAGTGAGGTCTGAGGAGGGTGAAATGTACGCAAACTTTATCACTACCTTGCAGAGGTAGAGAAACTGTTTCTGAGGAGCTCTCGTCTCAAAAATCCATAAGCAGAATAAACTAGATATGGAGAAAAAGGATAAAGGAAAAGAAAGAAAAAGAAAGAACAACTAATAACGAAAAACACATGAAAGACAACATAGAGTATAAAGACACAACTAATCCTACTACCCTACTATACCCCAAGGCCAGACACCAACCTAGCCTTACTAATCTATAACCTATTAGCCTACTATTCTAATTCGCGACCTCCACTCCTTTCTGTGTAAGGTCATGTCCTCGGTGAGATCAAGTTTCGTCATATCTTGTCTGATCGCCTCTCCCCAATACTTCTTTGGTCTACCTCTACTCCTCCGAGTAACCCCTAAATCCAAACTCTCGCACCTCCTTTCAATAGACCTTCGATGCAAGTTTAACAAATCCAAAGCAGATCGAAAAAGGAAATAACACAAATGAAGAAGTTATGACAAAACTATACTACACAAAACATGACAAGACATTCTGAACAAAATAACACAGCAATGGAAATACTAAACAGAAATCGAATGACAAGAAACTACAAGAGTAATGCTACGTACTACTACGAGTATGAAAGGATAAACAAAACCACACTCTGCTAATCAACAAAAAAAGGACAAAATCCTTAAAACATTAGCTGGAAAAAATATGCATAAAAAAGAAAACTTTGAACATAGAAAGTAAAAAAAGAAAGGGGTAAGTAGCTACCTGATAAGTGTGGTGATTGAAAATGAGAGTGTGCCTCTCCATCTCCATGGGTGAAGGAAGAGAAAACAATGAAAATGGTTAAAAGAGAAAGTAGCATTGAACATTTACATAACATTTTGATAATAATCAATGATTCTTGTTCCTTAATGGCTTCAAAAATGTTAGAAAAACTATGAACAAAGAAAAGTAACTCCTAGAGAAAGGTTGTATACTCTGTACATACTCAAGAGTGTTTTAACTGTTCAAAAACATGTTATATTAAAAGCATATGCGTTCAGACTATAAATTCAACAAAATGCGTTAATACCTTGTATCAAGTTATTTAACCTTAATTATTTTTGAAGACCATAAACACTTCAATATCACACACAAATAAAGTAAATATTCAGAGAGATTATATTATAAGACGTAAATAAGGGTAAAATAATCAAAATCAATTCTCATTAATATTTCTTTTTAGAGACATATAAGCGAAAAATACAACTGATTATTTGAGACAGATAGAGTACTTAATTGCTTATCAACATATTTTAACATGATCTGCCTATCATTATTTTGAGGTCTTAAATTCAAGCTCTAATAAAAAAGAATCTTGCTTAACATTCTTTTAACATGTTATACAAGTAATCGATTTTATTATATTATAATTTTAAAATGTACTAATATCACTTCATATAAATTATTACCTATTTTTTAAAAAAAATATTTTTTTAATAGAACAAAAATTTGCTTTATAGAAAAAAAAAAGAAAAAGAAATAAACAGGCTGAAAGCATGCTAGTGAACCTGGTGAAGCTCGTCCAATGCCCGGAATCAAAGGAACACAAAAATCTTAATTAATGTTTAACAATACTACCCGCTTCGTCTCATTTTAATTGTGATATTGCACAAAGTCAATTTGGCTGATTTTCAAATTTAAATTAGATTAAATTAATTTAATATTTTAAAATAAAAAATTAAATATTCAAAAATTATACAAAAAGTATTATTGATTGCAATCTTTTTCATATTAATATGATTAAATGTTACTCAAAATTTATATAGTGTGACTATAAAAATGAAAACTATGACAATTAAAATGTGATGAAGAGGATAAGTTATAATCTCTCTGTCCCATATTAACTGAATTTGTGAGGTAATGCACACATATTAAGAAAAACATTCAAAGACAAATTTTACATCATACTTTCCACTATTGTTCTTTGTAAAATTATAAATATATAGTGCAATTATTTCGTAGAAAATATAAAAGTTAAAAGGACAAATATTGAAAAAGTTTCAAATAATCATCTTGAACTTTGAAAAATTCAACTATTTTAAACCTTGAAAAAAACCTTAAAATTTTAGTTAATTTGAGACGAAAGGAGTAATTATTGTTTGTTTATTTAAAGACTGGATTGGACAACTTTTTCCATTGTCACTACTAAATTCGACAATTAGAGTCTTCAACTAATTAATTTTGGGTTTATAAATTGCTAATTTTTCGGAACTCTTGTAGGGCACTTTAACTTGCAATCAATAATGATAAACTCAACGTATCAATTTAACGTAAGTTCCACCATCAAAATATAAGGTCATAGTGTGGTATTCTTCTCTTTCATTAGTGTAGCTATGTTACATTAGAGATTTTAATGTTGCAAGTCTCCTACAAAATTAAAACTTTATCACGTTGTGATGGTGAAACTACTTCATTCTTAACTAGAACACTCACGTTCAAGACTTGGATATAGAAAAACCATGTTAAAAATATCATCCCCTAATAAACCCTGCAATGCGAGATTCAAATTAGTTGGAGTTTCAATATGATCCATGATACTAAACGGGAAATGTATTCTTGCTAATTTAGTAATTTAATAATTTTACTCACCTACTTTGATGGTGTGATTGAGTATGATATCTCATTCAAATAAAAAGTCTTACATTCGATATATGTTTCTCAATATTCTTTTTTTTTCCCATCAAAAACTTTGTTGATTAAAAATTCAAAGAGCTTTTTCGTATTTGGTGAGGCCCAAAAAAAGAGCGGGAATATGTTTGGGGCTCATTCTCCTATAAAGATGGCCCACTTAATTCGGCAACTTTTTGACTTTGGATGACAATGTGGGCCTATTACCACTCCGATGCACCTCAATTAGGGCTGGATGTACGAATATTTCGTCTATTTTATTTTATGTGACACCCTTTAATTTAGTATGAAATTTTTAAGAAAAAAATATTTTTAAAATTTGTGATCTAAAATCATTCTTAAATACTTATATGATTGAGAATCATTTCATTAAGGATAAAAAGATAATTTTAAAATTAAATTATTTCAAATTAGAGTAAAATGACATTCTTTTTGGGATAGACAAAAAAAGAATGCCACATAAAATGAGACAGAAGAGGAAGTATATGATTTGGATGTCATTAAAAATACTTTTGAACTTCGTGCAATCATTAATTTCATCTCTAAATTCTTGACAGTCTAAAAAAATATATTTGCTTGACTAAATAAATTAAAATACACCTCCAAACTATCACAAGTGTCAAAAATATTCCTTAACTTGAAAAAAATTTAAGTGTGTATTTCACTTTCATTACAAGATCAGAAACGTATTTAAATTACGTTAGGCAAGTGGAGAAGTGTTTTTAACACTATCAATAAATCGGGGATGAGCTTAATAATTCATGCCAATTTTAAGGATGTTTTTAATACTTTTCTCCATTAAAAACTATCTAATTAAACATGCGTACATATCATATCTATTAATTAATATACACTTTTAAAATTTTATTATTAATGAACTAATGAAATATATCTAATTATTAAGTACATATCATATACATAAAATAAACTCTCTCATATTAATTAAAGAATCATTTTTATACACAAAATGAATAAATTAGATGCATCTCATCATTAAGTACATATCAGATACATAAAAGACTCTTGTCAGATACATAGAAGAAATTTCAAATATACAAAATGAATGGCTCAAATACATCTAATCATTAAGTATATATTAGAATACATTAAAAAGAAACTATATTGGACATATAAAATAATAATTCAGATATATAGAAATTTCCATTCGAAAGAAGAAGTGTAAAGTTTGTTGCTGCTTGAAAAGAAATATTAGAAAGTTTTTTATTTTTAAATTTATTTTCTTAGAAGTTGTGATATGACCCATACTTCAAAGTTGTTATATGCGTGTTTTTTTTTTCTTTCTTAGTTTATGTCATTCAATTTTATATGTTTTAATTAGGTACACATTATATATATCTGGTTAATATGTATTCAAAATAGGCATGTCAATGGACAATCAATCGGTTATCTTTCAAAAATAATATTATTTTAATTTTTAGGTATTTTATAATATATAATTAAAATTAAATTTTTTAAAATCATTCCAATCATATTCATTTTTCTTCGTCATTGGCGATTCAATTAATTTTTATTTCTTTAACTTTTAAAGTATATATCAACTCAAACTACATCCGTATTAAAATATTTCTTTCACATGTGAGTTTTTGTGAAAGCACGTCAATTCAAAAACTTTCAGTATGAGTGTTTGCACGGATTTTGCCATATTATTTGATGAAGTATCTATTAGAGTATTTTTTTTAAATTTTAAAACTAATTAATTAAAGATTGATTAAAGGACAAATACCCAAAGTCGTCCTATCACTAGAGACCTAGGGTTTGGGTTATATTTATATTTGAAAAATGTTATAAAGTATATTTATATATTAAATTTAACATATTATTGATATATAAAATCTATTTGCTTACATGTACGGGTATTTAGTTCGATTCATTTTTTTTGTTTTTATAAATTTAAAAGATCATCCCAATTATTCGAAATGATTACATGCTTAAATAAATATCATAATTTTATTTTTAAAAAATAATATAAACCGATTCGCTAATGTTAGATTCAGTCGGTACACTCGATTTTTCATATTCTGATACCCCTAATCCAAAATATTTGTGTCAACACGCGCTAAATACATGTATCCATGATGCGAATTGTGATAGAATTGTTAATACTGCAAACTCACAGGAAGAAAGGTCATTAGCTTCTAAATTTGTGAAATTTATGTTGTTTGCCATTATTTTCTTTTATCTAAATTAAAAACTTTTAATAACTTATTGCTTCAGATACAATATTTGATATTTGTGTCTGAAATATGACATTGTAAAGAAAAATATTCAGCATTTTTATTTGAAGTATAATGTGACCTTCATCCTTTAAATGGGTGTTGTGCCCCTCCTTTTTTTTTAAATTTTTTTTTTTAAAAAGTGAAAATAGCAGAATTTTACTTATTCAGAGGTATGAAAGATAAATAAAGAAAATCTAGAAATTTTATAATTGAAAAAAAAAGGGTGCTGATGGTGTGTCACAGTGTCGATGGAGTAACCATAAGATAGGGGGATAATCCATCAAATTCATATTAGAAATCATTTATATGAATGTAAATAAAATTTTGAATTATGTGTAGAAAGAAAATGAATCATTTTCAAAGCTAAATATATAAAAAATAAATTTTTGATCTTTTTTGTTCGGTGGTTAAAACATCTCATTTCATGTTGAAGTCACAAACTCAATTTTCTTAAACAAACCAAAAGATATATCTTTTATTGAAGTAGCGAATTATAAAAGATCAAATTTTAGATACTTTGTTAAATTTTATCTGATATGTCAAAGATAACTTTAGATATTTTTTATTTGGTGCAAGTAAAACTTTGTTAAAAATATAACCACGTGTGCTAAAAATTTTCATGTATACCTGCATATAAAAATTGACTAAACTTTTAGTTATATGAGTTTAAATTATTTTTTGCCAAAAATAATAATTTCAACAATTGAACACATATTTAACATCCAAATTTACTTCAAATAAGCTCTTTTTTAAACTATAAATTTTGTAGATCATAAAGAACAAATCTTCAATAATCAAAATAACAATAAATTTAATAAATTCGTTAGCAATGTTCAAATTTTTTCCAGTCTACAAATGTTACTTCTTATATTGAGACCATTTTTTTTTAAATAAGAGAAATCTTGTATTTGAAAATTAAAAAACCGTGATGGAAAGAAAAAAGAGAAGAGACGAAAGGAGACTTTGAATTTTAGCCTAACAAAAATTGAGCATCTTACACAAATCTCATATTTTTTAGAGCTAATTCTAATTAATATTTTTTTCAAAATTACCAAAAATTACTTCTTTTTGATACAAAAAATAAAACTAGTGGATACATGTCGAAAAGCAGGAGCAATAAGAGATTTTAAGTATGATACATGGAGAAATAAGGATTGTAATTTATATCAATAAGTATTGCAGTTTTGTATCATTTAAGAAATTTTTATAATTATTTAAAAGAGTAGGGATCATATGAAATTATGTAAACATAAATTGTATTTCTGTAATTTTTAGCAAAAAATTAGATGAGAACATATATACTAATTATAAGCACTCATGCTTGCACAGGCCTAACAGATGTTATTTTTTAATCTTAATTTATGTGATATCGATAGATTTTACACACACACTCTCTTGCAGGAAGGTTAGCTAGAGATTTCTTGTAAAAACATTAGCCCTGCTGAGTTCATAATGAGAATCTTTTCATCGTTGAATCTTTTTTTGATTCTATGTATTGTTCTCATTATGCACATAAGGGAGGAGGCGTATGAGGTGAAAATTTCACGTACGCTTCTGGAACGGAGATTCGTCTATAGTCAGAAGCCCTTATAGCAAGTGCTAACTCTATTTATCCTATTGGGATTGGAGCAAGAGTGGAATGGAAGAAAGAAAGTTATCCTTATCTTCTTCTTCTCCCACCGGGTATGAATTCCTAAATCCATTTACCTCGACTAGGATCAACTCCTTCTATACCCCAGGAAAAGGCGAAAAGTAAAGCAATCATCAAGCCAGAGCTAGTTTCACAGCTACCGATTCGCACCCGCAGTGCTTTATATGATTATCAATTAAATAAAAAAATTATTTTATGTACCAATCCTTACATCTCCGACAACTGGTGGAGTGATAGCTAGATTTGATATGTTGGGGGATATCATTATTGCCGAACCCAATGCCTATTGGTTTCATTGCAAAATACTGAATTTCTAACGACACCATCCCAATTCAAAGGATTAAAAAAAAAACTTCAAATTCTCAATTCTCTACAATATGGTGAACCAACATGTGAGTCTCTTTGCTTTCTTCTTTCTTCCACCCCCGATCGGTATTAATATTTTACGTTACTCTCGTTGTCACAGTTTATGCGGCACTGATGAAATTTCAAAAACTAAAAATTTTAAATTGACAATTATTATGACCTAAGTACTTTTTACATCCTTTGAAGTGACATACACAGTTTTTGGTTTATTTATGCTGTATATTTTTTTTCTAAAAGCATCTTTTTTTATCACAAATATAATCATTGAACAATATTAAAATAATTATTTTATTTTGCTATTCAATTTAAAAAGAAAGATTTAATTTGTAACTTTGTGTTATTTTTATCCAGTTTTTATCATTTACATGATCTAAAATAATTGATTAGGATGATATAGTAAAATTACAATTAAAATAGTTGAAAAAATAATTTATCAGGACTACTTATAGTTAACACTTAAAATAGCTTTAAAAAATTAAATTAGAAAGTACACAAAATATTTTTATGAATCCGATATAATATTAAAATAAAAGCAGTCATCTCAAGTTGACATGTTTGACATTTGCTAAGCTAATTCTAATTTCTACACGTTACCACTTTTTCCTAACGTTGATAATGTTAGTCAATTGTTATGAAATTGCAATACAGCTTTAATTAGTAGTTAACTTTGATGGTATGTCATTGATCAATGGTTTTCTATAATTTATTATAGAATATTATTTATAAACTGACAATTACATTTAAAATATTTTAATTAAATGTACAAATGTACAAATTGTATATTAAATATATTTCCATATATTTAATGGTGTGTTCATATTTGACACATTCAATGCAAACTTCCATATAAAATTTCACCCTAATACACTACTAATTCGCCACATATTATCAAAATTTGCAAGTTACATGCTATCCAACGACTCATTAGTGACGAAGTTCGTAGCTAAATTCAGATTTTTTGCTTGGAGATACCTCTACTGCCATTTCTAATCCACCCAATCTCTCGTGTCCAAAAAGAAAAATGTATAGAGTTGCAAGAGCATCAGAGTACTTGGTGATCACAGGGCTAGGGATTAATGATATACATATAACAAAGAAAGCATGGGTACTTCCAGGACAATCATGTACAAAGTTTGATGTTTCACCTGTGAATTACACATTTGAAGTCCAAGCTATGAGTGCTGAAAAGCTCCCTTTTCTTCTTCCAGCTGTTTTCACAGTTGGTCCTAGAGTTGATGATGAAGCAAGCCTCTTCAAGTATGCAAAACTCATATCTCCACATGACAAATACTCAAACCATGTCAAAGATCTTGTTCAAGGTATGCCCCTCACACCTTTTAGCAGCTTGTACGCAACTCGACTATTTTGTGTAGGGTATCTACTTACATCTCCCACCAATATCGGTATTGAGTAATTCTCCTACCAAGCTTAGATAGATGTAGAGAATTCACCAAACATATGTTTTCCTCTACTAGGATTTAGACCGAGTCCGTCAGGGAAATCTTAGTAACTCAGTTAGTTGACTATCTGAACTTTCACCTTGCTAGTAAGGGTTCGATTCACCACCTTATAATCTCCTTCCCTGTACCCTTTCCTCTACCCACAATTTAACAAACCAATAAATAAATAAATTAGTCTATCATGATTTGTATCCTTTGACCGCTAAGCAACACAGTTATTTGTTATAAATTAATTAGTTTTTTTTTTATATATTTGAAATTATCCCTATATTATTTCCTCTGCAAGGATTCAAACCGAGTCTATCAAGAAAATCTTAATAGCTCAGTTAGTTGACTATCTGAACTTTCATTGGCTGCTAGTTCGCACCCCATCATGTCATAATTAATTTGGTTATTGCTCTTGTTCAAGGTATCATTGAAGGAGAAACTAGAGTTCTTGCTGCATCAATGACTATGGAAGAGATATTCAAAGGAACCAAAGAGTTCAAACAAGAAGTATTCCAGAAAGTCCAACTCGAACTAAACCAATTTGGTCTTTTAATTTACAATGCAAACGTCAAACAACTCGTAGATGTTGAAGGACACGAGTACTTCTCCTACTTGGGTCAAAAGACTCAAATGGAAGCTGCAAACCAAGCTAAAATAGACGTGGCAGAAGCCAGAATGAAAGGGGAGATTGGGGCGAAGCTAAGATTAGGACAAACGCTTCAGAATGCAGCAAAGATCGATGCAGAAACGAGGATTATATCGACGCAAAGGGAAGGAGAAGGAAAGAAAGAGGAGATTAAAGTGAAGACAGAAGTGAAGATATTTGAAAACCATAGGGAAGCAGAAGTTGCTGAAGCAAATGCAGTGTTGGCAAAGAAGAAAGCAGGGTGGGCTAAAGAAGCACAAGTGGCAGAAGTGGAGGCAGAGAAAGCAGTGGCTTTGAGAGATGCTGAGTTGCAAAAGGAAGTAGAAAGGATGAATGCTTTGTCCATGACAGAGAAACTTAAGGCTGAGTTCTTGAGCAAAGCTAGTGTTGAGTATGAAACCAAGGTTAGACTAATGCCTCCTTATACAAAATTGAAAATTCAAATGAATATATGTGATAAAGTTTGAATGGACACGGAGTTTATGAAGACTTTTGAAAGTGATCATAATCATACCATAACGTTGGTGTGATTATAAGACTTTCGAAACTTATAATCTGAAAACTTAACTTATATCTAAATTTAAAAAGTTGACATTCTTTTATAGAACAAACTTAGAAAAACATTACCACATAAACTGGAATGAAGTAATGTCTTGGATCATGCGAGAATCGACAATAATTCAAACTATCGGTGTAGTTTAACGTGAAGGTAGACTAGATACAAAAAAAATCCTAACTCTGAAGTTTCTAATGCCTCATTGGTCTAAAAGGTGCAAGAAGCAAATTGGGAGCTCTACAAGAAACAAAAAGAAGCAGAAGCATTTCTCTACGAAAAGGAGAAGGAAGCAGAAGCACAGAAAGCAACTGCAGAGGCTGATTTCTACAGACGCAAACAGATCATAGATGGAGATTTATATGCAAAGATGAAGGAAGCAGAAGGACTTAAAGCTCTAGCAGAAGCTCAAGGCATGTATTTGCGCACTCTGTTAGAAGCTTTGGGCGGAAACTATGGTGCTCTGAGGGATTACTTGATGATCAGTGGTGGAATGTTTCAAGAACTTGCGAAGATTAATGGTGAGGCTATTCGAGGCCTACAACCCAAAATCAGCATTTGGACAAATGGAGGATCTCATGATGCAAATGCAGAAGGTGGTGGAAGTGCCCTAAAAGAAGTTGCAGGCATCTACAAAACATTGCCTCCATTGTTTAAGACTGTTCATGAACAGACTGGAATGATGCCACCTACATGGATGGGCACCATCAATGACTCTAGCCAATGATTCTTGTCCTCCACAAGAAATAATGCAATGATCAAAATGCCATAGGTTTATTATTTTGTTAAAATAGGAACACCAAAGGTTATAGGTCCAGTTGATTGGTGCTCAGTCAGGTCACGAGTTTGATTCAATTGTTGAAAGTTCAACAGCTACGGTTTGTTTACATATCTTTCTTACATGTTGGGATATTGAAATTAGGCATCTTTAAACCAGATTTATCAATCAAATTATTTACTAGTTGAGCTCAGCAACATCAAATGAATACCTATACCTGAAGAGCACCAGCATGGAGAACCTTTAATCATATGAGAAGAAGGGGGAACATTAGCTGAGACCAGGCAAACGATTTCACTTCCCAGAGGTGAAGTACGACAAATTTTGTCATCTAGAATATCTTTCTAAAAGAAGATCAGAAAACAAATAAAACAACTCAAGATATCTAAAAAATGTTAACATAAACACTCAGCTGGCCTGATTACAACCACTCATAATTGGATTAAAGGAACAAAAGGAGATCCGAATCAGACCCCCTCCTCCCGTATATTTTTTTTTCAGAAAAGGAAAAAGAATAAGCCAATGTGTGTGCTGCAATGGAAGACAGTATCTATGCAACTTTAGATAAAACCACAAAACAAAAGAAAGTTAAACTAGACAGAGAAATAAGTCCAATAGGTTGTAAGAAGAAAAAAGATATGCCCCTAAGGAATATGAAAAATCAAAACATATTTGATTTCCTGGTTGGTGCTATACAAGAAGCAGCCAACAGGTAAAGGCTAATAGCAGTAACCGAAATAGAAGAGCCAAAATTTCTGCTCATTCTCTTTTCAAGACTTGGATCTGGCCAATATAATGTGGGCAGTGCAGATGGCAAACAATCAGTATCTCTCAAGGGACAATCTTTTTTTGATATTTCAAGGTACAACAGAGAATCATTAGTGCCCCATTTCAAAAGGAATAAACTAGTCCACGGTTCAAAACAGAAACATTAACTTTAAGGCTAAAGCGATTCAGTCACAGGCAACAAAATCATAAAGCTGTAAATTGCAGGAAAAAATCTCCAGCTCTTCATTGTCCAGAACAACTTTACAAATCACTGTCGCATCCTATTGTACATCATTTGGAAACTGAGTGACACAATTTTCTCCTAAACAAAACGAAACTCTATATAAAGAGGAATGACAATAAATGGCAAGTGCAAATAACAAGGGACACTCTACAAATAGTTATGGCTCAAGGTGGCAAGTCTCACCTGGTTTAGATGACTATGGACACTTCAATAAGGACATCACATAGTCCCATTCACTCGGATATGGAAAGGTGGCCCACGACAAAATATGGACTCATCACATGAATTAGCTCTTGCTCTGGCTCGGAGCATTTCATTAGCATCATTAATCACAGCAGCAGCTAATAGTGTGTACTCACCTGGAACCAGGAAATACAAGGAGAACGAATGTCTATATTCCTTCAGTGGAGGTACCTCCATGGTGACACCATTCAGAACACCTAAAAGAGACCAAGAAAGGTCAATGCACATATCAGATCAAGAGTAAGTTTGGTTTTCAATTACACATCATGAGTATAGTTTCTCTCTTAGGGTGTGTTTGGTACGAAGGAAAATGTTTTCTATAGAAAATGTTCTCTAGGAAAATAAGTGGGTTTCTTGCTTATTTTTCATGTTCGGTATCTTTCCATCAATCTCGGATGGAGCCAAAGATTCACTATTTTTTGGCTTTAGGGTATGATGGAATAAAGCAAAATGGCT
>JAABOM020000096.1:17664499-17675369 GCA_011800125.2 Solanum clarkiae | reverse complement strand
CAAATTCATACAAGAAATTTCTACATCCCTTTCTTAGACAGTATATCATCAGTAATCATCTCTGTAGCTAAAAAAGGAACTGTGCTGGTTACATGTATGGTAATACTATGAAAGATTGAGAGGGTACAGAATACTTCCCCTATAACTATGTCTTCTCAAATTCATACAAGAAATTTCTACATCCCTTTCTTAGACAGTATATCATCAGTAATCATCTCTGTAGCTAAAAAAGGCACTGTGCTGGTTACATGTATGGTAGTACTATGAAAGATTGAGAGGGTCCATAACACAAAAAAGTAAAACAAAAAAAAAAAGAAGAATTTAAAAAGATTACATGGAATCATTGATAGAGACTTACAAATCCAATGCAATGAGCACAAGACAAACATGATACCTTTCTTTTTTAACCCCTTGAAAAACAAAGATGCATGTTCTTACGTGAATGCAAACTCAAAGCAGGTAACAGAATTTTAAAATACCAAGTAAAACTGGTGGAATACACTGATTTAAAAAATACACCCCATACCAGAAAAATATTCCCTCCCCCCACCCCAAAAAGAAGGAAAAAGGAACAAGAAAGAACAAAAAATCGGGGATTTGTCCTGGCAGGAGTTTAGCTTATAAACGACATTCCCAGTCGGTAGACAAACATGTGGGGATAAAATAAATCAAAAAGTATATGTGGATGTGTAGGTGTCAAATATGGTTTCCAACTCCTACTATTATTAAAAAAATGGTTTTGAATTTGATAAGGTGTGTGCGAGCGTGTATAGGTGTCAAATATGGTTTCAGACTCCCACTAAGAAAAAGGGTTCCAACTCCAAACTGTAGTCTCAATTCTAAAATGTACAATTTATATTATATGATTGTCAAGCAATGACTTCTCCTGGATAATGAACTAAATTTCTAATCAGATGCACTGACATCACTGAGAGTTTGTTCATACTCACCAACAATGCACAAACACTGCCTTCCATTGCCCCAGCATACCAAAAGAAGTCTCCAGTCAATCTAGCAAGCTCCAATGAAGTTGAATAATGGGCATTAGCATCAACAGGTGACCCTGCCAACAGACAGTAATCCCCAATAGTTTTTTGTGCACGACCCAGCCTTCGTTTTTTAGCCTTGATGACCTATAAGGTTGTCCAATGCAATCAAGAAGTTAATAATTTAAAAGGTAATGAAATCCTACCACATCTAGAATCTAAAACAAGATAACTACAGAAATTAATCCTTAAAACACCTAAAAAATAAACCTCCTCTGAGCTAAGACTCGCTTGGGAATCTAAAGGTGTCTTGAGAATAGTTCCACCAGACTCTGCTTGAAGAACTGATTTCTCAAATTCCATCAACAACGAGGCAGCAATATCTTGCATCATAGTTTGCAAGTGGAATTCTTGAGTTTGACGATCAGCTGGCGGAAACAAAATTAAGTTGCTTCCTTTGAAGCTTTCATCCTCTAGCTGAACAATAAAAAATGCATTTTAGGCATGTCATGTCATGCTTTAAATAAGCAAAATTGCAAACAAGGACACTCCAACAGTCAGGAGCTTTTGATCACAAATTTCACAGTACGCAAACTGATTATCCATTCAAGAATGCATCCAAAGAAGTATCTGAAGTACTGCATTTAATCATTCAAAAAGAAAATGATGAAAGAATTAAGTTATATGTGGCTTTCATAATCCTATCCTTCAAAAGAGTGCTCACAAAAACACACACACACACACATATACTTATTTATCTATACATATTCACCAGGAATCTTTTCAGTTTTGTTAGTTATTTGCGTGTTGAGAGTATGGGTAAGCGTGATACTTAGAAAACATTTCATTTCTCATAATCATTACATTGTCTTTGAAATCATATTACTGTGTATCCAAATAAAATAGGCCTGCATAGAGTGGCATGTACATACAGGGTACATATAGGCTTGCTTACCCCAACTAGTTTGGAACAACAAAATGATTGAAAGATTTGATTGATTTGTAAAATAATAGTCTTGTCATATAGTATGCACTGACATAACTTTTATTTCTTTTTGCTTTTTCTCTTTTTGAGTACAAAGAGGACAAGACTGAAGTATCTGTAGTTTCTGCACAAAGCAGTATCTATCTATCTATCTATAGATAGATAGATATAGATATAGATATCAAGATTTAAATATTGCATAAATACACATGTCCAATATCTATCAATCAATTAAACAGTTATGTCTCAATCCCAAATAAGTTGGATTCAACTAAGCTGGAGTTGATTATATGAATCTCTAATGACTTTTTTTAAATGACCGTATCCATTTCCTCTATTCAGGTCCAATCTCTATCAGTATTCAAACTACCGATTATACAACAAAGAACACAAACAGAATTCGACCGTAAGAATAGCCAGCCAAATTACAATGCAGCACCAAACAACTGAAGTTGATTAATTGACTGAAAAAAGAAGTGAAAACAATAAAATAGCTATGATTTGCTGCAAAATTGGCGTAAATTCCTTGCTAGCTTATGATCCTCCCAAGTCTAAAGCAGATGTAAAATTCTAAATTCATATCCCAAAACCTGAATTCTACAAGTGGATTTCATCCTAATAACAAATTTCACAAAAAAAAAAAAAAAAAAAAAGCACAGGCACTCATTTCCGATATTTACAAATATTACATCAGTCCCAGACAGTCATCTCTGCAGACATTCTAGATACATATAAATATATCAGAGTTAAATTGATATTGGTTTAAGCTTCTTATATGCTAGAACATGTATCAAATAGTATCAAACAATTCCAACAATCAAAGAAGACAAACAGAACTAGAACCTGAGAGTCACCGGGGCAAAAAGCGAAGCAACGCTGAACAACTGAAGAAGAGTAACTCTTACATGCGGCCACAAACTGATCCATGACAGAATGTAGATCAGGGGAAGAAGGACAGTGACAAATGCCTATAACGGCAAAAATTTTCCGATTCGATTGGAAATCTTCCCAAGGACTAGCCGCTGAACCACCGACCATGTATTTAAACCGGAGGCTACCGGAATCCCAAGGTTGATGAGCGAAAGGAGATTTTTGATGTTCTGTGTAGAATGAACTGATGGAAGATAATGATACTGTGTAATGACGAACTAGCATAGAAGTGTAATCGCGGAATAAAGGGATTGCAATAGATCCGATTGGTAGAACTGCCACTCGGATCATACAGCTTGTTTCGATGCTCACGTCAGGTTCCATTTCGAACTCTGCCGGAAATTAATCGCCGGAGAAGGGGAAAAGTGGATATTGGCAGCTCCGGCGAAGCGGTTTCAGATCAGATGTTAAGCATATGACGGAGTTACAAGTTACAACAAGTTTAGCAGTGAGTATCTTTAGTTTTTACTCCCAACAATGGGAAAGGGGAAAGATACAAGTGATTTCATTTTTCAGAACTGAAGTGGGATAAATTAATTGATTTTTAGATTACAAATTACACTAAACCTGGTATATGTTAAATTTTTTTATTTTGTTTATTTATCTTAAATTTTAAAATTTTATTTCAAAAGAGAAAATAATTTTTTTATTTATTTTCTTAAAATTCGTATCAATTTAAATCATATAACAAGTTGAAATACAAGGATTAACATTTTTCTATAGTATCAAAATAAATATTTTAAAATATTGCTTAAACTTCAATTTGTGTAAATATCAAAAAACAAATGGAAAAATAAACGTAATAACTTGAACAAGATTCTAATCAAGTAGTGCTCCTATACAATCAAAACAAAGTTGTTAGGATTAAATAAATAATTTTGTTTTGTTTTTTAAATTGTAAAACATTTTTGTACAGTATATGCATCCAAATTTATAGCTTGTGGTCAATAAAGTTTGAGGAATACAGTGAAATGTTAGATTTAAATCTCAAAACGGAGAAAAAACTTTTGCAAATTAATCGGATCACCATAGTCAATACAAGAGGAATCCTGGATAATATAAGATTTAGTAGTACATTATGAAAAGACAAAACTCTGAATAGACCAAATTTAACATACAACAAAAACATATAAATGGTTTGTTACAAATTCCCACTTTCTCTCATCATTCACAGACAAAATAGACCAAATCCACTTGTACTAGGCACGTACATTGAATTTAACATTTTATGCTTTCATGCATTGTTTGGAAAAGAAAAAAAAATCTTCAAGATCCTCTTCTTATTCTTTTTCGGGCTCAAATTAAATCTTTTTCATCTTTCAGATCTTTAAGGATTCGTCCAAACTTGACAATCAATGGATTTCTCCGATAAATTAAAGAACTGGCTATTGTTGTGTACCTTTTTCCTTCAATTGGCTAGTGGATTTTATCTACCTGGTAGTTTCCCACACAAATATTATGTAGGTGATCAATTATCTGTCAAAGTAAATTCCTTAACCTCAATTGATACAGAATTACCTTATGGATATTACAGTTTACCTTTTTGTAAACCTTTAGAAGGTGTCAAAGATAGTGCTGAAAACTTAGGTGAGCTTCTTATGGGAGACAGAATTGAGAACTCTCCTTATAGATTTAAAATGCACGTAAATGAAAGCGAGTTATTTTTGTGTCAAACAAATGCATTGTCAGCTAATGAATTCAAAGTTCTGAAAGAACGGATCGATGAGATGTATCAAGTTAATCTAAATCTTGATAATCTCCCAGCTATTCGGTATATGAACAAAGATGGATTCTTTCTTAGGTGGACGGGTTATCCGGTTGGTATTAAGGTTAAGGATGTGTATTATGTGTTCAACCATTTGAAATTTACTGTGTTGGTTCATAAGTATGAAAGGACTAATACTGTGCCTGGTGTGATTGGGGCTGGAGATGGTGTTGAGTTAATCACAACGGACGATAAGTCTGTTACAGACACACCGGCTTACATGGTTGTTGGATTTGAAGTTGTCCCCTGCAGTTTTCAGCATAATTTAGATTTGCTTAAGAATTTAAAACCATACGATAAGTATAAAGCGTCTATTAAATGTGAACCAGCTACTGTTGCCGGGGAGATCCAGGAAGGCAAGCCATTGGTATTTAGTTATGAGGTCAATTTTGTGGAGAGTGACATTAAGTGGCCATCAAGATGGGATGCATATTTGAAGATGGAAGGTGCAAAAGTTCATTGGTTTTCGATTCTTAGTTCCATGATGGTTATTACATTCTTAGCCGGGATAGTTCTGGTTATTTTCTCGAGGACAATTAGAAGAGATCTAGCTCGATACGAGGAACTTGACAAAGAATCTCAAGCTCAGATGAAAGAGGAGTTATCAGGATGGAAACTTGTTATTGGTGATGTCTTCAGGATTCCGGAGAAGTCAGAACTCCTCGGTATGATGGTTGCTGATGGATGTCGTATTTTAGGAATGGCAGTTGTGACAATATTATTTGCTGTTCTTGGATTTATGTCTCCAGCCTCTCGAGGCACGCTTATTACTGGCATGCTTTTGTTCTACATGTTCTTAGGTATTATTGCTGGCTATGTTGCTGTTTGGCTAATGAAAACACTGAATGCTGGTAATACTAATGGATGGCTTACAGTTTCCTGGAGAGTTTCTTGTTTTGGCCCTGGAATTGCATTTTTTATACTGACTGTTTTGAATTTCCTCTTATGGGGAAGTCACAGCACTGGTGCAATTCCTTTCACTACATACATTGTTCTGTTGTTGTTGTGGTTTTGCATCTCAATGCCTCTTACACTCATAGGCGGATTCATCGGTACAAAGACTCCACACCTTGAGTACCCTTGTCGTAGCAATCAAATTCCTCGTGAAATCCCATCAAATAGATCTTGGATATTGGTAATTGGAGCAGGAACTCTGCCATTTGGAACTCTGTTTATTGAACTCTTCTTCATCATGTCTAGCATATGGCTCGGACGTGTTTACTATGTTTTCGGGTTTTTGCTGGTAGTATTGATCCTGCTAGTGGTTGTTTGTGCTGAAGTATCTTTGGTCGTGACTTATGTGCATCTTTTTAACGAAGATTGGAGATGGTGGTGGAAATCATTCTTCGCGTCTGGCTCAGTTGCAATCTACATATTTTTCTACTCCATCAACTATCTTGTTTTCGATCTCAAGAGCCTCAGTGGACCTGTCTCGGCTATGCTCTACTTAGGCTACTCGCTTTTAATGGCACTTGCTGTTATGCTAGCGACTGGTGCTATAGGTTTCTTGACGTCACTTTTCTTTGTGCATCGTCTCTTCTCTTCCGTGAAATTAGATTGAAGAAACTGACCTGTTCGAGCTCCATTTTCCTTGCTATTGGTGATAACATGAAGATCAGGTGGGGACTAATGTTAACTAGTTTTTATAGTGCTCTTTACAAAATATTTCGAATTTGTTAGCATGTTGTTTCATACATTTTAGAGGAAATAAGATAAGTGTGTGTAAAAGTTTCATAACTAGCAATAGGAATTTGCAGGCATGACTTCTCATTTCTCAAAAGCATGTTTAATGATTTCAAGATGCTTATTCATGTACAATGGTGTTTGTTTAAAGACTTCTTATGAACACTTATAGTCTCCACAAGAGTATGTTGTTCCATTGCAGAACCTTATACTATATTGTCAACTATAAGATACATCATTATATTTGATTCACCTACCTTATATAAGACTGGATTAACTGATGTTGCTTACCTTGTATCAGACTTGAGCCGAGGGTACATGAGAAACAACTTCTCTACTCACGTTAGATAATGGGAGACTGCGTACAAATCACAATCTCACTCTTAATATTACATTGAGTATGTTCTTGTAGGAAAAATTGGATCTCGCATGGTCAGTAGCTACTTTCTCAGCGAATTGACTTCTAATATGTTGTGACAATACTATTACAATGAATACTCTTATTTAACTTCAAAACTTGTATATAGCAGAAGGTATAAAGTTTGTTTTTTAAAAAATAAAATAACAAGGGCAACGTTAAGGGGGTAAAAATATAGCACATTTCTTTTATCATATGAGATTGCATAAGAATTTAAATGAGAACTATGCCTTTAATGTTGGTATTTGTTTGGCAAAAATTTGACTTGAGCATTCTAGAAAACATTTCTTACTATTTCACTTAAGGCAAGCACAGTCAAATCTCGTTGTCGTTGCAATACTTATTTGAAAAATTTATAATTGGTATAGTGAAGTATTGTTATATATGTATATTGACATTTGGTGTTTAGATCTCAATTTCATTTAGCTATTATAAATAAAATTATGTGAAAAAGTTAATTTAATAACTTTGTGTTCCAAGAAGAAAAAAATATAGTATTCGTTAAGCAATTTAACTTTAAAATAATAGCAAGAGTATGTGTTATGTCGAAAAATGACCGGCTTTTAAAATTTATTTAAAATTTGTTCGAAAATCGAGAATTAATCTAAACTCAATTAATTTGAGCAAAATTAATTCTTGAAATTTCCTAATGACACAGAGTCGCCACCTAATTTTACGGATAATTAGGAAACCATTAAAATATTTTAAAAGACTAACAGAAAATCTTTTAAAATTCAGAGAAATAGGTTCAGGTTCAAATTTCCACTTCGAGAAGGTTTTAAGCACTCGAAATGGCCGCTAAATGCGGTTATCCGGCGATTAAGCGTTTGACTAACTTTTGAAAATATTTGACTTGAAAAATGAGTTAGTTTATAATTTGAAAATTAATTTTTGAAAGAAATATATTAAAAGAGATTGGCGATCTTAACGAGTTTAGCTTAACTTATTAAATTGCAGTCTATTTATAGAATCTAAAAAAATCGATTAATTTTGAAGATTGAGAAAAAGTGCAAAATCTATTGTATTTTTTAATTTATTTATCAAAATTCTAGCCATTATTATTTAGAAAAATATATATTATTATGTTTCTCTCTTTCAATATTAATAATAATAATAACAAAAATAAATAAACAGATAAATAACTAGATAAGTAAATAAATAAAGCGACGTAGATTTGACCGTTTGGGGAATCTAATTAGATCGAAACCTGTTAGAAAATGTTAGAATCAAACAAATATTGCAGGTAAATATGAAATAAAGATAAATAAATAACATGGGGCCTGACAAGCCCAATTTCCATATCTGTCCTATTTCTATAAGTTTGGGCTTGCCAAACCCCTTAGAATATTCCAACTGCCGCTCTTGAATTCTTATCTTCAAGCTGCCCCCTAGGCTGACTCGATGGAAGGATTTTTGGGCCTTTATGGCCCAATGAGTGTCTGACGGGCCCAGATAAGTGTATTCATGCAAAAGAAAAATATGGATTAATTATCCAAATCAAAATGAGTTAAGCAAACTGAAGCAAGAATAAGAACTAATACAAACTTAGTCAACGAGAAAATGTTATTCATGAATACGAAGCATGGCAAGTTAATCCTTTTATTCATAAATCAAAGAGACATCTACTGTAAAATCACATAATAGTAATAACAAACAAGTTAAGTCGATTCATGCCTTATAAAATGCATTCGGAATGAAACAGTTGAATGAGTTGGGGGTGTACAGGTGCAAATATCAAATTTATGTAATGAACTGAACTTATACAGGTACGGGATAAGCTGTCAATCTTTAAAGGACCAAAAGAATCATTCCAGGTATGAACATGAACTCCCAATAACATAATCGTTAGCTCCTTTATTCACTATCATCTATTATCAACAAGACAGAGGCGAAACAATCCATGCACAACCGTTAGAATATTTCAAATTAACCAAAAACGAATTTATTTTTTTGAGATACTGTCGTCCCCCTAAATTATCTCAAGGCTCATAAACAAACTAAACTGAACAAAATCTAAACAAACAGACTAAGGCAATGAGTGAATGAGCATATTTACGCAATACACGAAATCAAAATGAAATCAGAAATGGAGGAGTAATGAAACTGCCAGAAAACAGACGCAACGATAACATTTCATATCAAAAACAGGATGATAAGAACACAACTTACTGACTTTATATAACGATTTAACTATTGAGACTCAAACGAACATGTGATTTACTAGATACAACAACCTGATTCAGACAATATTTTTATTACGAAAACAGTCTTGCATTTGAATGACATATTATCGTGGAAACTGGAACACAAAAAAACAGACTAGTTTGGCCAGTTTGGTACTAATACAATGATGTTAACCTGATAACAAAGATGCATGAGGAAAGAAAGTGAGCAGACAGGGAGAGATTTATGTTTCTCTGATTCAAAACACAGCTCATCGATTCCAGTTTATCAAATGAATCACATTCGAGTCTGCCTAATATTCATAGCATGATACAGACCAAATAGTTACTATCTTAAATTTTTGAAGAAGAGCTAAGCAGAGAAAAATGGATACACAGATGAACGTGAGCCAAACTTTCAGGTATTTTAAGGATCTTATTTCAGTAATTCATTGTGACTTACAACCTGGGCTCTCAAAGACAACATATGATGGCAATGGATGGCATAATTATGATGCAATGTCATTAACAGAGCATGGAATGTACATTTAGAATCATGTTGATAGCTTACTTGTTCATATCACAACAAAATTGCAACTCCTAATATCATTTAAGATTCCATATTGTTCACAGTGACAGAACCAGAATTGATGTAGCAACATCATCGTCTTAAACAGTGCAAGAACATGTTAAAGACCCAACTACATATCAACTCATCACAATAAGATATCTTCAGTCAAAAAACAGACAATTACAATCATATACTCATACTTCAACATTCAACTGAGCCAACAAACTCTAATATGAAGGGATCGAGATTATATATTACCTTCGTTGGGGCAGCGAAATGGGACGACGACGCTTGACAAAGATGAAATCCCACCGATACAATCCAAACCTGTCTACCCGATTCAGAAGCAGGAATCTCAAGATTTTTCAAAATCGACGAGCTGCTATCATACGAATTTCTGGAAAAAATCAGTTGTATACGAATCTTTATGATTTAAGAGTGGTTGTGGGAATTAGTTTGATTTCTTGTTTTTCGATTTCCTGAGCTTCGAAAATTGTCCCCTTCTGTTCGAGTTGGTTGAAATTTAAAGGATTTCGAGAAAATCCAACCCGACAAAGGAGTATGGGTTCGAAATTAGTTTAAGCACGCGTGAATGAGTCTGACAGTGAGGGATGGGTGCGAGGGAATTTTGTCAGTCTCTGGCAGACGAGGATGGGTTTAAAAATTATTTTTTGGGGCAAGCGTGAGGCGGACAAGAGTGGGGTATGTCAGTGAGGAATTGGTTTAAGAGTGGTGCTCTTGTCAGGCGTGACAGAGAGTGGTGGAGACTGACGTTTGCGCGATGTGGGATGAACATCGTTAATCGGGTTAATCGAGCTTCGATTGAAATCGAATTTCCTTCTAAGTAAAGATGTGGAGAGGCGAGGGTGACGATGACGGTGATGGTGTTGAGTCGAATGGGTGAGGGCGAGGAGCGACGAGGGGGAGGCAACAAGGGGGTGACGGGTTGCGGCGAGATTTAGGGTTTTCTGGTTTGATTTGGGGCAAAGTGGAGAAGAAAGATCGGGGTAAGGGGGATATTAGGGGCGCGTGCCGTTATAAAATTAAATAATTTTTTTTAATAATAATTATTCAAAATCGTCAAAATAAAAATACAAAGCTTCGTGAATAATTTGACACTGTGACGGGTAAAAATTGGGTGTCAACAGTATGAATGTGAAATATTGTTGTATAATATTTGAATAATAATGTTATAGAGGAATAGTTTTATAAAGAGTGTACAATGATCGTCATTGTTACTTCAAGTGGATGCTTTATAAATAAGTAAAAGATAACATCAAAAATTAATTATGAGTGTTGACACCCAATTTTTACCCGCCATGGTGTCAATTTAATTATCGGGGATTTATTTTTATTTTTAAACGTTTTTG
>JAABOM020000096.1:17600666-17614783 GCA_011800125.2 Solanum clarkiae | reverse complement strand
AACCTCGTAAATTATTTGTGTTCTTTATTTTTCTCTACATCGTAAATTATTTGTGTTCTTTATTTTTCTCTACAAAAAGTCTCATTTTCCTGAGCTCCGTGCTTAGTCAAAGTAAGACACTTAAAATTGAAATGGAGGGAGTAACAATTAGACAGTTAAATTTGCCAGCCAATCAACGATGTCTTCCAACATTTGGAAAGAGTTTCCCATCTCCCTATAGTAGCTCGACATTAAGATCAGTTGACGTGTCTACTGGCTTACAGTCCAGTAATTCAGTTTCTTCCCAAATGTCTATCACATATTTTCCTCATAATATGATATGTAGGATGCCTCATTTAGATTGGGTACTTCATTTACAAGAGAGTACGATTAAGCCTCCACAAAGATTGATGTAATAAATTCTGGAGAAGATGTAAATAACTAAAATGGTGCAAAAGTTGCCCGGGCATGATCACTCTGAACGATGTAAATAAAATACCAAATGATGTCTGAATCTCAGTTAAAAAAGAAACGGAGGTAGAACACAAATTAGAACGATCTTCATTCAGGACTATTCTTCATTGGAAGTAATGAAATAACAATTACCCTGACTCAAACGTCATAGGTCTTAGATATCTCAATGAAGTGAAAAAAAAGAAGCACGAGATCATACACTGATTATATACAAAAGTTGAACTCTTGAGATAAAGAGAGAATTTTGAGAAAAACGTATTCTCATCTAAGTTTTGCGGCCTCTTCACTTTTGATGCCGTGCCCGTGTCGGATTCTCCAAAAATACACTATATTTGGCGAATCCGACACGCACTCGTTGACATTTTTGAAGAGTCCGAGCAACATAGATTCTCATTAGCTTCTCCACATCTAATATAGTAGCTCCAGAGTTGTGTCTAAAAGATAACAAAAGAACGAAAAAGTACAATTAAGTCCCTCTCTATGTCCTATTTATATAACAAATGAAGATAAATGAGCAATACATCCCCGTGAATAGTGTCTTCGGGAGGCCAGACCATCATTATTATTAAACAATAATCCATTAACAAGTGATTAGTTGATTCGGTCATCCAAAACATCGCATACCTCTGACATGGTTAAGTAAACTTAACAACAAAATTAATTAGCCTTGTAATTTGAGATTTTCCAATTTATATTTTCTGAAAATGGAATAATAAATTCAGTTCCAGGGTCAAGCCCTTAATACATTTAAACAGATGCCGAGATGCATACAGCAAAAAGACGCAATTCAGAAAAAGACTACCTTAAACCGTCAGTAATCAATATGTCAGTTGATTTTCCTTTACACGGAGCATTATCTCATTTACCAGTTTGGAAGTATCTATAAAGAGCTACAGTATATGCAATATATTGAGCACTTCAAGCTACTTCCTGGAAGCTAAACAAGGTGAAGAAAATGTTTTTCAGAACTGAGAATATTTCTTTAAAATCCTAAAACTTGAAAAGAATTCAAAGTTCTGAAAAGACGAAAAACCATTAAACAAATACAGCTTCATAACTTAAAAAAAAAATCTGGCCTCATTCCAAATAACACTAGATCTTACTGAAGTTGTCTCAACCTTTCAAGTGATTTTGGTTGGTGCAGAAGAGTAGCTTCAGTTCAGACCAAGTAGAAATGTTTCGCATAAGGTCTTTTAAGTTACTTCATGTGAACAATAAAAAAAGGACCTATGCTTACTCCTTGTTTTCCTAGTGCCACAAATCTACCTACATTCTTCAGTAATAAAAGCATAAAAGCCAAAGAAATATGCCATTCTACGTCACAGGGATGCTATGAATCTGATTTTGAAGTTCTTGCCAAAGAAATATGCCATTCTACGTCACAGGGATGCTATGAATCTGATTTTGAAGTTCTTTTATTGTATGTTACTCTGAGTTAAGTGTTCTTTATGAGGTCCTTCAACCGCACTTCATTGTTGCAAAAGATTTACTTACCTATTAAAACCCCGTCTTTCAAATGCATGCTGCATCTCAAAAATTGACCACACAAATAAGACCGTACATCCACATTAGACTATATGGTCATATGACAGATCAAAAGAAGCACCAGGAAAGTAGGGACAGTTTACAAAGCCCCACTGCAATAAAAGTTGCTCACAACTAAAACAGCATTGACCAGTAGCCACCAACCTTGGAGTCCAGCAAGTTATCTGATTTGAAAACTTACCTTGTCTCTTATAAGAACCAAGACCGCAATCCTCAGTAGCACATCGGGTATTCGAAGTCCTTCTTTTGGAACCCCATCTGCAATCCAAATTTTAAATGCTTTGACCCAATTGATGCGCAGAGGGGAGGAAGGCAGAGAAATTAAAGCAGGAAAAAGTGGACAAATAAGAGTTTCACGAGAAAGATGTAAAGAATAAATATGAATCCTTCACCTGTAAATGTTGGTGATTCAGTAATATCTTCAGCTATATGTGACAAAAACAGAAGTCCGTAACTGTATGACAGACGAGAAGTAAACAAATTATTTTCCCTTTCAGGCAAATCAAGTGTAGCTACTAAATGGGGGGAGGGATACAACAGCGGGAATTTGTCAAAATAATACTATATGAATAAATCATAATATATGAGAAGCCATCAAGTTGCCAGATACAACTGGCAGAGAAAATAAATTTAAGTTCATTCGACACCAACTTCTGCAGTAACCGAAGACAGCTGGTTGGATGGTTTGCCTTTTTTTTTTTTTTTGAAACCAGTAACTCGTGTGTTTTTCTTAAATGAACAAAACAGCACATCTGTCTGAAACCATATCTACAATGTGACTCTAAGACATTGAAGATATTCTGACCATCAAAATGGAATCTAGTACATCAAGAATTTATATAGTTTCTCCTGAGTTGGACTGTTTACCCCAACGTTATTTTGCTTTACCCGAAGGTTAAAAGAGCAAAATACAGATCAATTTGATCTTTTGCACAGAAATATCCAAATTCTCGAAACTTCTGGAGGTTCTTTCAAGATTGTCCACCAAATGCTAGCTAAATCCTGCTTCCCCCAAACTCACAAAGGTTTCAGAATATTGTCTGGCATAATGCAAGAGATGCCTCTAAGATTAATAATATTAATGAAAATCCTTCACAATTGTTCTGTTAGCTTGAAATGAAGAACACATAAATAATATCTGGGACAAAGAGAGGTCCCTTTTATTATCAAGTTTTCCTGGGTAAATATAACTTCTTTTGTAAGAAGCTACACAAAGCAAGCTATTTAATTTTGTTGTTAGTCTAAATACAACTTTGTTTGGGTTGTTACTTTAATTTTGTGGTATTGTATCATTTAAAATCATCGTTATGTAATGACAAAAATTCTCATTTTATGTAACAACCAATTTGATGCAATCACATCGTTACCTTTTTATCCCTCTCATTTTGGTGTTGGTTATTATCTAACAATCTTATATAATCCTTTTACCATACATTTATAGTTTTACTCTATACCCTACTCTTGTATGACTACCCTCCAAATTGTTAATGTTTAACATTATGTAACGAGGAACATGGTAAAAATCTATCCAAATATTGTATTCATCGAAATGATACAATACAATAAAATACAACATATTATAAAATGACATATAACAACTATCCACATTAAAGTTGTTATTGTAAACAACACCTCAATATTCAGTAGGCATGTTGTTACTGTGCACAACACCTCAATATTCAGTAGGCATGTTGTTATTGTGCACAACACCTTTGTATTCAGTAGGCACGGATACAAGAGATCAGGAAGATTAATGAAGAATCACTTTAAAGGACACCAAGAGATGACCTCTTTCATTTATAATAAAACAGCAATCATGATTTTAAAAGGCATGTGATGCATCCGATAAGAAGGTGTCACCAAAACTTAAAGGAAAGTTCTACATAGTAGTGGTTATGCCAACTATGTTGTATGGGGCATAGTGTTGGCCAGTTAAGGACTCTCATGTTCAAAAGATGAGTTGCAGAAATAAGGATATTGAGGAGGATGTGTCGACGTACAACGTGAGAAAAGATTAGGAATGAAGATATTTGAAACAAGGTAAAAATGGCCTTTGTGATGGACAAGATGAGAAGAAGCGAGACTGAGATGTTCGAGCACCTAGAGGGAAAACTGTAGATACCCTGGTAAAGAGGTGTGCGAGGTTAGTAGTGGCGGGTTTAAAGGAGGTAGAGGTCAGCCAAAGAAATATTCGAGTGAGTTGATTAGACGTGACATGGCACACCTTCAGGGGTTATGAAAGTCGAGGAAGGTAGAAGGTTAGTAGGTGGCCGAATGTTGTCTCCTTGCATTCCATTAATATTAGTACTAACCTTGTAGTTTCTTGCCTTCCAATTCTGTTATACCTGTTGTACTTTGCTTTGGCCTTACCTGTTGTACTTTGCTTTGGCCTTCAGTTATCACATTATTTTATTGTGTTAATGTTCCTCTTCTGAATGTTATGTAATGATTTCATTATTATTTGCTATGCCTTGCATCTGTATGTCATTTTTTAAAATTGCTTTGTTATGAGTTATTTTAGTCGAGGGTCTTTCGAAAACAGTCTCTTGACCTCCATGAAGTAGGGGTAATGTCTGCGTACACCCTACCCTTCTTTTACCAGGAGCAGTCTATGATAGAGAAATAAGGAAAATATACAAAACTCAAATTTGATAACTTTAACATACTCTTTTATTTCTTCATAAGTTTTCTGCTTCAGTCGTGGTGTGAATTCTGCCCAGTCATAGTCTCCAACTCCAAACCTGTAAAGAAGATAGATTGTTTCAACACTCTCATGCTTTCTGTGCACAACAGCAAAATAACACAGGAAAAAACACAGAATGGAAAGGCTGATGGCCAGATGATACCTCATTAAAATTTTGACAAATGCGGCCCTCTGGCTTTGATTAAACCCCAGTACTCTGAACGATTTTCCTTCTCCTTCCATCAAAGGAAGCGGTACAGAGGAGTCCACTGCCAGAGTAATGAACTTTTCCTTAGATACTATCAAGTATCCTAATTGATATAGTTTTAGTAAGTCTAGTTTAAATGAGAAATAAAATCAAGAGTTCATATTTCACCTCGGCCTCTCTTTCTGTAAGGCCTTCTCACAACTGGCACTCCAGGTAAAGCTGTCTCACCATCACTCATATCCACTTCAAAGTTATCATCCTCGCCATCAGAGGTCACCTCTTCCAAACCAGCAAGATCATCATCTTCAACAGACACCATCTGAGAGGAAATGAAGAGATAGTCATGAAAACAGAAAAACATAGGGTATCCTTGTAAATACATTTTCAATGCAATCTACTCACTGTTTCATTCATTATAAAAATAGATACAGTTACCAGTTTCATAAGAAAGAGTAGTCAAGTACTTGTGAGAGTTGACCACAATAAAGTAAATATTAAAAATATGCTCCCTCCATCCCAAATTACGTGGCACCTGTTGGACTTCATCATTTCAAGAGTCAAACATGTTTTTCTTTGATGGCCAATTATTATATCCTTTTAAATATTTTGAACCGTTAATTATTACGACTTTTAATACTTCTTATGTAGTTTCCAAATATGTATATTTTACAACAACAACAACAACAACAACATACCCAGTGGAATCCTACAAGTGGGGTCTGGGAAGGGTAGAATGTACGCAGACCTTACCACTACCTCGTAGAGGTGGAGAGGCTGTTTCCTGGGAACCCTTATCTCAAAAGCTCATAAGCAGAATATACTAGATATGAGAAAAGGAAAGGAAAGGAAGGGGAACAGAAAGGGACTAATAAGGAAAATGGAAAAAGACATGACAAGGTGTATAGGCAATGTAAATACTCTAAGAGCAAACAAATATAAGACTAATAATAATAACAAACTAATAATAACAACATATGATGTGAATACATACTACTCCTACTAACCTACTATAACATAGCCAATTAACGACCTACCCCTACTAACCTATTAGCCCTGTACTCTAATACGTAACCTCCACTCTTTTCTATCTAAGGTCATGTCCTCGGTGAGATGAAGTTTCACCATATCATGTCTGATCACATCCCCCAATGCTTCTTCGGTCTACCTCTACCCCTCCGCGTATCCCCTAAATCCAACCTTTCGCACCTCCTAACCGGATCCTCAATACGCCTTCTCTGCACAGGTCCAAACTAACGCAGTCTCGCTTCCCTCATCTTGTCAGCCACAGGGGCCACCTTTAGCCTCTCCCGGATAACCTCATTCCTAATCCTATCACTCCTAGTATGTCCACACATCCATCTCAACATCCTCATCTCCACAACCTGCATCTTCTGAATTTGACTCTTGAATATTTTATCTTCTTTAAAGAAAACTTAAACGTTCTATATCCGAATTGACGGTCAAAATTAAGAAATTTGACTCTTGAAGTCCAAATTGTGTCACATAAATTGGAACGGGGGAATAAGTACAGATGGAAAATTGAAATAATGACCAGATTAACATGTACAAAATGTAGAGTTCAACAACAACAACAACAACATTACCCCAATGCTTCAAAGGCTCCCGCCCATTGCGGGGTAAGGGGGGGTCGAATGTACGCAGCCTGACCCCTATGTTTAAAAACATAGCGCGACTGTTTCCGGAAAAATGTAGAGTTCAATACCCTGTCAATTCATTCAACAGAAGAAAAATTGAATAAATGAAAGACCCACGTGAATGGCATTCCACACCTGTTTACGACTTCTCTTTCCCTTGCCCATACCATTGAATTCTTCGACTTTATGCATTTCATATCTATCTCGTAACAACTCTTCCCAGTAAGTTGCTCTCTCAGAATCCAAGGGAGGAGTTGGGATATCTTCTTCTGGTGTTGCTTCTGCTTCTTCTTTATATTCAAAATTAGCTACCTGAAACATTCAGAAGTTTTTTAGCTTGTCCTAGATCAGCTAACCAAATACAAAGCTCAAAAGCGCCCAAAGAAAAGCTAAAATGAGAATAAACTTTAGGAAGAAAATACAACAACAACAACATACCCAGTGGAATCCCACAAGTGGGGTCTGGGGAGGGTAGAATATACGCAGACCTTACCACTAACTCATAGAAGTAGAGAGGCTGTTTCCTGGAAACTTTAGGAAGAAAATACTTTCACAATTAAACCAATATATTATCACACGTGTCCTTTTCTTCACACATGTCCTTTTCTTCATTGGGAAAAAAAAAACTTGGAAACAGCTTCGACTATATAAGGTCTCAAGAACAAATGCAAGTTGCAACTAAAAGGCTATGCAGCATATGATTTCCTTATTCTTGCTGGAAAACCTTAGAGAAGAACAGTCAAAGCATCTCTTGCTTAGGAAGTACTTAATCAATTAGACAGCGTAATGGCAAGAGTCAAGCATATCAAGATAACTGGAGATACCGTTACACCTGAGAAGATTTCTAGTATGAAGCATTGGATTCCAAGTCCAGAAATACCAAGCTCACACTGTCCTGGTATTATTGCTAAATGAATTTTTTATGGTCATTTATATGTTTATTACAGGGAAAATAAAAAGGAAAAAAAATAGCACTCAAGGTGCAAACAAGTTAGAGGTACATGGTTAATATGGTTACTGACAAAAGACCTTCATATTCCACCTCATTCACTCCTATCGTATTCGTAAAGATCCTCCTCTTATTAGTGTTGGTATCTTGCAATAAATTTTTGTATACCATCTATTCTTCAACATTTATCATTAAATTATTCTTCTATAATTTTTTTTTTATGAAGTGAGAAATTTCATTAAATGTTAAAATTACTGAATTAAAATGTAAGAACTCATTGATTTATTAACAAGGTGACATGTTCATTATACATAAATGGATTTGATATTTCTTATATGCAATTTTAAATTGAATAAATGACACCCACAAATGCAAGTGGCAAAGTTATGAGTAGGATTAAGTGCATTAACTTAAGACATGAGCAATCATACCCTAGTAGAAGTGTATTCCACATCAAACAGTACCTCTGCAAATTTAAGGGAATTTTATTTAACTTTACTAGTATAACACTTCAGAAGAACCAAATATATGTATTCTGTTCCACCATTTTTACATCAAGTGCAAGTATAGCTTAATATTTGAACAGATTCAACTTCAGCACTGAGAAAGTGTTTCAAAATCTAATTATGGTTAATCTTGAGTTTTAGTGTCGTGTTTAAATGATCTTAAATGCGTTCACAAGGGCACATGATGTAGGTGAGGTGCTTAAGACATGAATCTAGAAGTTTTACAGGAGTTGGAAGTGCAGCAAATAGATATTGAGGCTTAAAAGTGGTGAAATGTTGCTAACCAACGCATAACCTACTGTTAAGTGTTCCCAGAGTTACTCTCGCATTTGCGAGGAAACCAGCCCCAGTCTCCAGGGTTCTGCGAGAAATTCCTGCGCTGCAAGAAGGCCAGACTTGCCCGACTGATGGCACACACAATGGGCTCGGGCCATGTGGGTGTTGTGCATCCTCCCGCACTATAAATAGCTCTCTCCGCCCCTAACGTAGGTATGGAGGGACAAAGCATGTTCTAAGGAATGGAAGTTTATAGTGATTATCCCCAACTCCTTATTAGATAGACATTGGGGGAAGCTAGGCAACACAAATGCTGGCACTCCAAAATCACTTTCCAATAATAAAAATGTTATAGAGGAGATATAAACCTTGAAGGCCTTCAAAAATGAATCCTCTTCTTCATCGTCCACGGAAGCATCCTCATCTACAACTTGCTCGCGATTGAGCAATCTGACAAAACAAAATAACAGAAAGATCAGTACATTCATTGACATAAAACTGATACCAACCCCGAGCGAACTAAAGAAAGGAGGAGCAAGTGAACCTGACATAAAGAAAACTCACCTATCTATTGCAGCATCATCGTAATGTATTTGTCGCAATTTTCCAGCCTCATCATTCTCATCAGCAAATAACTCTTTTGACCCATACCTTATAATATCATCCAGTTCTTCCTGAATTAAGACTGTAATTAGTCATCTTTTCATCGTACTACAGTCAATAATGATGACAATCCACATAATGCTTTCGGTGTTGATCAATTGTAAAACCAAAATCTTTTCTTTTCCTCTTTTTTTTTTGTTTGTGGTGGTGGTGGTGGTGGTGGGGGGGGGGTGTTTCTGCAAAACAAGTAACAATCACAGTTGTTACTTCAATAGTTATGACTAGGAGTTGGGTCATGCCTGAGAATATTACAGAAGCAAACTTTGTGGAAAGTTAATAAAAACATCAAGAAATTTTGGAAAATGACTCGTGCAAGTATTTTTTGGTACATATGGACAGAAAAAAATCACAGATGTTCAGATGACATCTTAACTCCAAAGCACTTCTTGAAGGCTTAATGTCTACTAATCCATTTGGTTGGAGTAACCTAATCCCCATAAATAATGCTGATCTTTTTTTTTCTTTTTTGGAGGCAAGGGTAACTTTGAATTCACAAAATAATCATCATCCAAGGGATGATGAATTGGAAACTTACATCCCACGGTGGTGAGCACACCCTCAAAAAGATGCACAGAATTACAAGTTTCCTATAAAATTGACTCTCTCTTCGCTTGCCCCTACCAACTCTTGCTTACACCAAGAAAACAAAAGACTTAAGCAATTCCTTTCTATCTTCTGAAAACTATCTTTTTGTCCTTCAAAACACCTAGCATTCCTTTCTTTCCTTAGAATCCATAATACATATGCGGGGATAGTCTTCCACCAGTCTACTTTTCCTTCTATTGCCAATTCCTGTCCAGCTATTAAGGAGTACCATGGTTGCCTTTGGCATCATCCAGCTAACCCCTTGTATACACAAAAACATGTTCCACAATGCTGAAGCTGTTTTACGGTGAATGAACAAATGACTATTTACTTCTTCTTTCTGCTCACACATAAAGCATCTTGAGCATAACTGCATCCCCCTTTTTTGTATTGCCCCATGGATAAAGCAAGCTTTTCTTATGACCAACCAGGCAAAATATGCTACTCCCTCTATCCAACAATAGTTAGTTGTCCACTATTGATTTGGCACGAGAACTAAGAAGCAGTAAATGATGGGAATAATTTTACCAAATCACCTTTTGAATATAACAAATGCAATGTCTTGAAAAATGTAATAGGAAAATAACTATAATCATGTATATATATAAAAAAGGGGATGTACATCCGGCCTACGTGGCGCCACCAAACTCTAACAAATCTTTTAAATTTTACAAATTCCCATTCTACCCTTGCCACCCCTTCTACGCCTCCTCATCCAACACACCCTTTCCCCACCAGTTTCATAAAGTGTCCTCCGCCCGGTAAAGCGCCAAACCCCCAAAAAAAAAAAACCACTCCACACCCTATCGCTACCGCTGAATCAATTACAAAGAAGATCCTTCGTCTTGGCAGAATATCCTTCTTCCCCGCCTCATGTATTGTACCCTATCCCCATCAGTCGAAAGAAGATCTTCTGCACGTCGAAAGAAGATTATCTGCACAGAAACTCTTCTTCGTTATGGATTCGAAACTTTATACCACTTTCTGCATGCCGAAAGAAGATTTTCTGCACAGAAACTCTTCTTCGTCATGGATTCAAAACTTCACCACAGCTTACAGCGAGCCACGCCTCCTCATACTTCACATCGCCACCTTCGAGTTTTCGCACAACTACAGAGTCGTTTCAATAAACATCCAGATTATTATGTTCTCTGGCGATATTTTGGTAATTCTATTTCCATTTCTCTATCTTGATGTTTTACGAATGCTTTCAACCAATTCTTCATCCTTGAATTTCCAGACTGTTACATCGCCATCGTGAAAACACACTCTTCATCACCCCCCAAAGGGAGTTGCATCTCCAATTACATAGGCGCTTCGCTAATTGAGATAGAGGTGACAAGAAGAACATTGTTCATCACCACGAAGAGAGAATTGGGCCTCCAAATTGGAGGCCCGAAACAGAGAAGAAATTTCTAACTATCTAAACCTTGAAACAGAAATATCACTGCTCTGTTTATTTGTATTATGGTTTCATCGTCGCTTTAGTTACGTATAAACCGTAAGTAGATATAAGGATGTAATTTGTTCTTGGAAACCCTGTAGGTTTGAGAAGTCTCATCTTTGTAAAAGTGGAAGCTATTCTAAGCCTCTCTATTGATAAATGATAGCTAGATGATAGTATAAGTGACCTAGAGTCAGTCGGTAAGCGTGAAGTAACTGTTTCAGTTGGCATTGAGTTTGTTAGAAGGTGCAAGCACCAGCCACCTTTGATGATTCTAGCCTCAAGTAATATTAATTAAAAGATGTCAACGTTTGAAACTGTTCATATTAGCATTTGTTCAGTTGAAAGGAAGAAAAAGTTTAATTTGATAATCGGCAAGAATGATAGGGGTAAAAAAGTTATGTATGCTCTTGGCTATATCGAAAAAAGAAAGTATTGTTTGAAGCAAGCATATATGTGTCTTATTCTATCATTCCATGTATGTCTTGCAGATTTGATCAAGGCTGGTGAGATTGCCGACCAAGTCAATCAGTGGGCTAAAACGAAGACAAATGATCTCATCAAAGAGATTCTTCCTCGTGATGTAGTGAACAATATGACAAGGATGATTTTGCCCAATGCATTCTATTTTAAAGGAGAATGGAATGAGAAGACTGATACTTCAGAAACGAAAGACCATGAGTTCCATCTCCTCAATGGAGGGTCTATTCAAGCACCCTTCATGACTAGCAAGAAGAAGCAGCAAATAGCAGCATTTAATGGATTTAAAATGTTGAGGCTACCTTATAAACAGGGCACAGATATGCATTGCTTCTCAAGTATTTCACTCTTCCAGATGCACATGATGGATTACCAGCTTTGTTTGGCAAAAACAGTACACAACCTGGATTCTTAAATCACTATGTTCCGTTTAGAAAAGTTATTGTGAGCAAGTTTCTTATCCCTAAACTCAAAACAACTTTCGAATTTGAAACTTCCAACATTCTAAAGGGACTTGGCCTCACATTGCCTTTCTGCGGTGGAAGTCTAACTGAGATGGTTGATTCCCTTCAAATGTGCGTAGCAATTGAAGTATTGTTATAAGATCCATTTTGACAGGTCTTATATCCCATCTTCTGAATTGTAATATGAATATGCAAGGGTCTGGGGATGTAGATTTGTTTACTGAATATGGTGAAGGAAATCGATATAGGATAGAGGAAGTGATCGGCAAAGGTAGCTATGGTGTAGTATGCTCTGCATATGATACCCATCTACGGAAAAAGGTTGCAATCAAGAAGATAAATGACATCTTTGAACATGTCTCTGATGTTACATGTATCCTTCATGAGATCAAGCTTCTTAGGCTTCTTCGGCATCCAGATATCTTGGAAATCTGGCATAGATTGTTACCTCTTTCTCAGAGGACATTCATGGACATCTATGTTGTCTTTGAACTATTCAGGCTTGCTCCAGCGAAGTTGCTAACGATGGAGGATAAGGAGTTAAATCAGTATGTCCCTTTGAAGAAGATAGCCACATATAGAGAAAAGGAATGGAAGGTATCCCGTATGAAAATGCTCCAAATGAAAGATGTGCCAAAATCTAACAAGAAGCAAAGTTTGATAATAAGGAAAAAGTTGAAGGTGAGCCAGATGATAGGAAAAAGAAACAAGAGGAATCTACCGGAGACACAAGCAAACAATCCAGGCGAAGTAGGAAACGTAAGGTACAAGCTTAGCATAATCTGTCTACATCAAGGCTTAAGGCATATTCAGCTAACCCATCAGGGTCAAACAGTAAAAAGGAGTAGCAGCCAGTTAATGGGGAAGCATTTTTGTATTACGGATCGTTTATTAAGAATTTTTTTGCAGAGTGTTTGTTTTCAAAGTGGTTTGTTCGAATCATATTATTTATTTCAGATTGCAATTCTGTTCTGCGAGAGAAAAATTGTATTTGGTATTATATTAGTTGAAACTATCAAGTACATTTGTTTCATGGTGCTGAACTTTGGAAAATTAATAAAGCAGCTCGGGAGTTTAAATGGCACTGTAGTTGTAAATGCCTGGAGTTATTGTAGTCTATCTGAATGAAGGAAACAACTAACATAGAATCCTTTAAACTGCTGCATTTCAACTCTATTATCATATGGATGATGGGTCTGCTTTGAATTCTCTAGGCGTTCTTATACTGAACTTAAAGTATGTATAATGGTTGTTGATCAAAGACATGTCCTATATATCATGTATTGGAGATCGACTCGATAATAGGTGTAATAGCAAGGTCCTTTGTGTTTATGTTTTCCTGTATTGAACCAAAACAACGGCAGAGAGAAACAGAGTCCCTTCACTTATACCAATAGAACGGGAGCAGCGGAAAAGTATATTTTTGGTAGTACTGTGTGTTAGAAGTGAATAGAAATTTACTTTATCAGAAAGAGAGTTGGGTGACACAGAACTACATCCACAAATAAGGTGAGTAACGAATTAATTGAACATCCAGTTTGCTAGGCATTGAGACAAATCAATTACTGGAGCTAGAGAGTGTGTTTTTGACAAATTGTTGCAGTCGAAGAATCCAAGGGCAATCTTAATGTTAACCAATGAAGACTTTAGAAATTGACTTGTGGATTTTATCCCTATTTCACAATGTTATAAGATTCATATGAAAATGGGAGATAATCCATCGACTCATGGATATGTTATTTATTGATAAGCCTAACTCATATTGAAGCATACAATGACAATTTTGAAACCATATTAGTCAAGGAGGAAAAACATTTTTACATCAAATCAATGTTGCTTATGTTAAAGTTTGGCAAAGATTTTAATTGATGGAGATTTTTTAAATTTCATAAATTATGCAATAATATTTTATTTACCATTTTATGCCCGCGCTTGTTACTAGTTAATGATAAGGGTAAATTAGGAACTGCAGGTAAAATTATCTCTTGATTTCATAAAGTGGACAAGTATTGTTGGATATTTATTATGAGAATTTTAGTATAGTGGACAACTATTGTTTTTTTTTTTTTTTTTTGAAACTGGTAACTTTGTATATATCAATAGGAACAGATCAGTACATGGGCTGTACTAAGGCCATATTTACAAGTAAATCAGATCCTATGATCCTATGTCTACAATGAATCTAGCACATCAATAATAGATACAG
>JAABOM020000096.1:17586360-17600566 GCA_011800125.2 Solanum clarkiae | reverse complement strand
GTCCACCTAGAATAGAATTCAGTGCCTCCATGTTGTTTACTTCGTTAATGGGATAAAGGAAACTCTTTCTCCAATTTATATGAAAGCCGGAAATTCCTTCAAACGGGACCAAAATTACTCTAAGGTGTTTGAGGAGTTGTTCTTCAGCCCCACAAAAGATGAGTGTATCATCTGCATACGGTAGATGAGTCACTTCTAAGTTGTCCCTTGCATCTCTGGCCACATCAAAACCTTCCAACCAGCGTTTTGTGTTAGCTATTTTGAGCATGTTGTTTAGTCTCTCCATAACTAGCAAAAACAAGAAAGGGGATAGAGGATCCCCCTGCCTAAGGCCCCTTTGAGCTCCAAAGAATCCCGTTGGTGCACCATTGATCAAAACAGAGAAATTCACTGTAGTTATACAAAATTTTATCCATTTGATCCATTTAGGCCCAAATCCCATCTTCTCCAGAACATCTAGCAAGTATCCCCAATGAACATGGTCATAGGCTTTTTCAATGTCAAGTTTGCGCAATATTCCTGCTTTCTTCTGCTTCATTCTCGATCCTACAGCTTCATTTGCCAGTAAGACTGCATCCATAATTTGTCGACCTTTAATAAATGCCATCTGTTGAGAACATACCAATCTTTCCATTACCCTTTTCAATCTCTCTGTTAGCACTTTAGAGAAGATTTTATAAATGCTACCTATCAGGCTTATTGGTCTGAAGTCCCTCAATTCAATAGCACCTTTCTTCTTGGGAATTAGGGAAATGAAAGTGGCATTGAAGCTTTTCTCGAAGACTTCCTGCTCATGGAAATTTTGAAATGCCTTCATTATGTCATGTTTTACAATTTCCCAGCACTTGATATAGAAGCCCACGGTGAAACCATCAGGTCCGAGGGCTTTATCCATTGCACATAGCTTGAGACATCTCAGCACCTCCTCTTCTTCAAAGTTTCTCTGCAAACTTTCTTTCTCCTCTGTTGAAATGACCGGACAGTTTGGGCAATTACTAGTTGGTCTCCATTGGGAAGTATCTGTGTAGAGCCTTTGGTAAAAATCAACTCTCTCTTTTTCAATTCTACTTGTATCTTGTCTGATCTCACCTTCGACCTCTAGCTGATCAATATTATTGTATCTTTTATGAGCATTTGCGATTCTGTGGAAGTACTAATTGTTGGCCGGAGGAAGTACTTTAATGGGCTTCCTGTCTTTCACACTAGCTTCCAATCTTGTCTTTCACACTAGCTTCCCAGGCACTTGTTAGTGACTGGCTGACTAACATTCATCCTCCAGTAGCAAGATTTAACTGTGAACATTTCTTTGCTATGTAGTTTACAAATTGGTTTGTCCTTTCTTCGAGATATGCCTGGTGGGGTATTTAGCATCTCTGATAGACTCGCAACATCCCCAATTTTCCAATCATTCAGAGCCCTCCTGATCACCAAACTCCATACTTGAGCAACAGTAGCAGATCTTTTGTAAGCTCAGGGTGTAGAGGTCTGGGAATAAGTTCCTCAGGCTATCATCCCCTTTCCAGATTTCATTCCAAAATTTTGTTTTCAAGCAATTGCCTACACTAACACAGATATTGTTATTGAACTGTGGCTACAACCTTCTAATGGTCTTCCACACACTGCATCCAAATGGCTCCATCACCTCCTCAGTAGTCCATTGGCTAAACAAGCCATATTTCCCTTCTATGAATCTTCTCCATAGGGCTCTATCTTCAGTACAAAATCTCAGTAGCCATTTCTATAGCAAGCAATTATTCTAGATGCTAAGATTTCTCATGCCAAGGCCACCTTGTTTTCTGCTGAAAGTGAGTATCTCCCATTTCACCAGGTTTTAGCCTCTCTTTTCTTTGTTCCCTTGTCAAATGAGGGATCTTCTCATTCTGTTGATTCTCTTCTCAGTGCTCTTGGGTATTGGAAACAGACTCATCATATAGGTCGATAGCCCATCTAAAACTGACTTGATCAGAGTCAACCTAACCACCAGTGATAAGTACTGGCTTATCCATCTTGCGAGTCTTTCCTCACATTTCTCCATCACCTCACTCCATACTTCCAACACCTTATTTTTGGCATCCAGCGGCAAATCCAGGTACTTTGTAGACAGAGAGGCTATCTGACATCCCACATTCTCTACTAGACTTTGTCAATTGTCTACTTGATTAATTGGGAAGAGGAAACTTTTCAAACATTTTCCATCAATCTCGGATGGAGCCAAAGATTCACTATTTTTTGGCTTTGGGGTATGATGGAATAAAGCAAAATGGCTTTTTAAACTGTCTGCGCTTCTTTCAATCGTGAAGTAGCAGTTAGTCAATGCAACTTTCGACGCTCATCATGGGTCATCCAGAACAGTCGCGCTATGTTTTTAAACATAGGGGTCAGGCTGCGTACGGGTCAGGCTGCGTACATCCGACCCCCCCTACCCCGCAATGGGCGAGAGCCTTTGAGACATTGGGATAATGTTGTTGTTGTTGTTGAAACTTTTCAAACAGTTAACATGAAGCCCTAAAAGGCCCTCAAATATTGTAAGGATTGCTCTTAAGTGTCTGATTCGTGTCAGTTATTCCTACACAAAAAACCAAGGCATCATCTGCATAGTAAAAATGTGTGATTTCCAGATCATCACCTCTCCCCATCTGAGCACTGAATCCTTTTACCCAACCATTTACCTTTGTTTATCTAAACATGTGGTTCAGACGCTCCATAGCAGTAGGAACAGAGAAGGTGACATAGGGTCTCCTTGTCTAAGACCTCTATGGGATTCAGGTCTTTATTTGAAGTGGGTCTTCGATGACTGTACACACTCAATGCAACAATAATTTAACTGTCTAATGCATAAAAGTTCATTATCTATTGGATGCCCAGCATCCTCAGGAGTCAGAACAATGTCGTCGCCTAGTGCCAACCAGCTGATGCAGACAACTCAGTACGGTACAAGAAGAACATTAAGAATCACAATAGTTAAGTTGGAAAGGTGACAATTATTGAAGACTAATATAAGTAAATAAAAGTGTTCTCTATTAAGCAAGTTATATTTTTATGCCAGACAATTCACACAATTCAACATTCTTTAAGAGCAGAAACAAACCCTAAGTTCAAGTCGCACCACTACTTTAAAAAAATTGCAAGCACTTCTACCAGAATAAAAGCCTCACACATGGAGGATTTGTTAAAGACTAGTGCAAAAATAAGTATATCTTCTAACTTTTAGACAAAAAAGTAACAGAAATTCAACATAACATGAGAGCAAGAACAGGTCCTAATCAAGTCTCACTGTCCTCCATCTCAAAGTTTCAGTATACATCACAACAAATTAAGAAAAAGTGAACTAAGAGTTATGGATATCTAACTATTAGCTTAAGGAAAATGACCTTAGAATTTAGATACCTCTAGCCATTAGCTTTTTTAACCTGTATAAAATCTAGTAGCTCACATTCAGTCTTAGCTCAAAGATTGTAAATAAGTTACCTGGTTGATATTTTGTGCTTTAAGCCTTCCAACAACTAGATGTTCCAAAACCATTTTTTTCTTAGTCATTTGCATCATTCTTTCCTCAATGGTTCCTCTTAATATGAGCCGAAAAATCATAACCTGCAATATCAAATATAAAAAGAACTACCAAAACCTTAGATACAGGCCAAGAAATCAATGTCAACATAACTTCCTCTTCTTTTTCCTTAGGAGCAAGGCTAATGAGTATAAATATTTTTCCTTAGGGACAACACCAGAGAGGAGGAAATTGTAACCTTATTTGTTTGTCCAAGCCGATGAGCTCTAGCCATTGCTTGTAGGTCAGCATGGGGATTCCAATCGCTGAAAGATAGACACCAAAAAGATAAGCAAGACAAACCGCAGCTCATAGAAAAGAAAATTGCAAAGGAGTTTCTTTCCTTCCCTGTTCTCTAGATTTGAGACAAGAATCCTGAAAGGGGAACCAGAATTGGATGATGCATTTTTACATTTCATCCCGTATTGTTGAAGAGCGTGACTATCTCATTTAAAAGTTTAAACTATTAGAGAAAACATATTTTTATTTACTTTTGGGGTATTTGGATTAGCTTTTCAAAAGTGCCTTATAAGCTTAAAGTCATAAGTTGGGGAGACTCAACTTTTGACTTTCGGCTTTTTTTCTTTACTTTTTTCAACCTAGAAAATGTGTTTTTAAGCAGTTTAAGTTGTTCTCAAACACTTCCAGAACTAGAACATAACTAAAAAGCCAAAAGCCACGTAAAATAAGTCAATCCAAACACTCAATACAGTGTAGTCAAAGGCGAAAAACTCTTTTTTTTAAAAGGCAAAAAATTCATTTCAAAAAAAGGCTCCAGGTCTATAAGGGCTTGAAAGAACAAAGAACAATTAAACAGTGGTCTAAGATGAAAAAAGGACAATGAAGGGAAAAAATACAAGTCACATGTGATTCAAGAAAAAGTAACAAGTTCATCCATAATACTAATTTAACAGCTAATACACTTCTTGACGATTGTACTGCTCTATTCAAGATAGAACTCGGGCACACCTTCATACCTCACCTTATTAAAGAAGCGGAACCTGGGTTGAAGCTTATGGGTTCAGGATTCTAGCCCTTTTGTGTTAATGGGCTCTAAATTAATAATTTATACTTATAAAATGATTTTTTGAGTTAGGGGAATATCCATAACTTTGAGTTCACTAATGATTAAAAGTGAACTCAAAAGTTATGGATATCTAATCAAGTCTCCTCTCCTTGAAGTCATTTGGAGCATACACTAATGGCTCGGTCTCATTTTATTTAAAGTTCAAAAGCTCAGGGAATAGGAACAAGGGGAGAAACACCACTCTAGTTGCAAGATGAAGTTTAAACTAATGTCATGGAATGTGAGGGGATTGAACAACAGGAGAAGAGGAAGACTGTCAAAAGTTTCATTTCCAAATGAAGGCCAGACATCATTTGTCTCCAAGAATGAAGCTTGAGGGAATATCACAAAAGCAGCAAATCAGATTTGGGGAGGTAGATGGATCAGACATGCTAGTCTGGAAGCCAGTGGAACAAGAGGTAGAATCATTTTGATAGGGAATGAAAGGGCATGGAAGGGGGAGGTCTTGGAAATAGGAATCTACTCCACTACTTGCAGGTTCAAGTCCCAAAACCCAGAACTATAATTGTCACATAACTAGAGTGCATGCTCCAAACTACTACAAGGAGAGGAGACTAATGTGGGAAAAACTGGATTCAGTAAGGGATTGTTTGAAGGGCCTTAAGCACTGCGTGGTGATTTCAATGTCCCTATAAGGCTTTGACGGAAGTCTCTACAACATTGTGGCCGAGGTGATTGATCAATGGCATGATTTCATTTTGAAAAAGCAAAGTAGTGTACTGATCCAAGAACTACAGGAATCTCCCCAAGTACTACGAAAATTGAGAGAAGAAGCTATGTGGAGAGAGGATTCTCGAATATAATAAATATAATTTATTTTTTGGTAAGGTATTCTCGAATATAATATACCTGTCATAAATAATTACTGTGTCAGCAGTTGCAAGATTAATTCCTAAACCCCCAGCCCTAGTGGATAGAAGGAAACAGAATCTTGAAGAATTCTTTGCATTAAATCTGTCAATTCGGATTTGTCTTTCTGCCCCAGGAACTTTTCCATCAATCCGTTCGTACTGCCATTTCTACAAACATCAACAGGTAAATGCATTAAATTTTGAGATAATAAAGATAAATACCAGATCAGGTTTAAAATAATATAATGAACTAGTATCTTTACCTTATAGGTACAGTAGTCTTCCAGCAAGTCGAGCATATGCTGAAATTGTGAATATATAAGAACTCTGTGACCTTGCTCTTTAAGCTTAACCATCATCTTGTCTAGGAGTTGTAATTTGCCAGAAGATTCCAGCAGCTGTCTGCCAAATCAAAATGATCCACAGAGCAGATAAGATAGGTTGGTTGAACGAATTCAAAAATGAACATTTTTCTACTTAAAGAAAAGCTCTAAGCACACCCTTCTTGCAGGCAGAATCATCAACGATCTCACTAGGCAACACTAGTGCTTAGGCAATACATAACACTCCAGTTCCTAAAAGAACTATCATACTTTAGGCCCTAATGATCATATGAAACTCCTCTGACCACACAATATTTTCCAGATTAAGCAATAGATTTTGTCCAAATTAAATGGTTTCATTAAGGGAGGAAATAAGAATTGCGCTAAACATTTTCTCTAGGGAAATTTGACACTTTTAACATGGAAAGAAAAGTTGAAAGGGGAGAAATGCCTATATTGGACTCGGCAAAAGTATTGTTGGGTGTGTGTCGGATCCTCGTGCATTTTTTTGAGAATCCAACACTGGTGCGCAATATGGGGAACCCAAGCAATATAGCAAAACGCTACTTATTTAACAAGACACTGCTCTAACAATCAGGGAAGGGAGAAGAGAACCACTTTCACTTAGCCTATCGCCTCTTTTTTTTTTTTTAAATTTGCACTGGGTGTCCGAATCTCTTAGAACCCTGACTAATCCTGGGGGTGCACAGGCCCTCGGCAAGGAGTCTCCCGCAGGTGCCCACGGTTAATTCAGGTTTTTACCCAGTCCGATGGCCCAGAAATTGTTTGCACCCAGTGGGTTTTCGAACTTGAGACCTTGAGGGAGCAAACCCCAAGGCTCAAGTCTATTACCACCAGGCTAACCCCTGAGAGTAGCCACCACTAATGCCTATCGCCTCACCATTAATATCCCTACTCAGAGCAGCCACCACTACCACCTTCCTTTAGCCTCACAGCCCTTATCATCTTCTCACATCTGCCAACCCCTATCATTTCCCCTGTACAACTTTTCCCCTTCCCGTCAGCTTGGTTACAGCCTCACTACCATATCTCTCGACCCAAAATATGCTGTTCCTCTACCTGCTCTCGTTACTGACAATGTTTCACGCATATTTATAAATGAGAAGACGGGAAACCACCCACCTTCTCTGCCTCTATCCCGGTCACAGGAAACAACAAACCCCCGCCCAAATTGAACCCCAGATTACCTTCATAAATCACGTATCACCTACTCCACCCCTACCAGAGATAGTTGCCCCCTCACCCTCTGCGTGCTATATTCCTTCATTAACAAAGAAAAAAGATAAGACTGCCAACTTACCTTCTTATTTTTTACTTTGTTCTTTATATATAACACCTTTCAAATTTTCACAGACAACTGACCATCAAGCACTGTTTTTGGTAAATTAAAAGGCTGGAACTATGACCAGAATAATAGAGGCCGCTTACAGTTCAGCTAATAACAGAGGAGCCACAAAATCCTCTATAAAATTACAATAAATTTTGATTTTCTGCAGGCAAGAAATTAATGAAATTGATTATAAGAAAGAAGTGTACTTGGTAAACTCGTTAGGATCCTCTGGTTCAACACCTTCTAACATAAATGGATGACAGCAGAGCTTGCGCAGTTCCATAACCACATTTATGAGGGAAATCTGACAGACAAGTATCAACCAAGGTCAGAATTCCTGTTTCAGAACAATAAGGATATATCAAACAAGAAGAAGCTGGGCACCTGAGCACCTCCCTTGCGAGCCAGTATCTGGAAATTACGTGTCAGAATTGCTTTGTAATATTCTTTCTGCTTGCTACTCAATTCCACTCGTAAAATGAGCTCTTTTTTTGGAGGCAGCTCCTTCATGACATCTTTCTTGACCCCTGCAGCCAACCAAACACACTTACACCATAGCTCAAGAGTTCTGCATAAAGATGAACAGAATCATGTTACTTGACACACTGCCCCAGCCCATGAACCTTTTTGTGATCTTAACTATAAGCTTGGAACTGCAACTACTACATAATCTTCAGAAACTTAATCCACTTGACCAGGTACAGCATTGTACCCTGTACCTATCAGTTACACAGGAGTAAGCATGAATGTGGGGTTTCTGGAGAACAGCAGGCAACAGTCATCTAATGATGCTGTCGTTGATTTGAGAGGAGGTCAACAAGAAAAGAATCAACGACAGATGATAGTAAGGAGAGATTGGCATCTATTTTTAGTTGTTTGACCACCCATTCTCAAAGGTGTACAAGATACAGCATATTTGCTGGAAAGGTGAACAAATACAAATTTGTTTAATATGATATAACTATGGCGTCTGTATTGCAGTTTGCAAAGGCTTTACAGCTTACTATAGAGACTGACAATTTAGGAATCAAGCAAAGATTCATGAATGGAATGCTGGAACATCCTGATGATTTCCACGAATCAATGTAAACAACAGACTACTAATACATCTAATGACAAATCCCCCCCCCCCCCCCCCAAAAAAAAAAAAAAGAAGCTTGAGATTTATACTTCTCAGCAGATGGGGTGCCAGCATTTTATGAAGTCTTGAAATCTGTTCTTCCTGACTAATATCCTCAAATTCCTGTTGGAATTCCTCCAAGCTTCCAAACTACAATCAAGTTCCATATAAATTTAACGTCATATTAAATCAACACATAAATTGGTCAGAAACAAGCTGCTTCTAAAAATCTGTGGTAGTACTAACCTTCCCAGCATCAAGGAAGTGCATTAGCATGAAAAGTTCATCCAGATTGTTCTGAAAGGCGAAGAGAAAAGGATTGTCATAACTGATAAAAGTTACTTTTGCATTTCAACCGTTAGTGGTAGATAACAGATGATGGTGATGAGATGACATGATGATAGACGATACTCATGATAATAACAATTATTATTAATCATGACAATCAGTTCTACTGGTAGTACTAGTATTATTATTATTATCAGTACTGCTCCGATTACTATCATTGGCACTAATATTATTATTTCTACAATTCCAATCGTCTAGTTGTTGTTATTGTTGTTACAATAATATTAATATGAGAAGTGCTGAAGGTGAGTTAAATATTTTAGATAAATGACAAAATTCAATGGGTCGTTCCAATCATCAGAAAACCCTGAAAGGATGATAAATGACAATATTCTTTTCTTATATTCTCATTGGAGAGAAGAAAAATGCACAGTGATCCTCCACCTCTTCTACCAGTCAATTGGCAACAAGCTATGATTGAAAATGTCTGCTTTTACTCTGGAAAAATGATAACTGGCCCATCTTCACCCTTGAGAGACAAGATACCCATGTAACTTCCACGTGCATTATACTTCCTAGCACCAAAATATTCAGACACCTCGTCTTTTCCCTACCATCTTCTCACAAGGTTCTTATTCATTGAAAGCTTCATTAGGATAAAACATATCCACGCCATCACTTTCTTAGTAAGTGTTATTCTTGCCATCGTATTTCTGCTAATCTCTCTACCCAGTCAAACCAGACTTCCTTGCCAGAGGTCCATCGGATGATATCAAAAGCTTTGAATCCAGTTGTGAAGTAAATTCTATTTTCTCCCGTCAGGTTTCAAAAGGTCCTTGGAGAAATCGTATTTTTCAGTAATCACAGTAGGTGATAACTGTATTTTGATTACTGTTGATTGAGAAAGAAAAGATCTAAATCCGGTGAAAACACGCTGGAAAAGCATACTCTGCAGTCCTAAGAAGTAGGATAGAGAAAAATCGTGGAAACCGTCTGGGGCATTTCCTTGAGAGAATAATTAAAAGAAAACAATTTTTGAACAGTTAGAATTAATTAGATTCCCCCCCCCCCCAACCCCCCAATAGTGGTCCTATAAAAAATGTTAGCAGAATATGATCGTAGCAGTAGATGACTAGTCAATAATGTGAAAGACAGATGAAGAGTGAAAATTCAGATAATGTTTGCTATGTTTGGTTGATGCAGTACAAGACTTCAAATAGTATGAGTAATGAGATATCTAAGTGCAAACACCTATGTAGAATGCAAATTACGTCAAACCTGAAGAGGAGTTCCAGTCAAAAGGACACGATGTCTACTAGAGTATTGCTTCAATGAAGAAAACAACTTTGAATCCTTGTTTTTGAGACGGTGACCTTCATCAACAATCTAAATACAAATGTCAGCACCCTTAAGAAAAAAACATAAAACAAGAAACAACACACTTGAGAATCAAAGTAATTACCATGCACTCCCACTTTATAGGCTTCAAAGAGGCCGAGTCCATGTTGATCATTTCGTATGATGTCAGAAGGACATCAAATTTTGTTCTTTCTTTCTTACTTTCACTAACTGCCTGACCAGATTTCTTTTTCTTGATCTTGTTAGAGTTTTTGGGAAAGAAAAATTCGTATTCCCTAATAACAGCACGAGCTTGTGCAGAACCAACGTACATAACCTGCAGCATCATTTCTCCTTAGAAAAAGTATATCAAATATTCATGACGGAAATCAAAAAGAATCCCAACTTACCACATTCATTTGAGGAGCCCAAGTGGCAAATTCCCGTTCCCAATTTCTCAATGTAGAAAGAGGAGCAACTACTAAATGTGGAGAGATATCCTCTTCAAACAGAGAGGCTAGAAATGCAATACTCTGTATTGTTTTGCCTGCAAGCGTTATCATGCATCAGAAAAGAACGCCACAGAAGTTATAGAAGAAACTATATGCAACGACACAAGTGTTAACACTATTTCACCTATAAGTGACATAAAAGTAATTATATAAGAAAATGATATGAAAAAAGACTAGAAACAGGGGAAGAACAAAAATAAACTCACCAAGCCCCATCTCATCAGCAAGTATCACATGTGTTTGTTTAGACCAAGCAAAACGTAGGAAATTCAGCCCTTCAAGCTGGTATGGATGCAGTGAGCCTTTATTTCAACCAAAAATGAAGATTAATAGAACACTTTCAGATGAATAGAACGATTTTAAAAAAGGAAAATCAAGGATACCTCCATAAAGAAATTCGGGACTCCTTTCATACTGTTGAAATTCTCTGGGTTTCAGTTTTGATTCAAAAGTCTCATTAGGCACACTTTTTTGTTTACTTGAAGATGTTTTGTCGACTCGAGACTGAACTCTATGATATCGTTCAATTTCCTGCTGAAAAGAAGAAATGTCCGATTCAAATTCCCAGTAGCACTCATCGTAAGGAAGCTCCTTCCACTTAACAAGATACTCTTTCTCTTCACCTTCTCCCCTGTAAGTACAATAGCAATTACTTACTGCAATTTAACCTGAAACTTGGACTATATTCCAAATAATACACCACAAATGAACTATTTGAGAGAAAAAAACTAAAGAAATAGGTGTCACAAGCAAAACAGTTTTTGCTGAATTTATACATTGCTCACTTGTTCTTTCAGAACAACAAAGAAGGGGAAATTTTGTATCAGCACAAAATAACCACAAGCATCAAACAGAGTCTTTCTACAGAGTTTAACTTTCTAAAAGAAACCTAGGCTAGAAATGTAATGAATCTCACTAGCTGCGTCATTGCCCCAAGGCTAGAAATGTAATATGGTTACGAAAACTTCAGATAGGTAAACATCGCTACACCACCATCTCTGTTTCCAAAACTGATTCTAACACATTTTGGCCACTTGGTATCTTATATTTCCGCAAAAGTCATCACTCATTACAATATTCCATCAGCACCAAAATTTCAATGCATTGAGTGAAGTAGTCTACAACTCTCTGAATCATTCTAAGAATTAACAATATACCAATATTTCCAATACATGGAAAAATGTAATAAGAATATTTATCACAAATAACATACTCGGTCTGGTATACGGATCTACAAATATAAATTTCCAAGTTAGATGAATCTTAATTCTCAAGACTTACATAAGTTCTTGATAGGAGAACACTGTTCATATTTTTTTTGATGAAGTAATAAATTTTCTTAAAAAGGACAAAAGTTTGCCCGTATACAAGAAATATACTAAAAAATAGAACATCTTAGAAGAAATGATTTTCTACAGATAGCACCAATCATCCATACATGTAAGAATCATGTGCATGCACCAAAAAGAAATAAGGAAATAGGCTAGTCCTTTTAAGTGTTTAAAGTTTTTCACTACTCCCTCAAAAGCTCTCTTACTCCTCTCTCTCCATATGATCCGTGTAAGTGCAAAAGAGCAACATCACATTCCCTGCATCTTCTCTTCCTTCTTTTAGAGGCCCAACTAAACATTGTTTCTTTCACAGGCTGAGGATCACCACCTTAAATCTGAACCATCTCGGAATTTCCTACCATAAACTAGAAACCACCCGACAATGACACAATGTAAAAGAAGGTGAGTCACAAAGGAGCACATTTTTCATAGAACTCTAACTTTCTCAAATGAGATTACTTTGGACTTCGCTATTTTCGTCATGGACATCACCACAATTTAACAATATGACCTCTCCTGCAGAATCGGCTTTGCAGCTGCTTATCCTTGTATTCTAGGTATTTAACAGATCATGATTGTTACCAAGGACAGTCGAGAAAAAAACACAAGTAGGACTGTAGGAGATTACAAAGGATTGAAAATGAAAGAATGGCATCCTGGTAAACATCGTATTAACATCTCTTTTGGAGTATATGGAATGAGAGAAATAAATGGTACGAACTAGGTAGAATTTGTCTTAGCTCAACAGAAAGCATTAAAAGATCATTTTCATTTCACTTGTATTTCGTGTAGGAGAGAACACTCTATCGATAACTAGACAAGCTTGAATAACTTGGGTTAAGTAACATATACAATCTATAGATATATTTTTTAGCACTGACTTGATGTTTCTATATAAGACCTTCCACTTAACAAAAAGCAATTTAACAACATGAATTTTACAAACTTAGAGCTTTAGCATTCACTTCTTAAAAAATTATCATTGCCATGAAGGACTGTAGAAAAAGAAATCAGGGTACAAACTGACAGAAGAGAAAGAGTGCCATCACATGTTCTTTGGTAGAGCCCTCACCTCTGATGGATACAGCTAGCACTAGGAGCTTAGAAAGGTACAGGCACTGGTTCATTCAACTCAATCTAATAGCCTACCAATCTGGATCTAACAAAGGAATGTTTTTGCATGGGCTCATCATTGGAGGTCGAACCAAGACAAGAGGAAGAAGAGGGATCAATAACTTTAGAGAAACAGTGGAAAGGAAGCATTACATCACACTTTCACAACCTCCAACACAAGATCCACCTATCATCACCGGCATAACCATAAAAAAGATCATCAAAAAACTGCCGTTTTTAAAACATCATAAAGTTAATTTCTCGCCATAGTTATTTGAATGTCCCACATCAGTTGAAGAACTGGACATTGTCTCCTTATATGATCTTGGAGCCACGGGGTTATGGGAAGATATACTCAGATGGTTTGGTGTTTCATGGGTAATGCCAAGATCTGTGAAGGAGTTGATGATCAGGGAAGAGTGGAGCTAAAAAAAGAAAGCATAAGGCGAGAAATGTTACTCCTTTTACGCTAATGTGGATCATATGGAAAGAGAGGAATAGGAGAGAATTTGAGGGTGTGGAGACGAACTTTGCACAATTGAGAAGTAGTCAAGTAGTCTTTGATCCCTTAGTTTCTTTTGATGCAACCATGTAACTCTTGTTTGTGTAGAGGATTGGGCGTCTTTTGGAGAAAACCCATATTTTGTAGATTTCTCCTTTCTGGTACATCTCTTGTATACGGCCATGTTGGCCTTGTTATTATCAATGAACTCCTCTACTTGATCATAGTAAAAAACAATCTTCATCTCATAAATTCTCTAGGCTGAGTCACGTTCAATGTCCATTTCACTTAACCCATTATCCTAGTCAGACTCATGCCAATTCTTGACTTAATGTTAGGCTCGGTGTTATGTCGCCTAAATCAATATGTCCAGCAACCACCAGAGTATTGGGGGCCTTAAACTGTTATTTGTCCCACATTTAATGAGAAAATAAATTGCTGTCTCCCCATACGTTTTTTGGAAAATACTCATCCCAAGAGCTATCTTCTCAAGTTGAGATAAGCCTAATATTCATTTTCTTTGCATGGTCAGACCCATTCTTACTCTAGGTTTGCCCAATATTTGATTCTCATGCTATATAGTTCAGCTTCCAAATATCCAACCCTGCCATGCAAAGGTGTTGAATGTCCGGTTGATTTAGGTATAAGGTCCATTTACCTTATAATAGCATCAGCAATATTATAGATTCACCCCTCACCCCATCCCACGGACCTTCAAGTAGATCCAAGTTTGACCATCTTTTGACATAATTTGTTTTTTTTTATTTTTTGGGGGGGGGGGGGGGGGGGGGTTAGGACTTTTCATTTCTTATGGATTCAGAAGAAAAATGAGTCCCTGACAAG